>VZRW01010591.1:17441-94625 GCA_013398125.1 Aegotheles bennettii
TGGGCGGGAGGCGGCCCGGGGCGCTGGGGCAGGCGGGGCAGCTGGGGCCGGTTCCCGAGCCTCGGGGGAGCGGGGGGTCTGGGACGCCATCCCGGGAAAGCCGAGCTAGGCCGTGTGGTTAAAGCAGCGGTGCCGCAGCCATAGCCTGGGGTCGGTTGCTGTGCTCCCGACAGATAACTCTATTGCTCTATCGAACAGATAAATAAATGTTTGCAAATGAAGGCAAAGCGTCCCTGTTTTACTTTCTCTTGGGGGTCTGAGTTTTGTAAACAGTCTGTGTCCAACAGCCACGGCTTGGGGGGAAAAATAGTTTATTTTGTTGCAACTTTTGTGTGTGCAGGCATGGTTTTGTTTTTCCCTCTAAGGTCTGGTGTTTCTCGTTCCTGCCATGTTGATGGTGACTCTTCAGGGTGACAATTTCAGCTGTTGATCACTTGGCATTTTGAAAATTTTAAGTTATATGACTTTCTTTAGTCTGAATACCTATAGGATATTGTTCAGCTTGCAGGTAGAGGACCCTGAAAATAGGCTTCTCAGAGAGAGAATTCCCTTCAGTAACCTCCCCTGGCAGAAGATACAACGATTTATCTACAGAAAGTCCAAGTGCACTTCAAAGAACAAAACAAAATCCCTAATACATGTTCTCTTGATAACCCACTGTGCCAATGTTCATCCATCTACCAAATCAGATATTGCAACAGGAGAAACAAGTCAGCAGAGCTCAGGGAAGAAGCTGCTCCTTGTGCTCACACGGATCACTAGCTTCAAAGTCAAATCTGGTTTTAGGTGTGGGTTTGAAACAGGAGAAGGCACTGGTCATATATATCCATTTCTGTCTTCAACTTGAGTGACTGAGATCACATACCCAAGTGCCATAACAATTGGCTACCATGATTATGGAAAATGCAATGGAGTTCCTGTCCAAAATCTTGGTGAAGTCAGCTGGTTTTGCTGGCACACTGGTAGCTGTTAATTGGGTTTCATGAGGCTGTTAGAACTAGGACACGATCTTCTGAACAGGGGGAGGTCACGCAGGTGTTATCTGCAGCAGACACTGAGGAGATACTGCCATGGCATAAGTTTGCCAGGTCATCTGCAATGGGACCTAGAGTAGCTGTCACACAGTGCAGGCAGGATTAAAACGAGTGCCTGTCAGTAGGTGGAAGCAGCTGGGACATCTGAGGATGCTCAGTGATGCATGTCTCAATGCATCCATGGTGTGTATCGATGTTTGGGATGCGGGCTTAGGCTCCTTGGGATTGCTGGGTCTCAGATCATTGCTGGGTGTTCAGTGACTGTAGCCGTTCTTTGGTATGCAGCTGCCTCAACTATTGTCTCTCCCCGCTGGGTCAGGGGGTTCCGGGGGTCCAGAGTAAAGCACCCAATGCTAAAGCTCTGTGACTGAGGTGATTGCCTGTAAGATTCTGGGTGGAAGTTAGTTTGTTTGGTTTAACCTGCACAGTACTTCTTTTGATCTCTGATTACCTGAAAGGCTGCTTCTGTGCACGTGTGGCAGTGCTACACTGCAGAGCAATAGAGATGCCCGAACCAGAGCCCTGTGGTTTTTGTAGAAAGGAGCCTGTTGGCCAGTTTTTGTGAAAGATTGGTCTCTGGAACCTTTTTAATCTGGAAGACATCTTGGAATATGTTTAATGTTTAGGATATGTTGGAGTTTCTCTGCATACTACTGTTCTGGATATCATCATGTGGTTTTGCTAACACTCTGATGTGAGGCAGAAAAGTTGGAGTTAGTGACAACAGAAAGCTGGTCAGTGGGTCAGTCCTTAAAATGCCTTGTACAGCAGCTCTCAGATTTTTCTTAACTGAATAATGCATGTTTTCACATCGCATGACGAGAGTCGACATAAAGCATTTGGAGAAAAACAAATAGAAACAATCCAGATTGATCTTGATTTTTGGCAAGATGTACCTTATTTTCCTCCATGAATCTCAAGAGGCTGCATCAGTGTGTCACAGACCTACTCACAGAAAGGAAGTTGCCAATGCACCATAATAGAAAGTGTGGGGTTTTAAGAGCATTAAGCACACTTTCAGTGCAGTAACTTCTTATGCCTTTGAATTGAATTGAATTGAATTTCACCATCAAAGCTAACAAGCAGTGTCTCAAACCTGTGCTCCACAAGGGGCAGAGAGTAAGATCAGGAAGATAATGCCCTCATGTGAAGCCAATTGATTGGTTCTGAAAATGCCACTAAGTACCCCAGAAAATAAAAATATGGGACACTGAGGGGTTCCAGCTTCTTAGACTCAGCTGGAGGAAGATAATACAGGAAAGTGGTAGAAGGGAGTAGACAAGCAGGATAAGAGAGAGAGAAGGGAGAGGAGATAGGTTTGCAGTGAACAAGCCAACTGAAAACTTGCAATGAATATTCATTTACATTTGTTTCATTTTTAGGCAAAAGCAACAACTATCAAAGAAGCTCTAGCCAAATGGGTAAGTACTAGAACAGCATCCAGCTGCTTTGCAGTACTCCGTGGCATGGGTTTTGCCTGTATTCACCTAAACTTATTTTTCAAAAGTATTGTAATAAATATGTTTGCTTGAAACATCTGCTATAAGAAGTTTCACAAAGTAGAAGTTTTATTATTATTGAAGAATGTATTATTCTGTCGGACTTCCTCGGTATTCTTTTTAAATTGATGTGGCTGGTAAAGATGAGTCTGTTTGGCTCTCCTGCCTTGTTCTGCTGAATACACATTGACAAAAGGCCTGAGGCTACAAAGAGATTGAAACTTGGGGATGTCTCGTGTTTTCATTATGCTCTGTTCATTTTACCTGCTGTCGTCCTTCACACAGAATAAACAAGTGTGAATTTCTCACTGTACTGAAGTCAACAAAACTTCTCCTATTTTCTGTTAACATATGGTCCCTCAGACTGTGCAAAGCTTAACTCAGAATGGGTTTCTTGCTTGTTTTTTTCTTAAAGTACTCCGTTAATAGAGATGGTCATTTGTGGCAGTGACTGATTTGGTCTTGGAGCCTTCTAGAAAGCTGTTTGTTGTCCAGGATGCAGCTGTAATTTCCAATGATGATAGAGGATGCTCTGGGGTCAGGTTCACAGCCCAGTAAAACCCGTGAGAACCTTTCCATCTCAGTGAGTTTTATATTAGGGCACAGATGTGCTGTTCAGTATATATGCACTCTTCTACTCATTCTGGCCAGCTGCTAGAGCAGGAGCTTATAAATATTTTGGTCTGTAGAAGATCTGCATGTGAGACAGCATGGGCATGTACAGTTGAAAGCCAGAAGATCAGCTCAAGGTACTAACCTGTAGTTGAAGACTATTTCCTTTTTGAATTTTATCGTTGTTTAGTTCCTTCAGTATTTCAGGTTTTTTTTTCAGTTATGTTGGTCTATCCCACAGAGTTCACTCCTGCTGTTCCAGTAGGAGCTAGAATGCACAACTTGCAGACATTAGCATTACTAGAGGTGTGAACTGAGTATTAAAAAATTGTGCTTTTCCCTCCTCGCTCTTTCTGCCCTCCGAAACCTCAGCTCCATGTTTCCTATTAAAGATTTATTTTCCATGTGCTCCTCTGTCACGTGTCTCGTGCCAGTGAGTTTCCATAAATGTTAGGCATGAAGTGCTGAATCTGCTCTTCTGTTCATGTTGCTGGGGGTGGGTCTAAATCTTCCTTTTACTACTCCTAATCTGGATCCATGTGACTTGTAAAATTGGGTCTCGTGTTGTGTTGCATTCCGGATGTTTTTCTTACCTTTGACATAAGGGTTTACCTATGCCCCACAGTAAGGGTGACATTAGTTAAATCAAAGCAACTTAAACTTAGCAAACACATAACCTGTTCTTTGAAAAGCATCTGTTCTGCCAGTGGTTTCTCCGTGGATTTCTGTAGTCATTCAGCTGACCTTTCTTCCAGAAGTGCGCAGTGATCAGGGTTAATTTTCTTACTGCAAGAGCTCACTGCTGGCCACAGTCTGGGTTGCAAGCTCTCTCCCTCTCATGTTTTTAAGAAAAAATGTGGTTTTATTTGTTGGTATAAACTGATAGATTATAAACTGAGTATAAATGCAAATAGATACAGTGTTGTTCTTAGAAAAGAAAGTGCAGTTTCAGTTTGAACACATTCACCATATTCTATCAAAACATCTGACATGCTTATTTGCTAAATCTCTAATTATGAGTAAAAATAATATCACACTGAATTTGGACAGAAACTGGAGTAGAAGCAAATGCACAAGGCAGCATGCTAATTTTTTATTAAATTAAGTTACCTGAAGTATTTTTGGTACGTAAGAGAGTAAATAATTTTATCAAAACCTGATCTTGTGCTATGGGATTCCTAACGACCTCTGGGATGCAATTCATTTCATTACAAAGTAGCCGTATAAACCAGGCCAGACCTCAGCTATCTCACTTTCCCGTAGCTGCATAAAAACTGGGGAGAAAAGAAGAGTCCTTGTTTTGAAAGTGTAGATTTCTGCTTTGCTAATGGACCTCCAGTGCTCCCACTGAACACTGACTGAATTGACAAAGCGCTCCCTTTGTGCTGTCAGGGAGGCAGCTGTCAGAACTACCTAATTAGATACTTGTTCCAAGTGTTTCATCAGTAGTTGCCATCACGTCAGAATTTTAGAAGATTCAATAGACTACAATTTTAAATAAACTCAGATGCTGAAGTTATGACCGTTTTTCTAAAGCTCTGAACTGTATAAAGTATTTAATCTAGAAAATTATCCACCTAAATTGCAAATAGGAATTTTGTCTCTTGCTGTATTCTCTGAAGGGTGAAATCTTTCCTTACTCTTTTTTAACGGCTGATTAGAAATATTTTCTTTTAGATTCTTAACTCTGTGAATCTGTTGAGGTTCTCCCCCATGTTCAGTTGGTGCTGTGAGTTAGGTGTGAGTTCTGAGTTCTCTGGGTGAAGCAGGGAGGAGATTTTTCTGCCAGAGCTTTTAAGAATTGGCTTCTGCTACAGACAGGCCCTAGCTGAGGCTCCTAGGTGGTGTAGGCAACTAATTAAAATAAGTAAAATTTGGGGAAAATCACAAGAGACACGTAGAATAAGAACAGAACTTGTAAAACACTAAAATTGCAAGAATTAGAGAAAAACACATCCCTAGGAGTCAGCAACCCCCTCCTTGAGAGACAGGCCTTGCTGATGGATGAAAGGGAGTACTCCCACAGCTTACCTTGGTGTCAAAATGGCTATAGCCTTGAGCGATAAGTAGAAAGCACTGACTAATTGGGCTTACTTCATTAACATACTATTAGCATACTAAAATACCCTCCCATAGGCTAGACAGACCCCTACTAACAAAAAGTCCCCTCCCCTTTGAGCATGCTTGGTGAAATGTATAAGCAGTGTCACTTTAAATAGAAGCAAAGAACTAGTTAACCAATCATGTATACGAGTGGTAGAGTATTATTAGGGATAAAGTAATTTTGCCTATTTCTGTGCATAAAAGAACTCCTGTGTTTCAGGAAGGTGTGCTGGCTTTGTGGCTCACCACCTAGCACCCGTCTCTGCAGATATGATTTAAAAGCAAATATCTTAACTCCGTGTGTGGATCGCCTCATTGCACACTAGGTAACGGACCCAGCTTTGGCACAATGTATATGCCAGTCTCCAAGGAAGTACCTTCATTCTGAGCTTTAAACCTCTGCCTATTCCTCATTTCTTTACAGCAGAGGACTCCTTAATTAAATTTCTCAAATGTAACACAGCTTTTTAAAAAACATATGTATTGTATAAATTCTTGTAATACCTGGAAAATAAGCAAGCCTTCTCCTCTTTATGCTGCGCCAGCAGGAATCTTGATAAACAATATTCAAAATGCTTTCTTTTTTCAGGAATAGCTTTTAGTAGTATATTGGAATTATTTCTATAGGAATTACTTTTATGGTAGTTTTTTAGTATAGTAATTTTTAGTAATTGCATGTAGCAGTGAGCATCTTCTTCACTTTCTCTTTTCTTTAGGAAGAAAAAAATGGCCAAAAGGCTTCAGAGGCAAAGGAAGTGAAACTGTATGGTCAGATTCCTCCTGTAGAGAGGATGGATGAATCTCTCTCCACGCTTGTTAACTGCGAGTAAGTTCAGTTAAAAACAAATTGGAAACCAAACATTCTCTTTGCTTTTTATTAATTTTCAGTTTTTCTGCTGTGCAATTATGTATTTACTATGTTTAAGCATGGCCTTCAAAGCAACGGCTTTGTCTTTTTCTCAGCTAAGCTTCTCTTTCCACACACAGTTCCACTTTTTAGTTCTAAGATCCCTGTCACTTAACTGAGAAGATGTTAGGATAGATTCTATATTGATATCTGTCCCCAGAAAATTGGTATATTGTTTGTTAGTATATAATTACACATCCACATTTGGAGTCTATCAGCTAACTGGTACATTTATGATCCATTCCAAAATTTATGGAAAAAAACCCCCCACAAGGACTTTCAGAAAGAAATTAGACCCATTTCAGAAATAAGTACCTATGCATTTGTTAAGGCCAAGCATACAAGAGATAATCCAGTATGTCAGGTAAATAACTCATGGTACTTTCTCAGAAGCTAAATAAAGTTGCAAAAATCTTGATGGTTTGAGGATATTTTGAGTCTGTTTACACATCCAGTTAGTCATCCATCTAATGAGAGAAGAATAGACCGTTATTTCTGATGCAATAGTGTTGGGATGTTGAACTCTTCTGATATAGTAATCCCTTGTATACTGTGAATTGATTATTCTTGCTTTTAAAGGAAACTATCGCTGTCTACAAACTGCATTGAAAGAATCGCCAACTTGAGCAGCCTAAGTAAGTGACAAGTCAGTGACTGATTATATTTGTTTTCTTATTGCTTGGACAGGACATACAGCATAATTTGTTGTATGTGTCCAGCTTTATACCTATTCTTATCCTTTTTAATTCCTTCCTCTTAGAAAATTACAAGTGACCTTTAATTAGTCTCACTGGAGAATGCATGTTTAGCAATAATGGTGTATTCAAGTACCTATCTCTGTGCATTAGCCTTGGCAGCTGTCTCACTGTGCAAGTTTTAAAAAAAATCCATTCAGAAAGCACCTTTGTAACTTCCAGTGGGCCAGAGTTGTGATATTCAAAACCTAATCAGTTCTAGAGTGATTCATTGACCAGTTTCCATGCTCATGATGGAAATAGTCTGCAGTTCAACAACTCTGTAATTGTGGTATTGGTTGGAGTGGAGCTGGAGTGTTGTACATGTGGATGGAAAAATGTCATTCCCCTTTGCAGAGGATTTGGATATACTTGATTTGATTCTGTTCTTACTTGAAAGGGGCGCGCTATCTTTCTAGAAGTGGAACTGAACTTTTATTTTGTGGGAAGCTGTCAGTGATACCTTGAAACTCATTGGCTTACTGACTTTGAGACCAAAGTCTTAATGGTGTGTCCTCAAGACTTTGATGCTGTGGCATGAAGCTGGCAAAGAGCTGTGGTATTTGGGCTGGAGCTTCCAGGCTTTTCTATGCTCATCAAATTACCAAGCGGACAGACAAGGAACCTGGAGTCTCCTATCCTCTCCAACTACACACCAATGCAGCTGTCAAGGAGATTGATGAACTTATTTGTTTTCATAATATGCTCAGACTTCAGCAAATTTGCAAATACTAATCAGGGAAAAAAATATTCAGTAGTCTTTCCAAGTAACTGTACTGTAGTATTTCAATTTGAGTAACTCTATCATGAGCAAAAATAATTAGGCCATTATATATAGATTTTTTTTAGTGGGATAAAACATTAAAAGCCTTTACAGCATCTTAAATATTTATATTAATAAAATGTGGAATCAAAACATCCAGTCTGTACCAAATATTTGATCCTAAAGCCAGACAAACTAGAATGATGTGGTCTGTCTCTTAAAAGTACGGAGTATGAGGAACTCACCATCTCTATTGGCTTCAGTGAAGGGGAGAGAAAGCAGTGCTTATATCTATGAAAAACAAGCCAGTAATTATTATATATTTGCTTTTGCTTATTGCAGACAGGAAGCTGAGAAATCTTTTTAAGGATTTATATTTTTTTCAGATGGAAAAGATTAGTATCAATGTATGTACCTGATATTGTAGTTATGTAGATAACTCTGTGTAAAAGATCACACTCTTGTATCTGTATATGTGAGGAAGATGTTTTAGATGATAGCAACAAGTGTTAGTTTTGTGTTTTAGAGACTGTAAATGGTCCACAAGGGAGATTTTTTTTCCTTTAAAATATAGAATATCTCAGATCAAGTGTAATAAAAACTAGTAACAGCCTTTAGAAACAATTTTAAGGCATGGCTTTTTCACCAGTCTGTCATTTTTTTATTTGTAAGTATCCTTTCATTTCTTATAACTTTCAAAAGCTAGTGCAAACTTATAATTTATAAATGTGAGTTACAGACAAAATGGATGAAAAGGCCATCTCACAGTGCTCTCCCCTGTGGATGGAGATCCTTAGAGATATCCTGGAGAATATTAGCTTTAGTAGGCTTTAGACTTACTGATTCTGATTCTTCATTTTTTGAGCATGGATATGTATTAAGCTGTTGTGTTTAAAAAGAAAAAGAATTCTTATTGTACCTCAACTTTTTAATAAAAACTAATCTTCCTATTTTAGAATATTTGGCAGATGTAGTTTTATCAGGTGTGGTTTCACCCTGCATTTCTTGAGACAGAACATAAAACTATCTATTCTAGATCAGCTTTGCATCTTCATCCATAGCAATCTCTAGCCACTACTTGTGCTGTCTGTTGAGTATCTGTTGCTACTTGGCTGGAACTTTCATTGGTCTTGCCATTAATTATTGTACCATGTATTTTCAATCATTATGCATAGAAGAGCAAAACAAGAGCAGTTAGTATTTCATTCTTAATGCAGTTAAGAAGTGTCAAAACATTCATGAAAGGTACAAATCCAAAGTTAACCCAGGTACATGCTGCAACTCAGTTTGCTTACTTACACCTGCAAGAAAGTTTGCAGGAAAAATGAAAATGAGTTATACAAAAAGACTGTTCTTTTGTGATAGCTTTGAGTTTACACTAGTATGACACTAAACCCCAGCAAGAACAGCTCACTTGGAGAGGAGTTTTGCCTGGGTGTTTAAGTTGAAATGTCTCTCATCAGACTTCCATAAGGCAGCATTATATGCTGCCTCTATTATAGAAATCAAATCTGCTGCCTTAAAATAAGATTGGAACACCTTTTGCCTGGAGAAGAAGGGGTATGAACTATGTAAGATTAAAACTAGCAAGTTAGCAGTTAGAGTTCGTGTGCAGGGTGAAATAATAATTTTCATTCAGTAATATCTGGACTAGGTTCAACTAGGTAACCTACACATGAGCAGCTTTGTATTCATGAGTGTGTTTCTAAGCTGTCCACTGCGTTCATTCCTGATGATCTTTGTAGGTCAGGAGGTTTTGTTTCTTTTAATGTAATTCTTTCTTAAGACGGTCTGTTCAGAGTGCAGTTTGTTTATAAGTAAAATATGGTGTTTTACCTGATTTACAGAATCTTATATTAAAACAAAACAAAACAAAACAACACATTTATTAACAAGAAACTTTCTTTTATCTATTACAGAAAATTTGAGGATTCTGTCTTTGGGAAGAAATAACATAAAGAACTTGAATGGATTGGTATGTGCTTCTTAGCATCAATTCTTTGCTAACAAAATGGAGTGCTGTCTAGAATGTGGGATATTTCCCCTGTGTTCATAAAAGTAATTGCCAAATTTACATTCTTGCCTAACTTTATTTTCTCCTTTCACTATGGTCTGTTCACATTACTTCTGAATTTTCAGATAGTCTTTCCCTTTTGTTTAAACACTCTTCATGTTTGGAGATTCTTGAGGGCTAATTTACAACATAAAAGGATTTCAGAGAGAGGCATTTCATTGTCTTTGACAAACACAAGCAGAACTTTTATTTGAAAACTGCTGTTTGTCTGTAAAGCCCTTTGAATTCCACTGGCTTTACATGAAAATAATTCCTACAGACTTTTTGCATGAGGAATGTTCTACCTGAAGATACTTTGGCTGTGCTTCAAATATTGGCAGTTCTATCGACACACACTTCATGAGAATCTCCTTTTTATGTTAACTGTCCACCCAGAGCAATATGGCTTTAGGGGAGAAGATGGTGGCAGGACTAAATCTACCAGGTAGGGGAAAATTTGTTGAGGAAAAAATTGGATCAATTTTGTTGCATTTGAATTAAGGGCAGAAGAACTCTTTTTCAATCAGCTTTTTAAAATGAATATATAAATTCTTTTCTTCCTCAAGAGATACTGTGTGTTTCTCCTGCAGAATGTTTCTCTTCAGAGCTATTCCCACCTTCAGAGATGATGTATCTCTTAAGTGTGAAATGTAGAGTCAATGTGTAGTGGCTGGCTTTAAAAAAACTCTTTTGAAAGAATTATGAAATTAACTTCTGCCTGACAGGTACAAACATACATGCACCTCATATTCTATAAAACTCCCACTAAAGCAGTTGTTGAATTGCATTCATTCCATGTGTATGTGCAGTGCACAAGCAGCCAAATCTGTCTTCTCTGCCCCTATGCCTGAAGAGCAACTACTCCAGCCAGCTATTCCTTTTCTTATTCTAATACAGTGATTTCTTGTCCTGCTAAATATATTTTGGATCTTTTGCTCTCAGTTCCCATGTGTGTTTGTCTAATACTAATGCATAATTAGGGTTAAAAGGAAATGAGGACCAATATACCTTGGTATTTTCTCACGAGAGTAACCTGTAGGGGATGAAAAGAGAATCCAAAGAACAAGGAAGATATATTTCCACTTACCTGAGTAGTCCTGTCATTTTCCAGGAGGCAGTTGCAGATACTTTAGAGGAGCTGTGGATCTCATACAACTTCATTGAGAAACTGAGGGGTATCCGTGTAATGAAGAAGCTGAAGGTTCTTTATATGTCAAATAATTTGGTGAAAGACTGGGGTAAGCCTCACCTCTCTGTTCTGTAACTTGTCCTGTAATATAGTGAATGCATGAGTTAAGTCATCAAATAAAAAATATTTCTGTATGTTACAGGGCTTTAAGTCTCACTGGTAAGCTTGCAGACATGCACAGAATCCCTAAATATCCACTCGTGCAAGAGAGTGAAAATAGAATATTGAAATTAACTTCTAAGCCCAATGAAGTTTGTTCTTTGAATCCTCTTTCTTGGACTTCTTTTTAAAATGCTTACCTGTTCTTTAAGCTGATACCAGTTCAAGCCCAAGCAATCCCTATCCTGTTGTATCCCATTCTATTTATGTTTGAAAGGAAGGTTTGGTGCGGATGTATTTTCCATGTTCCACAATCTGGTTGGTGTTTTCACCTTTGTGGTTGCAGCAGAGTTTGTGAGACTGGCAGAGCTGCCATTACTAGAGGATCTGGTGTTTGTAGGCAATCCACTACAAGAGAAATACGCCTCTGATCAGAACAGTTGGATTGAAGAAGCAACCAAACGGGTACCCAAACTGAAAAAGCTGGATGGTGAGTTTGGGGCATGAGCCAATTGCTGTAAGTTAACAGCTTAATCTGAAGACAGCCACGAGGAAATTAATCATAACCCAGAAATTCATCTGTGTGCCCATGTAATATTCCTTCCTCCTCTCCTTGGAGTTCCTCCTAAGTAAGCTAACTTCTGGCAGCTGAATTTTGCAGCCCTGGCTGCAGGATCTTCTGAAAGTGTTTGATAGATTTCAGAATATCAAGTCCAAGTGGTTTTGCAGCCCATAGTTGAGCTATACTCTGGAAGGTATCTGGTCAAATGGGTTTAACACATAACTAATAGGGAACTGAAGCATACTGGTTTGAAGTTCTTTTGTGGAGTTCACATGTTGATTTGTGTAACTCTATAGTTAAGTGTTCAGCATTAAATAAGTTAACAAGGCTTTCACCTGCCACGTTGAATTACAGTTTTCCCCAACAAAAGAAGATGACGTGGCGGAATGGGGATAGACAGGGATATGTTCTTTTTGGCTTCTGGTGCAGGGGCAAGTTTTCAAAACATCATGCAAGTTTCCCAAATGCCTGAATATCCCCTCCCCCCTCCCCCCCCCTGCAGTTTATAGGCTCTCCTCTCCTTGTCACTGATATGAAAATCTATTAAAGCATGTCATGAATAGTGACTAAAAGTGAGATAATTCTTAAATCTGTTTTTAAAGATGTTAATTTCTGTTAGTGGAGATGTTTGCTGTTCACTGTTATCTGCTGTTTACTAAAGCATTGAAGAGGAGAGGAGGACTGGTAACTAATAAATAGCAGCAGGGAAGGTAGTGTAGAGATGGTGACAAGAGGACAGCATCAGTACAGGGAGCCATGGATGGGAAGCAAAAGCCAGATCATCTGAAGTAGTAAGACTTCTTGGGAAGTAGAAGCCTGGTGAGAGAAGCGTGCTGCTATGAAGGATGGTCTGCAGTAGTCCATTTTGAGAATGAAACAAAAAATGGAATGGGGCAAGCATCTGTATGGGCAAAGAGTAACCTTGTCAGTATTAAGCATTGCTGCAGCTGGGAGCTCAAACCAGGACACAGCTCTGAATTAAGCAGGTACATTTCCTGTGCAGTTAGAAAGAGACAATGATATTTAAGAAGGGAAACTGCAAAAACTAGAATGCTGAGCAAAAGAGAAGTCAGAAATGCCACAACTGGCTGTAAGGTTCTTGCTATTACATTATCCCAGGATCCTGTTATGCTTATGTCCTATATGTGAGAGGACTTATATAGGGACCTCAAAATTACTGAAATGATTGAAGATCTTCCGGACAAAAATAAGCACTAAAGGTCTCTTTCAGCAGGTAGGTGTCTCCTTTCTGTTAGTTCCTGTGCCAGGAACCCTGCTCAGTAGTTAGGTGCCTGAAGAACAGCAGAACCAGGCTCTGGTGGTTTTATTTTCTGTTTCCTACCTGTGAAAAAAGTAGTACAGCACCCAAATCTTACAGTACACAAAGGGCTCTCACCACGAAGTCTTACCATGGTTCAAGTCTCTGCCTCGAGCTGAGCAAGGCGTCAGTATGACATGGTTCCCATTACCCAGTTGGCAGTGCAGGTGGATGAACATGTACCATGATGCCCCTGCTGTTCTTGTACTAGTTATTTAGGCAGGTAATTGATTGTTCTCATTCAGCATGCTGTGAGCTTACCTGTACTATTCGTTTTTGCTACTGTGGGGAAAATTTGTAACTTGATAAATCTTTTGGGAGCTATTAGCATTTCCGCTTATTTTAAATTCATGAACACATCACTATGAGGTGGTGTGAATCCTGCAGACTGCCACAATCCCACGATCTGAGGTGCCCTTGCTTAACATGGCAGTTATAAAGTGATTATTTTTTTTTAGTACCCAAGGGGTGGGTGTAGACTATGACTCCACTGCACAATGCAGCTTTATTCCATGACATCCAGTTTATCCCTGAGAGATGTGACCATATTGCGTCTTGGATCTGCCTTAATGTAATTGTGTTTCGTAGTCTGGACATCCTGGTTAGGTGTCATTGAGGAGGTATCCTATACTAACAACTTGGTCATGTATGTTGTGGAAGTGGCAGCATGAAGTAGGGGCCCAACAAAAGGAGAGTGGTGTGCTAGTTGGCTGTTAGTTTAACCGTTATGGTGCATCTCCCAGTGACCAAGTTAGGCTGATCTTTGGCGGTCCTGCCTTAGTACCTTTTTTATTCCCTGTTACCCAAGAGTTTGGAAAAACATCCAACAGAAGATCTCACCAGTCGCAGGCTTTTCTAGTTAAGAGCAGTTCAGGTATGCAGGAGTTAGCAGCAGTGGCAGGAAATACAACTCTTTCCTCTCTCTGCCAGTACAGCTCTTTTCAACAGTACGGATTAGCTTTCAGATGTGTCAGCATTAACTGTATCTTTCTCTGCATGATCTATTCATAAATCTTTGCAGATTTTTTTTCTCTTTTTTTCCTCTTAGGTATCCTAGTTATTAAAGAAGAAGAAGAAGAAGAAGGAACAAACTGATGACACTTTCTTGTTGGGTATTTAATTATTTAAGTAAATCCAGACAACTTGGCACATAGAACTTTTATACAAATGTTTGTTCTGAAGAAAATCTTTGGGCAATTTTTAATGGACCAGCTTATCTCCACAGTCTGTCACCCAAAGAGTTAGTTACCAAAATTCAGGCACAACAATTTTTTCAAGCTTATGACACCTTCTGTAGAGACCAGTGGAGCTGAGTTTATCTGTTGTTTGGCCAACAAGAGATCTTCACCTAAACTAATACGTAGCTATTTTTAATCCCTGGTAAGTGGCGCTTGTTATTCAAGCTCTTGGGTTATTAGCTTATTAAGTGCAGCTGGCCAACATTATCCTTGAGGTCAAAAGAACCATGTTGTGTTTTAGAGACACATTACAGGCTTTGTTGTGTTTAATTTTGTCTTGGGAATCCCTCAGTATTTTAAATATGCGAGTTTGCCTTTTCATCCTCTTAACTGTTATGCCAAACAGGCACAGCAGTTGTGGACCTACACACAAACAAGGTATTGGTCTGGTGATCGCTTGTTACTGGCCTTAATTTTTGAAATGGACTTCTCACATTGGAACTCAACTGCATTGCTTAGAGGGCCATGTGTAATTTATATATTTATTTATTTTAAAGAGGCAATAGGAATTCTTTGCATGGTTTCAGTGAGACTAAAATATCTGCTAGCTTTTTTTTTGTCTCTTACTAAGAAATTATTTTTGATTGGAATATGTGGCCTGTTAGTCTACAGCTGGTTCCTAGTTTTGGTTTGGGTCAGTGGTAGACATATTCCTTTTCAGCTCTGGAATTTTCCTATAACTAAGTAGGCTGATACTAATGCAGAAATGGTGAACAAAAGACCTGGTTTGAGGACAGAAAATTTTGGCTTTGGGAACACTAATTTTTTATGAAAGCATAGATGTAAGCAGTGAGAGAAAGTGTATGTGGTTACTGGGGAGGTGAGGTGAGATGAGATGAGATGGAAATTGAGCATTGGGGAAGAAAAAGTATTGAAGACATACTAAATGTGCTATATTGTAAGATAACCAGTTTCAGTAAAAGTCCCTTATGTGACAGGTAACTATTTTTAGTGAGAAGCATTAAACAATGGTGAAGGCACACCTGATTGCACTGTTGGATGCCAATAGTGGGGTTTTTTATTTCTTTAAAGAATAGATCAAGTCATCTGAGTAGATTTTTCTGCACCTTGTTTTTGTTTTTTTTTTTTTCTTTAGAAGTTTTTCTTCTGATTTATGGTACCATCTTTGTTTAAGTTAAAATGGCTACAAGTGTACCTGCTGTTTCCAGACCAGGCATAGAAGGGATGGAGGCAGAACACCACTCAGTTATTTTGTTTGTGAAGGTGTGGCAGGAGTTGAAATCTTGGAAGTCTTGGTCAGAGATAAAAAGGTAGAATCGGCCCAGACAACGGTGGTATTGATCCAAACTTCAGGTATAGTTGTAGTAGAAGATAATTCTCTCTCTCATTGATTTCTAGATGAACAGTGTGAGGTAGAAGATTACAAGACAATGACAGTTTAGTTTCAATATATGGCCAGTTCTTCTGTGGTTGTTAGAGGCTTTCTTAAGCATTCCAACTTAAATTGCAATTGCTGGTAAGGCTTGAATTTAATTTAGATTCATTACTTAAAATAAGGTCAAGACAGCAATAGAAAAAACTGTGGACATTCTTCATCTAGCACAAACTATTTCCAGGCAGCTGTTCTCTGGGCCAGAAAGCAGTTTCTTAGTTAATAGCTCACTGGATTTATCTTACAGACAACCTTATATTTGTATGTAAATTCTTTTAGAATTATTCTCCTAGCTTTATCATTTGTAAAGGCACCATTGAACAAGAAGCACGATGAGAGAGAGGGTATACAATCAACAGCCATTTCATACTGGCTTCTAAAATGAAGCCATTCAGTTCATTTGCAGCCAACTGCTTTTGGCAAAGCAGATGTGCTTTGGCACTACACAGCCTAGTGCCCACTCAGCCTCTACCGACCCCCTCTGCTGTGGTGGGGCAACAGGGGTTTGGCTTGTGTCCTTGATGACTGTAATTCAAAGTGTTTAACGTGAGCCAGAGCTCAAGTGGGGCAAAACTTGACTACTGAATACTACCAACAAACAAATGCCAAATTCATCTGTGTGTTTGGAGACGTTTTCAGAATAGACCATGCAGGACTCTTGTCGTAGCGCTTGGCCACACAGCAAAGTGTCTGAACCTGTGTAGCTCATCTCTCCTAGCACAACGTCTACAGGTATGGTACCTATGGCTAAGTATGAAATGCGACAGGAGGGTGAGTGAGCAATGAGCACACTGTCCAACGCCAAGTCATCCTGCTGGTTGATTTTCTGAATATCTAAATATGGTCTAAGTCTGTACATTTCTGAAGGTCACGTTAGATACAGCAGATAACTCTACTCTGGCTGCTTTGGGAAATTCTGAGAGCAGAATAGAAACTTAGGTGTTCTGAGTATGTGGTGATCACTGGCGTGAAACACAGCTCCACTGACAAGATGTGAGGGGTAAGAGCAGTTCCTGGCTCTTGTAAGTGACCAATATGAGCTATAGGTATGGCAATCAGTCCAAGAACTACTGCAGTTGGCAGTAGAGCTGGGGGTATTGTGTGGCCCACTGTCATCAGCTCTTTTCATAGATTAACAGCAAAAATTCTCTCTCTTTTTTGGGGGCTGCATTATAAATACCACAAGAAAAAAAATCATTATTGAAGAAATGGGGCATCCAGTCTCAGCACAATTGTAACAGCAGTAAGGGGCACAAGATTTCCCTTGCCTTTCACCTTCATGCTGTGATAAAATTAGCATAGAATTTAAAACCCTTCTAATAAAAACTGTACATCAATCTCCATGAAACAATACAGCAAGGAAAGCATAAACTGTGGCTCTTAGTTGTCAGGAGATGCTTCGGCTCAAAGCGGGGTGGAAGGTTCAGCTTAATGGTGCTTTGCCTGATCCAGAACAAATCAACCCCACCTCCCCACCCCCCTTAACTTTCTCTCCTCCAAAAGGGTTAATTTTTCCTAAATTTAAAAATTTGCACTTTAAAATTGCACTGGATGTGGTGGAAGGCATATACCCAGGTGGTAGGATTAAAGCAGCTGACTTGCCTATTGATGGTGCTACACCGTGTCGTGTATAAGCCAACAGTGCAGCTCAGCCTGCACGCCCGCAGGGAGCAGCTGCGTAAATGGTGAAAGCTTTGTCTTTCTGTAGTGCTCTTTGCTCTTCCCTGTCGCACCACATCCAATAAAGTAGTAAGCACATTATTATTCATGGATGAAAGGGGACCCATGTAAAACTTGCAAGCCATGTGGAATTCTGCTTTCCCCAATTAAATTATGGAGGATTAGCATCCACTTTATTCCTTAGCGAAATATCCTACAATTAAATTAGTGATAGGAAATAGCTAGGTTTTTAATTGCTTGTTAGCACATTGACCTCTCTTCAAAGAGCTGATGTATGCAGTGACTGTATTGAGAACTGCTGGAAAAGTGTGAGAAGGGACCTAAGAACCAGCAGATTCCTCACGATACAACAGAAG
The DNA here is from genome assembly GCA_013398125.1 of Aegotheles bennettii. Lineage (NCBI taxonomy): Eukaryota > Metazoa > Chordata > Aves > Caprimulgiformes > Aegothelidae > Aegotheles > Aegotheles bennettii. The sequence continues at coordinate 34,982 of VZRW01010591.1, forward strand.
TAGACTCGGCTAGAACAATCTTCAAGCAAAAGAGCACTTTTAACATCCCCTTTGGCTATCTTTTGTATACAGTAATTTTGTAGCATGACCAAACTGTCAAATCTATTGTGTTTAAATTATTTAGGCCTATGTTTATAAATGTCCTTGTGTGAAACTTGTTTAAAAATAATATAACTATTTTATACAAACACCTTTGGCTGTTGTGTAATGAAATAGCTCAGCTTGTGGAGAGCATTCAGAAATTAAATTTTGTTCTCATTAAACTTTCCTAGCTGCTCAGGGAGCAATGTATTTATAGCATGTAAATGCTGTTCCTTATTGCCTCTATTTTAGAATAGAAAATAACTTACTTAGACTTTTAAAATGCTGATATATTGTGATTTTTGTCATCTGATACATAAATATTTTTCAATCTTCTAAGACATTGGTTGTCAGACTTTGTTCTTAGGTCCCAAGAGAGAAGTCTGCTACTGTGTCATACTCCTACGTGGGGGAAAAGTCCAAATAAATAAACAGCTAGTCTTTCTTCAGTACAAAATCACTAATTCATGCTGAATTTAAGTGCTGTGAGCAGCAATATGCCATCAATTCCATGAAACCAGGACAAAAGACAATTAACCCATTAATAAACCTCTGTAATAGAAACTTTAGCCTTCAACAGACAGTGTCACTGAAATGCCATTTCAAAACTCAGACACATACAGAAAAAACTTTCTACCCCACCGTCCACAGCAGTCAGCTGCAATGATGGCTGTAATGCTATTTAAAAAACATAGGGAATTGCTGCGGAATTCCTCACACTACCACCTCCTCAAAGCTTACTTAATCACAAAAATGCTTTATAAGGTGTCTTTCAGTAGTTGCAGTAACTTCAGAAGCTTGGGACTGGCTCTACCAATTAAAAAAAGATTAAAACCAAAATGCCCCAAACTTGTGACTTTTTTAATCATCCAAAGTTTGTTTATGTAGCTTCACAGTTTTAGTACAAAGCAGTTAACCTTTAGCGGTTTTGCCAGCTGGCATTGACAGGGAGGCAAATACATTATTTCAAGCCCTGAACAAACTCGTGGTCTGCTATCAAAGTGAAGGTTTCAGTGCTCCCCATCTCTTCTGCCCACCAAGCCAAGTACCACCGTACTGCCACAGCGGGAAATGAAAGCAAGGGCTTCTGCACTGAGCTGAAAAAAGAGAGCGTTTTAGTGCCTTGGGCTGAGTCTTTCTCCTGCCAGCTTTGCCATGAATATCGAAATGAAAATTTGTCAGCATAAATTAACAGCTAAAAGGAAAACCCATGTGCTGCCTTGATTCTAACTGAAATCTATCAGGAGGGCAGGCAGGCATTGATACACGTTTCTACTCTCTGCTTTATGTAGTTGAAATGCTGGCATTTTTTTTTAAAGACTTCACACCCCTAGGTGTGCAAAACAGTAGCACAGTCAGCTAAAACCAGGTAACTACCAAAACAGAAGGAAACTTTGTTTTGAAGATGGATGGAAGCATATAAATATTTAAAATCCAGAGCAAGAGATCCAGCTGCTGCCAGAGGAAACAAGATAAGTGCTGCATAACAAAACATGTTTTAAAAAATGCTTAGATTCAGGTAAAACACAAATGCCTTTAAGACAGTATTTACTAAAATTTTTTTGAAACTCTGTAATTGAAAAATATGATGCAATGTGATTCACAGCTGGAGTCATTGTTTCGACAGCCAGCAGATTCAACTACTGAACAGCAGGGAAACTTTAACTCTTTTTCCAGCAGCTCTCAATTTAACTTCAGTCTCTCCTTCCTGTCCCAGCCACAGCCATGCAGGAACTTGGACGTGACAGAGGCCCCTCAGGTACTCCATTACTCCATGCTGCCTTTGCCCTGTCCACTGTCTTTGTAGTCTGTCAGAATCCCGCCGGCCTTACTCCCAGCACAGCAGCAGACCTAGAACTATTGCTGTGAATTCCTAATGCACTCTGAGGTATTCTGGGAGGTGCCTGGCTTGGAGTGGGACAGGGACAAACACACACACAACACTTCTGTAAAGCAACTGGAGCTGCATCTGCCAGTTATTTTCTCGGATGCAAGACATAAAAGGCATTGCAGGCTGGTGGCTTTGGGGAGAGGCTCACCAAGAGCTCCTAACCACCTCCTTTGCATGAATGTATCACAGCCAGGATCACCCCGACCCCCAGCCACACACTCACACCACCAAGAAACTCAGCTACAAAACTATTTTTAAACCTCATTTAATAAAAGGGAGTTTGGATATATAGAGGATATTAAGTAAATAAGTTACAGAGTACATTACAATCACATCAACAAGATTTCCTTTAGTGTATTAATATTTTATAAAAAAAGCACACAAAAAATAAATTCAGTCCAGTCTATCACAACTGTACAGCAACAGGTAAATATATTTATATATGTACATTTTAAACATGTAACAGTCTTTTGAAAGGTGCCCTAGGCAGCAAACACACAAAAGGAAGTGTCTGCTCACTTGTTAAAATAAAAGTAATATACTTTTATAACAAAAGCATTTGTACAGTAATTACAAAGGCTGACTGCTCCTGTACAGTACACGAAAGCTTCGACTACAAATTTAAAAACAGAACATAAAAAGAATGAACACAAAAAGTTTATATCAAATCTGAACTACAAGGGGGAAAATACACGTGGAGAAGCTGCAGGAAACTGGTTTTTTAAATATACAATTAGATTTCTATAAAAATATATGTTGTCTTCTAATCTGGAGAAGTCAAGGGTTTTTATCGGGCTCAGCTGTCAGCGGAATCCCGCTCGTGGAAAGAAAAGTCCTTCGACAGCTGGGGATTCAGCATCTGTGTCTTCTAACATCTGACACAGGAGAGAACAAGGGCGAGTAGAGCAGCTGAACCCACGTGATGAATTCACACAGAAACTCATCCTCACAAAAATCAAACATGACTTGTGGACGCTGCTTCTGTCTCTTTAAAGCTTTATAAACTCCCAGACATACATCAGAAGATACAAGAGGGAGAAAGCTTGTGTGGGAAAATGTGGTTTAGAACAAGGTTTCTGACAGAGGTAATCACTGGACTAAAAGTGCCACTGTATGAAAGCAGACAAGACTTCTATGGCTACAGCCCTCCCTACTCCCATTTCTTTTAAAACAGGATATGTATGGGTAGGGACATACTAGTCTGCTGCCCAAAAGAGGTGTGTAACTGCTAAGAGTGAGAAAGCTCACTCTTCGTGTGTTAGGAAACACTTCTTTTATTGAATGCTGATTTTAATCTGAGCTTGTTGCAATTATAAAAATGACTGAAAGTCTCTGTTTGATAAATCAGAGGGTATTGTTAGCTAATTTGGAGTTCACATTACATCTCTGGTGTGGGATTAATAGACGAGTTACCTTTAAGCTTTAGGATTTCTATCTTTGCCCTGCCTTTAAATAGCTCTATTCCCACCTGGTCCTAGCTAGCAAAATGCCAAGGTCTTGCACAGCCAATTTGAATTCTGTAGGCCCTCACCTTACAGGGTTGAGATCTCTAAGATACCATTACCTGCATCACTAAATGGAAAAACATCAAGGAAACTAAAATGCAAAGTTGTTGTTCTTGCAGCTAGACTGCAAAACACCTGCAGCTCTATCAGATACGCATCATGAGTGCATGCATATATTAGTAATTATACACAGCGCTGCGGTCTGTCCCATGCAGGTCACAAACCCAAAAGGCAATCTAGGTGAAAAGCGCAGACAGCACAGGTGGGAGGGCAGGAGTACAGTCAGGGCAAAACGTGATCTATCGCTGCGTCTCCACAATGCCCAGCGGTGGCACCAAAACAGGCAACGGTCTTGGAATACAGCTACCTGACTATCAGGTATGTGACTACCCGAAGCCAGATCTTGCACTGTAAAGGGCAAATCTACCAGTACACATTCACAGAACTGCAGTCTATAAATCTTGGGACTGTTCCCATAGAAAAGAGGGCTAAAGCAGAGATGCCTTGATCAAACTCGGTGACGGAGTGCATATACTGCATTTTTTCTAAATTAACAGCAAGCCCTTATGCTAAATGGGGATCAGTAAACAGGCCTTTATGTGATGGGATACAATGAGCATAGGGTTTTAAAATGGACAAATCAACATCACATAGAAAAGAATAGGGTTTTTTAAAGCATAACTGGAACAACACAGCCTTAATTAACACTGTGCTGCAGTAAAGAGCCACTCAAGTAATTTCTTCCCTCCGCTACGAAGAGTAACAGAATTCAGTCCAGATTAGACAAATTCAGTTAAAATGCTTTGTCCACAGCAACTGGGGGTTGGTTGATTTGTTTTATTAAAACAATTCTCTGCCAACTTTTGCTAGTAGGCAGGATCTAATTCAGACGTAGGATCAATTGCAAACTGCTGCTGTAAGCAAGTGGGCAGCAGGCTTAGTTTTCACCGTTTGTTTTTAAACAAGACACTCAGAGGAGCGTTTCGACTTATTACCATGACAGAAAAGAGGTCTGGTGGCTACCAGCAGTATGTAAACATGCTCAGAAACATTTCCATTTGATGCCACTTACTTGGAACATTTGCCTGATCTGGTCAGCCATGCTAACCCACAGCTGTTAGAGGTTATCCTCAGAAAAAACCCTTTTCACATTTTCTTCCAGTGACAGACCTCACTGTATCAAATCTTCCTTTTCTACTTCCACTGCAGCAGGGTGTTGGGAGAAAAACAACCAGTACTGGGTTCAGTGTGTAATACACACCCCATTTTTGTGCAATTAAAGAAAATCTCTCGTTTGTTCTTATCAGCACCTAAATGGCTTATCCTTGTTAAGAGGAAAAATTACTCTCATATCCATTTCCTAAAACAGTGAAAGGTCTAGAGTGCGGAAGACTATAATGCTTCCATTCAAGCATCATCATATCTAAAAGAAAAACCAAACTGGTACTTACAACAATCCTGTGATTTGCTCCCTAAATCTTTGTACTTGATTTCCTCTGATCCGTTGTTTGTCACCGTAGTTTGCTATGCCGTACCTAAAACCACTTCAAGCTTGAAGACTCCTGAGGGCCATGACTAAATGTTTGCTCATCATCACACAGGCGTACTTCCAGACACTAAAAATACTAGTTAACCTAACTAGTTAACCTAGGTGATACACAGAGCAGAAGAGGAAGAGGCAGAGACATGTCCTGATCTTCTGCCCGTAAGGAGAAGAGGACGTTTCAGTACAAACCTCTCTGCAGATTTGCCTTACTGGAGGACACACCTGAGTTCTAGTTTAGTATCCCATTTTCCAGCTGGAACTATGCTTGCTGGTCCATGCTATCCCTCCCGTTTTCCTAAGCATCTGCTCCTGATTGCTGTCAGAAATAAGACCTGGAGCTAGAGCACAGCTTTGGTTTGTCCTGATATGAACAGTCTGTTTTTTTCTAAAGGATTACATACTGATTGATTTTACACTGGTTTAGCAAGGACAGTGAAAGCATTCTCCCAAGACAGTTTGATTAACCTTATTTTCATTCTCAAGTTCAGTCAGATCTCCTTTCCCATCTAAAAATAAATAAATAATCATTTTTGCCATATTGCCAGTTCCACCTCTATCTCCGTTTCCTTTTTTATGTGCTCCTAGACCTTCCCAGCCCCTGTTAAGTAACTATGCTGTTCTGCTGCTGTGACACTGGCACCCCAAGCAAATGTGTTCATCACAACAGTATAACGGTATCTGCATTGCTTTAAATCCTTTTTAGATATACTCACAAGCCCTGCTTTGTTTCTGAACTGTTGCCTTTGCCCCGCAGTTCTGAATATCTGGAAACTATTGGCAACTTCCCAGGAACACACTTCAGAAATTAAGTTTAATTGCATTGTTGCTTTTTGCTGGAATTAATCCCAGTACTACAAGCAAACCACGAGGTCCAGCTGCTTCACCTACTGTCTGTCCTGGCACAGTGTGCTAAAGCTTCTGTTCTCTCTAAGGGCCCTAGGATAATGGCAGACAAGCAATTCTCCAATTTACAAGAGGAAAAATATAACAATCAGCACTGAAACTCTTCATAGGAAGACTGATTTGCTTAAGCTTCTTTTTAAGGATCAGTTCTTAGCTTTCAGTTCTTTGCAGTTCCTGAATGATTTTAACAGTTTGTGACATGCCATCTGCTTCCACGGCCTAGTTAGTCAACAAGGTCATGTATGCAGGGACATGGAAAAGTCATCCAAAGGCTGAAAGGAAACCTCATTTTTGTTGGAATTAAAAATACAGCCTTGGCAGAAAATTATACACTTAAAGGCAGAAGCGTCAACACCAGGAAAAAAGTGCAGTCCGAGCTGGGCAGCGGGGTATGGGGCTGGGACTGACCAGCCATGAAGTACAAGGAAATGATCCAACTCCTTTCATTTCTACGAAATAATGGCAAATGTGGGCTATAAAGATGTACAGAACAATCCTGTGCAGATCTAGCATCTATGTCACCTGGACCACTTTACTTCTTGTTAAACCTTTCACCAGCAGGCTTTTGGTGGCCAGACTTTTTGGGCTATTAGCATGTGTCAGTTGAGAAGGAAGAGTCAGCCTTTCTGCAAAGATCAAGGCTCACAGCAGGATAACCCAGCAGGCAGGTGACAAGCTCCTCCTGCACATTCATACTGTCTGACAGGAAGTATTTGGGAAATTAGGGCCCTACCATACAAGCTCTTGCTGATGGCAATTTCAAGGAATAAATGAGGGCTGCCACAAGAAAGAAATGGATTTGTTTAGAGGTAAAGCCATTCACAGAGGGATTTAAGGAGTCTGCAGGAGATGGGAGTCCATTCCTCCCATCTCTGAGGTGCACACAATCCAGCGTGTGAGAAGGTCTTGGTTCATTTTCACTAAACAAACTTGCTCCCATTTATGCAAAGTCAAACCCAGCAGTTTTCATTTCAAATTGCACTTGTGAAGCCCAGACTACTTTCCATTAAGTTAATCAAAGGCAGACTATTTTGTTTTCCAAGATGAGAAAACCCCCGAGGCCTGTGGATACTCTAATCCCACAGGATATTTTTATATCCATTGCTGCATTCTTAATGTCCTAAAAGAAACCACCTCAGACTTCCTTTTGAAAAACAAAACTTCCTCTCAAGAGGAAGAAGAGTGTCTTGCTCATCCCACTTTTCATTTTTGTGAAGCAGAGGCCAAAAGTGCACACCATCTTTCCACAAAATTTGTTGGCTGCCTGAATAAATGCTCAGAAAGAAAGGCAGGAAAGCATAACAGGAAGGAGAACCTGCTGAGAAAGGAAACATCCACAAATCACCAGTGTCACAGTAAACTGGATACAGTTAGCTCAGAGAAAAGCATCACTTTCTTGCTCTGGTCTGGAAAACTTTATATCCAAGAGTCCTGTTATCATGATTCCTGACAAGCACAAAGAGAAAGGTCTGACTGACCTTAGAGAGAACTTACTTCCACTGCAGGTGACATTGTTCTGTTATGTACCTCAGCTATCATTATAAATAGAATAGAAATCTTATTTGTTTTAAAAAAAAAATCCAAGTTGAAACAAATCTTTTCATCCATCATTCTGGCTTGGTCAGTGCTGGCAAGATGAAGCGGGACATGTGGCTTGAGGAAATGGCAGCACTGAAACTGAGACCTGATGGTTCAGGTAAGAAAAGTGCAAGCAAAAAAGTGAGACCGCCAAGAGGGAGGTTGGGTCCAGCCTTGCCACTCCCTCCACTTCTGGTCTACTGCTATATTTCTCCATCTTCATCTGAGCTTGCACTGCTGCTTCCACTGCTGCTGCTCCCACTCTCGCTGCTCTCTTCCTGTTGGGCCTGGCTGTGGGCTGCTGCTGCCGCCGCTGCCGCCACTGCTGCCGCTGCCTCTTTCTCTTGCTGCTGCAGTGCAGCTGCCTTCTTCTCCTGCTCCGCGTGGCTCTTCATGTGAGCACTGCGGCTCTTCACCTTGTAGAACACCCTGAGGAAGCACACATGTACGTTAGCATTGGTCTCTCCTACAGCCTCCTTCATTAATTCTTTAAAAGAGCTTCTGCTGCTTCAGCCTCAAGTTTGTGAGCTTTGGCACAGGAACTCATGTTGGCGCTGCAACCGAGCATCTAGAGCAAACACCACTTCTGCCTCGGGGTGTGCCAGCACCAGGTGGAGTGCTAGCAGGAGATCCTGAGCACCCTCAAACCATTCACTTCGTTTCTTAATACGGCCATTTCCTCTTATCTCTCATTCAGCTCTTGAATTTTCTAAATTCAGAGGGGCAGTGCTTGTATCTGAAATATGCACGTGCTGCTTAACACAACAGGGCCCTGGTTTTTAGGCATTTCCCCTATGCTGCAAAAATGCAATAAGCACAGTGAACAATGGCCAAATGCCACTCCTGACCCTTCTCCAGACAGCTAGACACACTCAAGCTTTTTTCCCCTAACTCCGTCCTTCCATGACCTGTCCCTCCAGCTTTCGCCATTAACTATTTGGATTTGACACCAAGTTTAGACACCATTAAGAATCCTGGCATGCTTCTGCTTTGTCAGTGGCCAGGACCAAATCCTAACTGCCCGACTTTCCACAGCACTGCCCCTTCCAATGCCACGTGCTTCCTGAGGGCACAGACAGGGCATCTCCGCAGGACCAGCTAAATCCCAGCCACAGCAGGAATCTATCAACACCCCTGGTGATGGAACTAGATGGAGATTGCATTTTCCTGCCATTCCCTAGCTTGGTGTCTTAAATAAAGGGATAACCACTGGTATTACAAGACTCTCTCTTCTTTTAAGATTAAGAAACTTATGTAGGGAACCGAATTTTCTTGACATTAATGAATCCGTTAGTAACAAACCTACAAAAACTCCTGTAGCTGTGTGACCCAAGACAAATACATTTTACACACACAAAAGATGGGCTTGAGTTTAATCATATGAACTGTGTACCACTGGCCTAATATCTGCTGCTATAACAATGGCAGTGTCTTGCATTTCTACACCACTGTTCATAAATAAGTCTATACCATGTTCTTAATACATGATCTAGCATATATAGAAATTACTTGTTACAAAAATGTGGGCATTTAGAGAGGGGCAATACAGCAGCTGTTTGAAAGTGCAGCTTAACACCAAATACTGCACACAGCTGAAATGCAGGTGGTGTCTCATTCTATTTGAGGAAAAACAGCAGCAGGCAATTACCCAAGCAGTAGTATCTTAGTATCAATAGATGTAAAAATCCCTAATCTGCAAGTATTAGTAGGTAATCACTCATTAAAGTATTGCCAGTGTCTCTGGCCTAAATAGACAAAAGGAAAGCTCATTTGAGAATAAGGTTCCACAAGAGATGCCCTACTGCAATTCTGTGACTATTGCTGGAAGCTGAGTTGATCTTACCTGCCACATTTCTTACACGGAAATGTGTTTTCTACATTCTGAGTTTTATTGGTGGCATCTGATTTTATCTTCTGTTTCCGCCTCCTCCTCTGCACTGGAGCAGCAATAGGCTTCCGAGGCTTCACTGTTGTCTCCCTCGGCTTCCTTCCAATTCTGCCTGTAACAGTTGCATCTTGACTCCTGATACTGGCATCACTGGCCTTTGGAGAGAGGGGAACAGTTAAGGCAAGATGAAACTTAATCCCATCATCAGAAGGAAAACAATGACTGAGCTCCTGTGCTTCATTTATTCCAGACCAAGGTTTTACTTAATGAGAAAGTCTTCAGGATATTTTCAGGGCATTTCCCACCATGGTCCTACGCATGCACCAACTATCAAGAACTACATTGGGGTTTTTTCCCCCCTTACTCATCCCAGTTCTTCCACTACAGCACACAGTCTGGTGGCTAATAGCACTCTAGGCTACCATGGCCCTGTCTCTTGCTCTGGGAGAAGTTAGAAGTAGAAACTTTTTACATCTGAAGCTGTCCACCCGCTGTTTGCTAAACTAATTGCACAGCAAAGGTGGCACAGAAAGCACAACATGCACAATGCAGCACTTACTGTTACACCATCTTGTAGTGTCTGTTCATCATTGAGAGCAATTGTGCTGCTCTTTCTATTTTCCAACCCTTCCTCCGCCTCCTCCTCTTCTTCCTCCTCTTCCTCCTCCTCCACATGTCCTTGTTCTTCACTGTAAATGTCCCTTCTGGGAGGAAGAACACGTGCAAACCTATGGGAACTCTTCACCAGAAGATAAAGGAACTGTTAATTTTGGTGTCTGTAAGTAAATGTCACTATATGACACAGGACACGAGTTTGAGTCTGGACTCGCCCACACTGGCCAGATTGTTTCTGCTTTTGATTTTACCAGCAAATGAGACAACACACGAAACCAAACCTCACACCACAGCCCAAAGGAGGTGAGAGAAATTTAGGAAGTTACCTTGATGTCAACTTCAGCTTCATCTTTCATAGATTTCTCATTAGCAACATCAATGTCCCCAAAGATTAAGGTCCCATTCCGACCAATTTTCACCTGTTTCTTGTACGTGTAGTAGAATTCCACACACTGAGCCACTGTTTTGGTTTTTATCTGGTGTTTAAAAAAACAGAGATGTCCAATGGATTATATGATTTTAAGAAGTCTTATAAATAATTACTAAAGGTGCAATAAATACACTTTGTAGTTTTCTTTCCTCAGTAGTCTCCATTCCCGCACAACTGCTCTTAAAGCCTTCTTTTCTGTGTCATTTGCCTGTACACCCCACCCCACAGCCATCCCCTACTGCCACAGTTATTCACCAAGAACTACAGGACCAACTTTCCAAAGAAGAGCTGGTCAATGTAAAGGCGACAGAACCTGGCACTTTGAAAGCTTAATGCACCTCAGCCTTCGAAATGTTCCAGTTAAGCTGTCAGGCTTGAGAGCAGCCTTTCAGTTTTATGGGAGAGCTTTATTTTCCAGCAGCAGATCAGAGAAGACCAGACCAGAATACCGATCCAAAAATGGAAAGGAAGGTTTGGAGCCCTTCCCCATTTTGGCCATATGCATTTCATACACATATGGTAGCAGACAATTATCAGCTCAGACCAGTGACCATCTACATATTCTCTATCAGTGATTTTTCTGGAAGTTTTGGAAATCATTCACATATCCTTCTTATCAGCCACAAGGATATGTTTCTATTTAGTTTTACAAGCAAGACATTTAAGCCGTACTGGAACATTACCAGCACTCTATAAATACACCCTGTAGAAATGATATCTTCAGTATGAACTAATGGAAGTAGTGCAGTAAGTACAAGGGCTAAGTAAACAACAACAGCAAAACAAACACTATTGTTTCAGCTACCTAGGGAGATTTTATGCTATGCTGGATGATAAAATTTCTCTGAAATCTTTTTTGAGTGTAGGACTTAATGCTTAATACTGAGGTTTCAGAAAAAGCAAGATTGAATTCCCTGTATTAAATGCTCAGACAAACACATAAGAATATATCATTGCTGTTATTAAAAAAAAAAAAAGAGGACAAAGTAACTTACAAGCTTTTGGACCAAGAAAAAGTCTTTCTTGTAGATTGCAATGCCTTTGTTGAAAAGTTTTTTTTCAGCCACTTTCCACTTGTCTGAACCTTGTAGAGAAAAAAAGTTGTAACAAAAGCCTGTGCAATTTCAGATGTTTACTCTTCTACCTAATTTTTCTTCATGTTTGCCTTAAAAGAGACCAAAACACATCTGCAAGGGTTCAGTCTCTCATCACACCCAACCCAGCGTAACTGCAGACTGCTGGTTAACCCCTCCCCTACCGCTCCACTTCAGCCCTCCTCTCATCACTTCCTTTGTGTTAGATCTAGTACTCATCGCCACAGGTTAACTCAGTTCAGCTTGCGAGAACCAGTCAGTTAGATGAATGAAGATGTTTTCCAACAAAACAGCAAGGTGAACAGACACACTTTGTGGTAGCCCAGTCATCAGATTCCCCACTAGGGAAATGGTGGGGCAGGAGAACGGAACCTTCTCTTTCAGCAATAATCCACTGTACTTGAAGATTTATTACATCTCAAATATTCCTACTATCCTAGAACCCTTGCCTCCAATAATAAAACACATTTGGGCATCTTCCCATATTATTTCCCAACCATTATAGTAGGAGTGTGTAATAATTAAGAACTGTAATTTCTATGCTTTGCTACTAGATGTCTCTCTACCACCTTACATCAGGTCCTTCAGGTGGGTAGGTTCTCTCTAGATCACTCAAGTTAGTGCCATACAGCTGACTGTTCTCTAATTAGGTACAAGACTACAAAAGCAGTTCACAGCATTTAATTTTTGCAGAAACACTGACACCACCAATGGTTGGCTGTGCTTTCCTCAGCAATCTTGAAAACCCTTCCCATAAAACCCCTCTTAACTCCACCCTGGAAATTCATGCCAAGGAGGCTCTGAGGTTACCACAGTATTTCTTGTACATACGAGCTATCTTTCTGCATTCTCTGTGGCTGAGTGTAAGGGATCACATTCTCTTTTCCCCATAAAGGAAATCAGAATACACACATATGCAAATACACACACGCACGTGTTCCGAGAGATGCAGCGTTTCTTACATTGGAAGTGTCATAATTTGCACAGGCAAAATTTCTGGCCAGCCATCATTTGATTTACCAGAGAAAAGAGTGGTCTTTTAATCTTACTGCAATGTTACAGAGTTCCCCAAAAGAGCACAAAAGGATAGAAAAATTCCTTTATGATGGACAGGCAGTACAGAGCTTTTCTGGTTAACAAACCTGTGTAGTGATAATCTGCCAAAGGGTGGGTAGGCGACCGACCTGGCCTCTTCAGCAGCAGTTTGGTCAAAGCTCCCTAAGATAAACACAACAAATAACTAATTTCATGTTTGCGATATTTAAAACAAAGATCAGACAATTGTTAATCCTATCCTTTCTGGCAAGCTAACTGAAAAGCAGTTTAACATTTGGGACGACTTTAAAATCACATTCTTGACTGTCTGCTGTGTCTTAGGTACCACAGGCAAGTGGTAAGCGTTCAGCACCTCTTCATGTCTCTGTGAATTGACACCTTCTAACACAACCAACACAGTATTTGGGAGAGTTCATTCCATAGACAGAAACCATGCAGCAGTTTCCCCTCATTTAACGAAGGCTTAAGTTACATACTCACATCCAAAACTGCCACCCTAAATAATGTCTGTCTTAAACACTCAGGTCACTGTGATTTTATCTCACTTAACTAAGCAGTATTTCAAAATACAACGGAGCAGTCACGCGACTGAAAGATTTCACACACACGGAGACACCCTCTCAAGCTGCTTTTTACTTTGCATTTAAACTAGAGGTGCTTTCAAAATCAGCAGGAAGGAGAGAATAGAGTCATGCTTCCATGAGCAGTTTAAACCATCTTAACAGCAAGCTCCTGCTGCCAGGGGCAACTCTGCTGCTCCCTAATGCCAGCAACAGCATTCACAACGGTGGACTGGTTCTGGAAACTTATCTAGCAGAAACCTAATACATACACACAAAAATTACTTTTTATTTGTTATTTCCTCCAATGCAGGTCAACACAGTTTCACAAGTGTCAGCACTGGTGCTTTATGGGGGATGGGAAACCAGGTTAAATCAATCATAGAACTGTAAGAGGATAAAACCCCTGTACCATATGCAACGCTCTGTTCTTTGATATTACCTCCCAGGGGTGTCACAGGGCATTTATGAAAGTGTATCGTGCCTGACAATACTGATATAAAATTAGCAGCACAGCCGTTTATGGACGTGCACAGAGAAGTGAAATGGATCTACCAAGAGGAGCAAGACACTGCACTTTTATGTCTCAGTTTCAGTCCCAGCCTCTTTTCCTTCTAATGTGGTCACTTTCCCAAAAAGACAACATTTAGGATTCATTTAGCAGTCTCAGTTCACTCACTCTGGTACACTTTCAGTCTTGTTTGTTATAAAGCCAAACATGTCAAAGTTGGAAATATGTGAGATAGTAAGTGTGCATGGCACTGTATGTCAGGCAGAACCCACTTTAGGGACATCCAAGGGACACTAAACAGTGGGAGCCAGATGCACAGGAAGGAGTTTGCAAGGCTATCCTCTCATCAAGTGTAAGGTTACCTAACCTTCACTAACATCCTTGACCACACACCAAGGTGAAAAGATGGGAAGACTCACCAGAATGCTTCCCTTTGCTTCATGTAAGAAATGCAGCGCCAGCTCCTGGTTGGTTCCAGCCCCAGGAAAAATGCTTGAACAGGCAGCAGCTAGCAGGTTTTCCACTATTTCCACAGAGGTACCAAAAAAATTCAGATAAGAAGATTAAAATGGAGTTTCCTATGGGATTTATATCATTAATTAGCTCTTTTGAAGCAGGGATAGACATAACAGAAAGTAAAACTCAGAAAAGTTGAATGTCCTTGAAAATTTATCCGGGTCAAATTCTGACACAAGAACTCATTAGACCACAAGGTCACATAACATAACTCTGCAGGCAGCACAACCTACACATGGAGTTTTTTGCAAATCTCCTCCCTCCTATAACATCTTCCCATCTCTCTTCACCTCAGAGATTTCCTGAATATCCCCTTAATATTGTGAATTTCCATTTTACAATACCCTTTTTTCTACCTCATCAGAAAGATTTCTTCCAAGCCTGCCCACTTCCCCTTCCCTTTCAGCATTCATACATGCCACAACCCACGTGCACCAGCAGCAGACAGCTCCCCAAGTCTGCTACCAGCTGCCACAAGTCCGGCTTCCTCACCCTGACTTCTGTCTACAACTTGATTTTTCCAAAACACTATTATGTCTAAAACATCCCTTGAAAACACAGAAGTTGAGTGTTTGCAGCGTATTTAAATGTTAACAAACACAAGGAAGCTTCACTGAGCAAAAGGCTCCTCTTTGCCTGATCAGTAACAAATGGTCTCATTTTATCTCGATGAAAAAACCAATCCTATCGACCTTCCCCCGCCACATGCAATCTGATAAACAAGTTTTACTCCCAAGACTGTCTCCAAGACCACTCAAACATGTCACTTGACTGGCAGCTCTGAGATTTTAAATTATGCCTACAGTACATATGTGGTTAGCCCTACAACAACTGTGACCATTCACTCTTATTTACCAGCTTTCCACATTCTTACCATTTTCTTGAGTGACTTTGTTGGTTTCGAGGTCACCCCACGGCTGCCACACCAGCTCTGCTTTATGTTCATCAACTGCTGCCAGAGACCTGTCTTGAAGTGATGGGATTTCTGCTTGAAAGCGAGTTCCTACATTTATTCGCCTGCAGAAAAGATAACAAGTAACTGTCAGGCCCCCTTTACAATATCCAGAAAGTCTCCATCTCTGCTAAAAGCACCAATCGTGAACAAACCAAAATGCAGCAGGCTCTTGCATATAACATGAACAGCTTTCGGGTGTTGTAGGTTACATTAACAAGACTGCCTCAAAAGGCGAGAAGTTTTACATCCATTACCAGTTTCCATTGTCTCATCAACAGTGGTTGGAACTGTATTTAAATTAGGATCCCCTAATAACTGCTCGAAGAACCTGTATAGTATTAACATTCTGTCCGCCGTAACGACAGAATCACAGCGTCATTTAGGTTGAAAAGGACTTCTGGAGACTATCTGGTCCAACTCCTCATTCAAAGCAGAATCAAATCTCAAAGTTTGCTCCTTTATGATCTCAACACAAGCTAGTATCTACTAGAAACTATTTCTAAAAATGGAAACCAAAAATGCAAAACCATGAAAGCTGTATTGCTCATTCTGTATAAAACCAAACCTCATTATTTTAGCAACAATCTCATACTTTTAGATTCTGAATTAGTGGACAGATTTTTCACAACATGCAATCCACAGAGCACTACACGTTTTATGTCAAGTGACCATCCACAGAGATTCTACTCTGTACTAGAAAACACAGTTTTGTGCTCGGAGGTAGGTAAGAACCACCATTACAAGGCTGCTCTACCAGACTTGGAGGTCTGGTGGTCTACACCAATAGCACAGCAAGCAGTGAGAGTATGGATGTCCTTTGTCATTGCTCTAAGTCTTTCACTCAGTGGCAAAACACTCAGAGAGACAGCAATAGCTACACAAATGCAGTATAAAATATATTGGATTAATCCAAGGACAACTTCACATGGCAACTATGCGTGCAATTCAGGGGTTCAGAAGAGAGAGCAAAAGAAATGTCCAAGCTAAGCTAGCAAACAGACCACTCAGAAAACCAAGATATTTGAAAAGAGCTGCTGCTCAGACCCCTTAAAATATAATTAAAATCTATCCTGAAATAAGATACCTATGCTTAATGGAAAAATGTTCCTCTTTCAGATGCTAGTCAACTAGCACCATACTGGTAGCTCCTGAAGTAGTAAAGGATGGAGAAATAAGCTCTTTTTTTGAGAGTAGATCAGGCAGTGCCCACAAAATTATTAAACTCTTGAGTTGCTTCATTAAAAAAAAAGAGAAAACTCCCTGCCCAGGGCAAGGGTTGCTGTAATTCTCAAGTCTTGGCTTGTTTCCCCCCCAGCATGAGGGTAAACACAACTACCAGAGAAAAAGCATGATCTAGTAACAACAAGGAATAGTAACAAAAACATCTGAGAAATGCCAGCCTTCACAATTTTCTGGTCCTCTGCTGTTCTGAAATGACACACACGTCTATTATGAAAGCAAGGGTCTGGAAAAGGTATGGCGAGGCCTTAAAACAACACATGTAACCATATGAGAGAAATACTACTAAATGTTTCAGTACGATGTTTTGAAGTCCTGGAAGACTGCAGTATCAAAGGGAAGGAAGAGGGTATCATTTTCTGTTATGGAAGGAGAAGCAAGAAACACTCCCTTTTTTCTGCCTAATACATCACTTTGGTAATGTCAGTAAGCATCTGCCATCATGAGATGTCACAGGTTAGAAAAGCCTGCATTTAAAACAAGCAGCTGACTTGGAACACACATAAAAAGAGGTTTTACAAACTGTTTCTTTTGCATCTATAGCAGATCTACTTCCTCATTTAAGGGCAACAGTTTACAATTCGTGTGTGTATAAACAAAGAGATGCAGAAGATAACCACCCTACACACTTGTTCTGACTTCATTCACCATTCAGCAGCAGCTTGACATTGATGGGGTGGGATTCCTACTTGGGCAAGCAGAATCTGCTGGATGCACAAACTGATGCTAACTTCCACTAGGTGACAACAAGATGACATCCAGCATGACAGATGTAACAGGAAAGTTTCAGACAGGCTGCCATATACTGTCATTTTCCCAAAACCACACCTCCAATACCTGCTGAAGGTAAAGTGATAGCAACATCACACACCTCACATCATGGCCACGGACAGGGCAGAACTAAAGCAGTTGAAAATGTCCCATCTCTGATGCCCACAATTGTAACTGTTTCAGGATCTGCTTTTCAAAAGTAATTACATTTCAAATGCACACTAAAAGTGGAACCTGCATGGGGAACTAAGAACCCCAGGAAAACCTCAAAGCTTGATTTTGCATGTTTTACAGGTACAAAAGTCTATTAAAACTACAGCACTACGTAGTTTTCAATGTTTTTCTTCACCTGTCTTTCTTATCTTGGACAGAAACAGTACAATCCAGATCACAAATATAAAGCATGAGATTTCATGCAAGACTGAGAAGACCTTACTAAAAAGCAAAGCAATTTCAGCACACTGGGATGGACTGCAGAGTGATGTTAATACAGAGTTTTCTGCTCGCTGTGATCAGTCTCACTTATTGTTACAGCACGCAGTTTCACAGTGGAGGAAAGAGTAAGGGATTCTGACCCACCCTAAACGGAATGACTGACAGAAACTGACACTTTGCTGTCAAGTGGAAACAGATAAAGAGGCTGTTATTGCGCTTGGAAATTCAGGAGATTTTGTGTCCCAAGACACAGACTCCTCTGGCCTCACCTGCGAGAGGGAGAGAGGAAATTGGAAAAGCTGGAGGGAAAGAACGCGGTCTTGAAGGGCTATCAGAAGCTACTTGTTATCTTGAACTAAACTTAGAATACGGCCTCCCCAGACTAGGAAAAAAAAGCCTAAGAATTAGAACTTACATCTACAACATCTAAATAAAACCAAATTTTTGCTGCAAGAGTTGATCTGAGTAACCTGATCTAATTTGGCCAGCTCTGAGCAAGGGCTTGGACCAGATGACCTCCAGGGGTTCATTCAAGCTACGTTATTCCATGATACCTTTACTGATGAAGCCTAGATTTCAGTACAGCAAAAACTCTTGCCTGTAAGCACCAACGAAGCTCTTGGGATGCCCTGGTATACAGCTGAGTGTGGTAACATCCAGAATTGGGGCTGTGAATTGGGAAGGCAATTCACAGCTGATGCACCACACTGTACTTGGGACTGGCTAGCCCAGGGGTGACTTCAACACTCTGAAGCAGCTGAACTGCTAAACCAGTAGGACACAAGGATCTGTGACACCAGCTGCCTATTGTACTTCAAAAATACAAACATTAAGGTTCATTATCACATTTCCTATTCCAAACCTCTGCAATGAAATGACCTTTTGAGAAGCATTAGCAGAAGGTCTGGCAAAGCACAAGCAACTAAGACACAATATTGGGTAACCACAAGTTACAGTCAACTTCTGGTAAGAGTCAAGACTACAAACCAAATTAAACATTTTTTCTTTAAAAAAAGTGTTTCCTGCTACATTTCCTTTATAGAAGATATGTCTGCATAACTGACTGCAACAGTGCTGCACAAACTAGCTTCAGAGCAGCAAACTGATTACTTTGACAACACAGAACAACACCAGTTTGTTAATTTATCTTAGTTAAAACTATCTACCTGTGTAAGATGATAGCAAGACAACTCTGCATGCAACTCCCTTTTGGCAGCAGGACACGAACCTGCATTACTAAGCTACTGTGGTTTGCAATTTCCAGCGACAAATTTGAAAATTTTCACACACAACTAAAACTGCAGCTAACCTTTTGTGTCATGAACCTCAGCAATTTAAACCAACAGACACAACAGCCAAAGACAACTGCACGATAGAGAGGTCAAAGATCAAGATTCTCAGGGGAAATAAAAAAATACCTGTTTAAGAAGAGGTTGCCCTGGACTGGTGTGAAATGAACCAACAACAAAAAGATGAATTAAGCCATTTTCAAAGCAGATTTAAAAAACACAAAGCTTTCTTATTTCTGTGAATGGGCTCAGCCTGGGAGGGATTTGCAAAGGTGACAAGAATAATCCAAGTTCATTCACAACTGCAACATTTGCTCAGGACAGCCTGCTGCCAAAAGTGCACAAAACTCAGCTTCAAACAGGACGACACAACAGAAAAAGGGTGAGAAAAAATAAATTGACAGCAAATGCTCTGGTCAGTTTTTAAAATATAAGCCATTTTGGAAGAAAAAGATGTCTGGTATTTATTTGGGAAGAGTTTGAGTTAAATATCTCAAATGTTACAGGACACGCTGCAGAGTTAGAGCAGCGACTCCTGACTGCATGGAGTCAGCAATGCAGAGCCATGTGGGTGTTTTTATGCCATAAGGGTGTTCCCATGCCATGCATCTCCATGTTTAGAGTTCACAAGAGTTCATTAACCCAGGTATGATAATGAATCGGAACTACCTTACTGTAGTTCTACAGCACTGAACTCAAGCGGGTAACACTCTCACAGGGTCGCAAGGGCTGTGCAGACACATTTGCTACTCAGCTTCTTTTGCTACTCTGTCCAGGTTTAGCAGGACTGGCATCAAGCCTAAGCTCATTACTCCAGCTTCATTATCTCCAAACTGTGTTCCCTAGTGCTCCCAAGTCCATATTTGTCTGAGCTTTCCCAGCACACAGCTATCTGAAAAGACAAATGAGGCTTATTAGCCCAGGCCACACACACTGTCTGCAACAGGCTGCAACACTTTCAGACTGAGTTAGTGCAGGAGGGAGCAAAGTTGTGTTCACAGTTACGCTGCAGCTAATACATGGATACATGGATACATGGATAACCTGCCATCCACGGAGTCCATGTGAGAGCTAACTACAGTTTTCCATATTATGTTTTGGCCTTCCTCTAAAGGAGCATTATTTCCCCACTCTGAAACAAACACGCACCATACAAAGAAGTGCTTGTATACAACAGAACAGGACAGATTCACCTTTAGCTAACCAATAGTATTTCAAGCCCAGAGACAGATGAGCAGTAACAGAAAGTCGTTAACAGTAGCAAAATTACAAGGTTTGTATTGCTTATCGTATGGAGTGATTTTTAATAAAGATCATTCGTATTTTGAATCACTAATTAGGATCAGCTTTAATGTTTCTAAGAGATACATCAACTGTACAGAGAGCAACTTGAAGGTTTAGGAGGGAGAAAAGCAGCACATTTACTACCAGGCTCAGAATGTACTGGGTACTCACGGTTCAATGCTGACTGGGGTGGCTTCGCCCACTACCGTAAGAACAGGAGGGGTAACTTCTGAACTGTCTGCAAGGAAAAGAAAGAACTGCTCAGACAGCTTATCTTCGTATTTGAGATACATTCTTCACACTGCTTGTAAATCTATCGGAGCTATCCATCTCTCAAAAAAGGTACCCTTACACTAAAGGAGCTGACACTTAAGCTGACCAAGAACTTGCCTTCCACTCACCGTCTACATCTTAGTAATAACCATTTACTGTCCCCACAGTTCAAGATAATGACAATCTATTATGGAGGAGGAACTGACTTTTTCATTCCTAAGAACGTCAGTAGGGGGTGTTGCAGGTTACTTGTGAATGCATCGTAACAGGCATACCTAGATGGAAGCAACACTGTGTTTCCTCCCTAGACTATCTCAAAGAAGTCCCAGTTCCACATAACCACACCTCCTAAAGTCATGATCTTCCATTATTACTCCTAATCATAAATTATCTAAGAAAGGAAGGAAAAAGTGGAACTTACTTGATCTAAGCAGAGTTCTGTGAGCACTTTTAGGAGTCATTGGAGGTGGAACCGAATGCCCACTTGATGAGAGGATAGCATTAAAATATAGCCCAGATCCTTCTCTCACTGGACTAAGAATTGGTGGAGGAGTGTAAGGAGGTAGCTCAAAGTTCCTATCTGAAGGATGATCTGCCAGACGGACGGGTGACCGTAAGTGGCTCTGATACGGAGTAATGTTGGAATAAACAGGTGGTGCAATAAAGGTGCCAGCTTTTGGTGGTATGAAGAGTGGCTCAGGTCTTGGCCGCTGCTTTGGTTTCCGGGCAAAGCCCTCTGCTTCATCCTTTGGAACAGCATCTTCACGCTATTAGAAATAAATCACATACTTAATTTCCTCTTAAAACATCAGGTCATTTGAAAAACTTGAGTGAGGTGACATTGTCTTTCACGGCAGCTTGAAATCTGGATAGGGCAGTTGGAGGGTGTCTCAACAATTAGCACAAAGGGAAAGAGGGAGGAAGAAGATGGGGAATGGAATGGGCACAGGAACTATTGGATAGCAACAACAGCTCTGAGTGCTTATGAAGTTATATTTTACAAGAACTACACAAACTACACAAACTTCCAATCTTTGGTTGGAAAGATAATGACCTCATGGTAGGTTTTAAAAAGGACATATAAATATAGCAGAACACTGGTACAGATACAGGGTGACACCAAATAGCTATAAGGGAACAGAAGGCAATACAACAGTACCATCAAGACAATTAAGCATTCAAATGCAGAGAAACCTCCTTAGATGCCTGCCATTTCTCTAGTATCTGAACATTGTATTGTACTTCTATTACAGAAGAGACCAAATAACCACAAAACCCCACAACAGCATCACAATGAAGGGGAACACTCAAGTAGTGACCTTCAGAACATCAGTAAGAGATTTCAGTTCCAGGAGAATAAATCTTCACTTTGGATTTTATTCACATACAGAAGTATGTGCACTACTCGCAATTTATTATTATCTGTGTATGTATGGAGAAAGCACTATTTATTTGGACAGGCTATTTATTCTAGTGTTAGTGACCATCTGACTTTATTCACTGTTTAGTAGTGGGGCATTAGCTGTAGGTCATGAAAAGCCAATGATGTCCCAAATATACGGCAATATTATGATGAAAAAAATCCACAGTCCCCAGACTACATTCATTCCAAGTTCAAGCCTTGAGATCAAACTATTTTAATAAATGAGCTTATGGATAAAAATTATGTAATTAAATCTAACAGATTTGGCTCATCTTTGGTTTCTTAGTCTATCCATACCTGATTTGAGGTTTCCATGTTAGTATTACGATTAGATCGCCTCCGAGTGACTATCACAGAAGGCTTGCGTTCACAAGGAGGTCGATCATTTGTTTGGCCTCTCTGGAGCTTTCCATCCTCCGACTTTTCCTTTCCAAGACCCTGGAAGTCAATTTTTCTCACTGGCACAGACACAGGAATGATAAGAGGCACAAGGCTGTTATCCTCCCGGGCTCTTTTGGGAGTTGGTGGAGAACCGGCAAATTCCACAACACTTTTTGGAGCTGTAGGTCCTGGAGCTGTTATCAGCACACTCTTCTCCTCTTCTGATGTATCCAGTTCCTGAGAAGAAAAATAGATTCCTTAAAAGTTCTATAGTATTTATATCATAAATCAGATGATATCCCACTTTCAGTGTATATCAAGTTTCTCAAAGTAATTTGCAAGCTGAAATGGATTTAGGAAAGTGTTACTGGAGGAAAAAGAATACTTCAAAAAGCATTACCAAAACAGAACTTCCAACAAAGGTTCTTCAGTTTTAGTAATGATCATAAACTTCAGGTTATTAATTTCAAATATTGGCCTTCCATTCCATGAAAGACTGAACCATGTTAATCTTAATTAAATCTCTCATACAAAAAACAGAGCTAGCTTTTTGCTGCATTTTGTCTGACCTACATAACAGAAGCAACTTTTCAGTTATAATAACTGAAGCCTTTGAAGTTTGTTGTCTAACCAGGCTTGAGCCTGAAGGTCTTTTGCTCAGCAGAATCAACAAGGCATTTACTGCAAGCTGGCACTTTTTGCATTGGTATTACAGCTCCCATGTCTCTGCTTTCTTTTACTCGTGGAAACCCTAGAAAATTGAGCTCCAAGAAGATGAGAATGGAGGATGAGTTATTGAATACATAGGGATACTGTAACACCAAATGGCTTCAGGTACTGTTACATCCTTCAAACAACTATCCATGTGTTCATTCCACTCCGAATCAAAAGTAGTTGCCAGCTCACTTAGAAGTCAAATGTTAAGTAAAACTTTCAAAAACACCTCTCTTCAGGGATGTAAAAGGCCCTACAGGCCTGAGCTCTGATGAAGTACAGTCTAGAAGCTGTACAAGATGCTCCTTTTGGTGTTTCAGAACTTCTCTGTAACTTAGAGATCTGCTTGGAAAGCCTTTGGGTAGGATTAGGTATGCAAACTCATCCTCCATCAGAGCCACAATCTACTGAGGAATCTACCTGAACAGCTGTATTTTGTAGGTAGAAACTAAGGCACATTATCCCTCAGGTATGGCAAGAGGTCTTCAACCTGGACTTCTAAAATTTTGCAGATATTTACTGACACCCTCAAAAAGAATCTATTGTGTGTCATTAAGAATACCTAATCCTGATTAAAAAGCTCCTATAAGCAGGCTCTGTTGTAAGGATTCAGGCACCCCCCAGTCATTTCATTGCAGTCACAGACCAAGAAAGCCAGCTTCACCAATGGGTGAGGGAACATGCTCCAGCTGGCCTAGGAAGAGGCAACCCACAACAGCTAGAAGGACACTAGACTGAAATCTCACTTCAATACTATATTTATACTGAGGGAAGTGCAACTGTATTGTCACAAGATGCATCAGTCAGAGCCTGGAGTTAGTGCTCTGGCCTCTCTAAGGATAGCCCTGGCAATTTTTGTTGCTTTTGAGAGTAAACAGGTCCACTCTGAAACACTAAGTCTTCAAAAAAAGCTAGGTGCTGTTTTGCAAACAGGCAGAGTACTCAACAAAACAACCACACGCTAGTCGTACAATCTGAACGGTTTATTAAGCGAGCATGCCAAAGCAAATAGGATATCTAAGCAAATTAGCAATGCATCAGATCATTACTGCATGGAAAGAACAGTGATTAACAAGAAACACATCACCAATTACTACCTAATCCACATCATCCAGGCCCACACTTCAAGCTGGGAAGCCCCGTTGCAGCTGATGCCAGGAAACTCAGATAACTGGGAGAGTTCCTATGCAGTGTGTCCAGCCGTAGGTGAGGCTTCTGGCTTGGCTACAAAAGGGTCCTTCTTTTATACTCTTATTCGTGTGGGTGTGCAGGTTCTCATGCTCTCAAAGTTGGTTGCACCTAGAGTGTTGACCAGGCACCTCAGTGCGGCCAAATGTGAATGTCAGGTAACAGCTGCACACGTATTTTTCCTGCCTTCTTCCCATGGATGATCATAACAAATACACACTTTATCAAATACACTTTATCAAAGACACACTTTTTCATGTTTCTCACTGTTGTGAGCAGGGATCAACTCTCAGTTAGGTTCTCATCCACTACAGGTGTCAAGCTTGAGCAAATAAAATCAATCATATCAAGAGTTAGGACTGCCTCCTTCCAGACTTTTTATTAGAGTGAGGTGAAGTGTGCACAGGAAGGTTTACCCCGCAAGTGACCCTGCAGTTTAGAAGTCTGACTACTTCATCACAGAGACTAGAGGTGTCTGCCCCCACCACACAAAACTGAAACAGACAACTGAAGTCACAGCTGGCATCAGCTGACCCAGACTGTGCTGCAGGAGGAATTGATGAGCTTTGAGGACATCCCTCCAGGCTGGTGAGATGCACCTGTACATTCCCATGAGACTACCAATTTTGGGTTTGGAGGGCATTCATCATGCTGACAGATATGCCAATAGGGACCATGACCCCTGCATACTAAGGGGCTCTTGTAGATTTTTGTAGCCTCTCTATACGACTTTGGGAAAGAGAGACTAACAAGGATGCCATTTTAAACATATGAATAGGTCATCTACTGGGAAGAGATGCCTACTTCCACTAGTCCTGCCCACACATGAAGAAGCAGCTCATGGATGGCTTCATGCTGCTGTATGTGGGGAAACTTACGCTGTTGTCACCTTATTACTGAAGCCCAGCTAAACATCTGGGATAGCTCTGGCATCTTCTTCTGGCAGTGAGATCCACAGTAGACAGTTTTGCACCACTGTTCAGACCGGTGCATTCATACTACATTCTTTAGACTGCTGCCAAGAAAAGCCTTGGTTTTAATCTGATTACTTTTATTCCCCATGATGTAGCTGTTACTAGTTCAAGCACACTATCATACTTTCTGAGTACTTGAGAGAATAATGGCAATCAAACAAGTAATAGCAATATGAATATGTGAATGAGCACCAATTCTGACCCATCTACAAACCTCAGATACTTCCTGTGTGCTACACAGATCTCTGTAGGTCACGAAACATGAACTGATTTCCTGACTACAAGGAGGAAATTATAGCAGCTAGTCCTACAAAAGATGACACGTTTCTTTGGCTGTATGATTGGTTAATCACACTCCTTTAATTTTCAAGACTGGGAGGTAACCAGCAAAGGAGACTCCTTTGAGAGAAAAGAGGAAAGAGGAGACCTGAACAGTAGTAGAGATAAAGAGAAGGCACCACTGGGAACTTCACATCAATAGTTGAGACATCCTTAAAGATGATCTGGTTCACACCAGAGCTTTTTGGTTATGAAAGATCACACATACCTAAGGTTTACTAAGATGGGACACAAGGGATTTTGGAATGAAGCTGTTTCAGATCTCTAAATAGTTTCTCAGCTGTTTGATTATGCTCAGAGACAAGCAGAAAGTAGCCACTGAACAAGGGACAGGACCTTCATTTCTAGGACTGCTAGGCGATTTTCAGCTAGCTCAGCATCTCTGTTGCAGAATTTGGAGCAGGGGGGCTGATGGGCAACTCCAGCAAGCGCAACTTGTGGCACTTCCATTCAGACTCTTGCATAAATATTGAAGGATGACCTAGTGATCTAAAGTCTTCCAGGACATGCTAGAAACCCACCAGTCATTCTGGCTTTGATCCCATCTATCCCTCAAGTGTTTCTAAGAAGTTTAGAACTCAGACACCCAACTGTGATAGCTGGAAGAACTGTTCCAAGGCCACTGCTGTGATCAGACAAGAAACTACACCAGCCTTCTAGAAACACCTGCCCGTGCCGTGCTTTCTGCCATCATTCTGCATCATCTTGCTACCAGTAAAGGCAGCTTTTCTCTGCAGTCAAACTGAACCTTGTCCATGAAGGAGGCGAGTCCAGAACTGCAATTCCACTGGGTTTTGGTTTTGTTTTGTTTTTTCCAATTTGTATGTGGCAGCTGGTGCTGTGACCTGTGCCAGGGGAAGGAGGTCAGGTAACTAAAACCTCTGTCTCCCTTCCATAAAGGAATATTTAAATCCAGACACCCTTAAGATGACTGACTACTTCAGACCTGAGAAAAGTTTTCTGCACTACTAAAGAAAACAAATCACATCGCCTTGTTGCGTACAACATTTATATGCAAAGTGAAACCATGAAACTAAGAGTTGAAAATTTGCTGCAGCCCACAAGCAGCAATAAGCTTGCACCACCTGAAAAAGGCAGGCACAGTACGATGGGCAGCTCCAGTGCAAAGCACCAGTTGTGATACTGTCTGCAGACGGATACTGCTGTCCAAAATACTAACTTCACATAAGGTACACACACCTACACCGGAATGTTCAACCAAGCAGTTCAAATTATGAATGCATCTTCTTTTATCAATAATTTAACCCTATGGCCTTCTTACATGCTCTTCACCTAATTTATGCTAGAGAAGGTTTCTAGGTTGTTTATAACATAAAAACACCGATAAAAAAATCAGCCCACTCTTCTCCAGGAAACGTGTTTTCTTTTTCTCCCTCACATCACATCCAACCCCTTGAAGATGTAAAATCCATCAAACCTCAGGTAAGAATATCAACATCTTTCAAAACCTCATCCTGGAAACCTGAAGAGATCTAAACATAACGAGTTCTTCTGCTAGTGCCAGCACGGAAGCAAACAAGCTGCTTGCATAACTGCAAAGAACAAAACAGCATCTGTCAAAACACTTCTCTGCTTGGTCTTTACATTATGAATCAAGCTGCAAGGAGACAAGCCTTCAAATGGCCAATTCCCTGCTTTGCCTTTCCCTAGATGCTCTCTTTAGCTTTTTCCTGCCGCTGTGTTGGTGATCAGACTGCGATGTGAATCGTAGGTCTTCCTGCAACATAAACATGCAATGGCTGGGAGGGTATGAGCAAATAGCTCATGCTCCTGACTACTACTAGTCTTCTATCAAACCTGCTCATTAACTGGAGTTAGAGGAAAAAGGATTGAAGACAGCATCCACAGTCACTGCTGTCTGCTATGCAAGAGATGGAGCAGGCTACGGATATCTGCCTCATTGTTTATCAGCTCAGTTCTTTAACTCAGACAGCACACCCCTCTAGGGAACAGATTAGAAAAATGGCCACAGACAGACTAGGGAAAAAATTGAGATGAGAAGACAAGAGGGAATAAAACTTCTTCCCCTTTGTGTCTGACTGGGCAGCAACTCAAGTGGCAAAACTGTAGGTAAAAGTAGCTCGTGCTCTAATACCCACATTTCATCAGAGCAACAGAGCTTCTGAAGGAAAGTGTATCTCATATCCTGGTTTGAGAGCACCAGGATAAAGATTTTCTGCACTGCCCTGAGATGTCCTGCCCCCCACCCGCCCCGCTGCTGCCGCTTGTCACCCCTCCCCGCACTGCTGTGTGCCTGCAGCCGGTGTTCTCCCTGGAGAACATCGTGCCCAGAGACAGGTCCCCTTCCCCTGCCTCCTCCAGCAGGACCGGCGCAGCTGCTCCAAGGCTTTTGGGGACTGCTGGCAGGACACTGGGCCCAAGCACCAGTCTGGGACCTGCAGAGTCCAGTTTGGCACTTCTCAGGTCCGGACATAACCACCATCTGGGAAGTGCAGACTCCATATTTGCATATGCATTTATATATCGGAATATATTTACATCTTTGTATATAATTCACCATCTTTATTATTATTGGCATTATTTTCTGTTTCATTAAAGCTGTTCTAGTTTTTTTCCAACCTCAGTTTCTCTGCCTTCTCCCCCATTATCTTCCCTTGGGAGGGTGTGGGGGGGATAACAGAGAGCATCTGACACCTGGTTATTGGCCAAACCCATGACACTTTACTTCATGAGAGGCACTCAATGAAACATTAGTCAAACCAAAACTGAAAGAAAACAAGAAAGAAAGACACCAAAAAATACCCACCCAACTCCAAAAATCCCACCACTTGATTCCCCTAGGCTAGTTCATTTTGTACCCTATCACCTCGCCATATGGAATATATACTGTACAGTTTAGACTGATGGGACATCAAAAGGCTAGAAGTAGTGAACCACCTAATCAGTCAACACCAAACTTCTTTCCCATCAAGCCCTGCAGAAGGTCTACAGGCAGACTTTGTCCTCCAGTCACCAATCTCTAAACAATCGCTGCAGGATTCAATAGTGAGCTGTGTTCATTCCTGTTCTTACTGCATCCCATCAGACAGACCTTTGTTATGCCTGGTTTAAGTCCTTCATGTAAGTGAGGCTTTCTTGGGCTTTTAATATTTGGGAAGTACTGACATGTAAATTTTTAGACAACACAATCCAGAAACATGTCAACTGCTAAAACTGAAAAACTGGCAGGTAAGCAGCAGTCTTTTAACAGCAAGAAGTGAGTGTTAAATCTGTAAAAAGACACCAAGTGAGCTACTTATACTTGACTCCCTAAATTCCCCATCAACTTGAGGCCTGAGCTGAAAACATCCATATTTTGAAGCCCTGGGCTAAAATCATATTCAGTACTAGTGAAACAAAACTGCCCTTAGGTGGTTTCACTGCACTAGGAAATCTCTGTTCTCCCACATCTATGAATTATAAGTAGCTGAACTTACATGCCACCACTCCAGAGCTGCCCTTGCTGTACTACAACACTTCTCACATCGAGACACCACCCTATCCCGCATATGTACATAAATTCCTTTCATTTCAGCCATATTTCACAGTCTAAAAGATGCTGTATTGGTTAGGATGTATACCTTCTTACCTTTACATTCTGAAGAGAAGCCAGCTCAACAGCTTTCTGGGCCAGAGTTAGCAAATTGGCTTCTTGAGAAACACGCCGTCTCCGTCGTGTACTCTGGATTACACCACCTCTGACACCCTGAAAATCACTAGTTCTCTGAGTGTTTTCTTCAGCTGCTGCTGCCTGTTTCTCCCCATCTCTACCATTCTGTGCTGTGGCTTGCCTGTCTGTTTCCATCTGGCACAGCTCACTATTGACCAAGACATCCTTCTGTCCCAGATCCATCCTCCTGGGGTGTGAGTAGCTACTTTTGTTGTGGGCCAGTGATTCAGGAGGCTGCTGTAATGGGACCTCTTGCTGATGAGTTTGCCAGTGATGCAGAAATAAATTGCTAGATTGTTCTTCTGCCTGCTTGGAAGCCAACACTTCTCCTGCAGATGTCAGCAGGACACCTTCTTTGGAGAGTCTCCGTGATCTTCTTGGAAAGGGAATCTGGGTCTGAGGTAGCACAGTCTGTTGGTTCTGCTCTGTTAGAGCCTTGAATAGTTCCTGGTTCCTCTCTGTTTGCTGAAACTGGTGTGCCACCATGTGATGCTGAGGTGCTGCAGCTGCCACATGAGGCTGTGCTATGGAAGCAGTTTGCTGCAGACTGAAGGCTTGTGTGGCAGCCTGTTGTTGCTGCTGCTGTTGAGGATAGAAATTTTCAAACAGTTGTAGCTGGGGAAGAGCTTGCTGTTTTTGTGGAGTGGTAAATGCTGGACTGGAAGAAGCTGGGGCTTCTTGAAAGACATGTAACAATTCAGGAAGACCCTGCTTTTGGCCTTGGTGACCAAATGCAAGTTGGAAAGGCTGTAATGACAGACTTTGATTCTGCTGCTGCTGTTTCTGCATCTGATGAAAAGAATTCATTTGAGCTTGCTGTCTGACCAGGGCTTGCTGTTCCAGCTGAGCCTTCTGGGACATCATCTGCTGGACAGCATCTCCATACAAGTCCAGCTGTGACACAAACACTCCTTTCTCTTGATTTCTCTTAAGGGCTTCCGGGTGGCCATAGAAGCCCGGGGCACCAGCATTGGAGTGAGGTCCTTTTGTGTTGCCCCCAAAAACCATACTGTGGTTCCACATCGAAGGTGGAGACTGCCAGTGACCGTCACCCCTCTCTGGCAGCCGGTTTCCCATTAGTGAATTCTGCCATTTGACAGCCGTTACCGTCTGGGACATCATCATTGATTCTCCCCTATCTTGACTGTAAACAGAGTTCATCAAAGCGACATTGTTGGGGGCACTTGTTAATCCTCCTGCGTGAGAAATCTCCATAGTTTGGGAGACTGGTATATTCCCTCCATGACCATAGTACTGTCCCTCCTTAAGCTGCTGCTGTGGTTCTTTTGATGACACAGCTATTTCCTGCTCATTAAAATAGGCAATTCGTTTCCCAGTCCTTTTGCTTGATGACTTCTGCTGAGCCTGAAGATTCATGGTTCAGTCTATTCTCCCAACTGCACACACTGTATTTACAATCCACCCATCCCCGAGGTTGGGGGAGGAAAGGCACGGAAGTCTCTCTTTTCCATTCAGTTTTAGTAATGAAGGGCAGGAAAGAAGTCCAGATGAAAGTGCATCAACTTCCCTTTTTCTCTGTGTGCTTCTCCCACTTCTTTTCACTCTTATCTTTTGTGGATCAGAGGTCAGTAGGGTCCCACTTAGTTACAGGTCCTGAAATAGAGAAGCAATGGCAATGAATCATCAACAGACATAACTGGGACATAAACCCTCACACCACTGTGTATGTCTGTTCCATTTCCCACAGAAATGAAATCAGGATAATATGTGTAAGAAATAATACATCTGACCTGCTACAAGAATGCAAAACAACTTAGTTTTACAAAACAGGTACCACACTGTATTTGCATGATGCAACTCCCAATTGCACAGACTTCTGACTAATCACTCAAGCTCATCCTGAAGGTTTTTCTCTAAAACTTCCTCTCATCTGGCGAATTACTTGTATGTCTTCCTGTAGCCAAAATAATCTGGTTTTAATCTGAACTCAAGACCACGAAACAAAAAAACCCGCATGACTTGCCAAAAGAAAAATAATGTGTCAGGCCACGTTTCCCAGACATTTAAAACACACACATGTACACAAAGGCTGCAGCCAAGCACACAGCAAGATGCTCAATTCAGTGTTTGGAGGAACGGGTGAGGCAGCAGCGGGATATTCACACCCCCTTCCCACAAGCATTACAGTTGCTTTCCAATTAAAACTGCCCACCAAGCATCCAAGCGCTGAAGGCAGGGCCTGCTCAACCTGTTGCCCTCTCAAATGCTTTCTTCAACAGCTGAAAGCAACTGCTGAAAGCAACTGCTCCTACACTCCTGGAAAAGCAGTTCAGGCAGATTGTTACAGCTGCTCCCAGGCACCAGCAAATATCTGTCAGTGTAAAGCTACAAACACAACAGAAGAAAGCCTTTCCGGAACGTGCACTCGAGGTCAATTCTACCTTCCTCTTCTACAGAAAAAAGCTATCCACAAATTTAGGCTTTAAAAGCCTAGTTTGCAGGATTAAGGTCTAATGTGTTAACATACACTAGTATTTCTATTAGGACACCTAAAGCCTTTTAAGAAGTTTAGTTTTAAATTTCATTAAATTCTTAAACTACTACAAACACTCAAGTTTTTAAGTGTCTCTATTACCATCTCTTTTCAATACGCACTCTGTTCCACTTAAAATCATACTGCCGATATAGTTCAGAAAGATTTTAACAAATTGTTAAAACCTGTTCTTACTGCATCCCTTCTGCTGTAAGATCAAGTTACTCTTGAGCGGAGTAGGCAAGACTACTATACACATTCCCTCCAATCAAACCTGCAATCCATTTCTCTCTCTATACAAAATGAAAAGCGATGAACCAAAAGCACACAGCGCGCTGAAGTCCTGCAACCTGAGATTCCTCTGAACACATATGGCTACAGTGCAGATTTTGAATACTGGGGTGGGGTTGGGAGCGTGAGGAGGAGGAAAAGACAAAGAGTTTAAACTAAGTTATGCAACTTCCACCTCAGAAGCCAAGCTTGGCTTGAGTGCGACTGGAACCATGGGCCTGTGTTTCAGAGTGAAGTGACTCACTTCCTCGGCTGTTACATAGCTGTTCCCCCCACGCTCCCTTCTCTTTCACCCTGGCTACAGCCCGTGGAACTCTGCCACCCTGTATCATGGAGCCAGGGCGTTCCTCTCTCCTCTAAGCACAACGCCTCGGCTCATTTTCCAGTCCTCTCTGAACAGGACGAAAATAACTCTAGGAGAAATTATGGACACGTGAGATGGAAAATTCTCTCTAAACTGCAACTAGTACACAAACAAGGATTTCATAAGGTAACTTTTTCCTATTTCAAAACTTCATTAGGAGAGGAAAAAACATCCGACAGCAGGAAACTGGCTCCCTGGTAGCAAAAATGTAGAGGTGGAAAGGTTGCCATATGCCTCTCAGGAGCAATAACGTTCTCTCTCCTTGTTTTTTGCAGCACTGCTGCAACACAGAGCTAACAGCTAAACCACAATATCTGAGCTAATACTACTAACAGTGGTTTCTGACACTATCTTACGTTCCGAAATCATGACAAGTTATTTTTCTCTCCAAACTAGACAAACTTGTAACAGTTTTCCTTCCACTGACACTTCTGTGTGCTTTTGTATTCATCAGTCACGATCCTGATAAAAAGAATGCCAGTTTTTCTGTATATCAAAAGACATTACCGCTAGATCAAATGTAAACCTGCCAGACAACCTTTAGAAGCTCTGCTATAGATTTTCTACACTTTGAGGAAGAGCACAGTAACTGCCCAGAAGCTGGCATACAACTTCAAGTGTCCTTGTTTTTAACTCCTCTTAAAAAAGAAAAAAAGAAGAAGAAAAAAAAAAAGAGGGAAAAAACCAAACAGCTGATGCTGTTCTTAATAGTGGTGGCTGAGATTTGCAACTGCCACATACACAAGTATCCAGAGGACTTGTAGAAAGAGGTTTCTCAAGGTTCATGAGAAAACGCTGCATTAGCACAGCTCTCCAAACTTCCACTTCAGTGGACTTTGGCTCTGGTTTTTCCACTACTAGATAAGAAGCCACCAGCATTGCAAAGCCTAACTCTGACCAGTTTAGAACTGCACCCCTCTAGGAAAGAGATGTAAAAAATAGCATTAAGATGCAAAGTCTAAAAAAAAAAAAAAAGGAAGTTCAGAGGTAACCTAAGAGAGGGAAAGAAATACATACCTGTGTGTTCCACAAAGGGAGTCCTAAAAAATATTATATGCCTCTTAGGACTGTTATCTTGTCACTTGAGAAGACTGGAATGATTGAAGAAAAACTGAACTTATAACAGCACAAAAACCAGGACAGTGACAGAGAGGAAAGAGATTTAAGGTACTTTGAACAAAACACACTTATTGAACATTCACGTTCTCCCTATTGCATGCAAAAATAAATAAATCCTAAGAGATTACCAAGAAAAAGAATCCGGTGCATCCAGTATTAGATGGTAACATAAAACATGACAAAATCTGCTTTTTTAGAATTTCTGCAGAAAACTGCAGAAAAATATCTTGTAGGTCATCCTAATAATAATAATCCGTAGTTTAAACTGAAGTGATAGACGTTCAAGCTGCAGCATGACTATGCTCCAGGAAAGCTGACACTAGGCAGCTTCATTGGCTGAGCACTGCTGGCTCTGACTAAGCAGGCTTCCCCTCCCTGAGGTTGAGAGATGAGCTCATGTTGTCATCATCCTATCCAATTACCAGCTTTGGTTTTTTTTGTTTTGTTTTACTTTAATTTCAGCACAAGAGTCAGCCTGCAATAGCACAGCAAAATGGCAACACACTTCCAGGCTCAAGTGTGCTTCTGAGCAGTATGGCCCTGATCATTTCCTACCTTTGGATAAAGCACAGAGTCACTCCTGATACTTTAATTCCCAGAAGACACTGTGTCTTGCCTCCAAATACACTGAAGTGTTAAGATACCTTGCATTGCTTTTGCACTGCACAGAGAAAAAGCAGAACCTACCACTGGTATATTTTGTTTTAATAACTCTAGGATTTGACATGCAACACCATCAACTATTTTCACTTCCAGGAACTTTTGGCATGCTAGAACGTATCTCAGCCTTTCTTCAAATGAATATGAACAGTATGTTGGCTCCTTTAATACTGTAAATATTTTGAAATTTCTAATGAATTTTTCATGTTGCAAGAGCTTCTCTTCCTGACCTAAAAAGAAAGTCAAATTAGATACACATACGCTCCATGGCACTTATGCAGTATTTTCTGGAGAAAAAAAACATATGCAAAGTAACCTATGGCACCTCACTGAGAGAAGTTAGGGTTGGCATTTTTAGCTAAAACTTCTCCAGCATATTTGCACAGAACATTAAAGAAAATCATAAATATACATAAAACACCACACGAGCTAGATTTAGGCAAAGCCTCCTGAAGGACTTACTCTAGTATACAACAGGACTAAAGAGGCGTCTCTGCCTGCATCCAGGACTCCGATCTCAAATTGATAAAGTCCTTTCAAAGCAGAGATATCTAAGGAGAGCAGGGCACAGGCACTGAGAGCCACTCCAGTAGGCTGATACCAGCAGATTTTACTCGACTCAAACTAGGTCCTGCTGAATCATTTAGGCACATCTATTCATTACAGCCATCTTGTCCCAGTTTATCATTAGCCTCCACAGTTTGCTATAAAACCTTTTAAAATGTATTTTTAGAACAAAAGTTAAAAGGTTACTTGATTTAGAGGACAAACTAAAAAAAAAAACAACTCCATCACAATCATTTAATATAAAATATCTTTATCTCCCTTTAAATTTTTTATTTAATAACCACTCACCATTATTCTACTTCTTTAAATACTCTCTTCACTAAGTATGCACATATATGTACAACTTCATCTAACAAGTTCACTGTAGTAAACTTAAACTCTACTCTTCAGCTCACCTGCTGAGGGCTGTGCAGTCCTCTGCTTTGCTTCGTTCATTTGCTGCACCACCTATATTTGGCATGATAAGCAAGTTTAAATTCTGCACATTCCTAATCTCCTTTGAGATCATTTGCACACAATTCTCTCTGACAGAATGCTGCAGAAATGACTCAGGAAAGACTCTGACTTCTCCTCAAACCTTGGCAAAATTAAGGATGCAGAAAATAACAGCAAATAGTCACGGACCATCTTCTATTTTACCACTTTCATCCTAGCTTTTAAATACTTCTATTTTAGTATTTTTCATGTGAAAAAATAAAAAGTATTCCTGGATTCTAGCTAAAGTACATTCTCAGCCTTAACTGCAACAATGCTGCCACAGTTTGTTACAGGAAACCTGTCAAATTAGAGTGATGGGAATCATTTCTCACTAAATCCTCCTGCTGCCAGCAACTCAAATCACTGATCTCCCTTTTAATTATGATGATCAGATTCCAAGAACAATTTTTACATTTGAGTCAAATGCAGCAAGCTACTTAGTGTCCATCTGAGACAGAGCAACCAAGCCTTTTTTCTCTTAAGTTGTTCATTATTATGGTCAAATCCCACATTTATGAAACGGGTAAAGAATCATGACACACATTTTACTAATGAGGAACAAAAACAGAGGAACCAACTCACATCTAAGATCACACAACAAGCCAGGTAAAAAAATCAAGAACAGAATATGGGATACGAGCTACCAGTTCCCCTCCAACCGTGCAAGACAACACGAGTTCCAATCTACATGCAAAAATAAAAATTGGGTGCGCTATTTACATAGGTGAAGAAAGAACAAAGGAAATTTAATTCCTCCAGTGCAATAGCAGCACAGAGGCAGTTCAATAAGGTAGGGTTTTGTTTCTGGTTTTGGTGGTTTGGGTTTTTTTAAATAACTGGAGACTTTCAGGGCATCACAAACCAGAAACTCAATCCAGCTAACAGAAATCTGCCCCACCACCACCTACTGCAACAGACTTGAGTAACAACCAAGAAAGAGATGAAAACATGGAATAGGTTTTGTGTCTCGTAGAAGATTTGCAAAGCTTATTGCGCAGCCTGTCCATATCCTATGCTTACCCTGCTGTATATGAAAACAGCTTCAATCTCTCCCTCAAAAGCCTCTCCTGCACACTCATGTCACATTCTCTTCCAGCCAGCTCCATCAAAATTCCTGCAGATTATTCTCAACCTCCCACTCACCACTTTCAGACACCTTGAACAGAAGGATAACAGCACTGCTTTCCTACACATCGCCCCAGGAGGGAACAAGAAAAACAGAAAATAGACCATGTTTGTCAACTCTGCACAGCAACCTATCATCTGAAGCAAGGCAGGGGAAAGCTTGAAGCAACTGAGAAACACAACATTGTCCAAGAAAGCCAAAACGTAAATGAAGGATGATGGGTTTATGTCCCAGTCACCTTATCCCAAGTGGCAGGGTGTTTTCACAGACAACTGAAAAGCCTGCCTCTGAAGGTGCTCTCTGCAGGAGGCCAGCACCACAGAAGGGCAGCAACCAAAGCCAACAAGCCAAACCAACTAACTGAACGGTCTCTCTAGTTTAAAAGAAGCCCACTACAAAAGAATGGAAGTAATTAACCTAGGGAAGTGTACCAGATGAAAGTCCTGGTTCCTTCTGCACAACACTGCACAGCCAAAAAGGAACTCTGTCCCTACTATGGGCACGCTGTAAAAACGGATCACAGGAAAACTGCTTCACAGACAGACAGGCAACAAAAGGGAAAGCACAGCAGGAAGCTTGACAGCTTCCACTGCTGCCTGAAGGTGCCTGCCTGGGGCTAGCAAATGCACACCTAAACAAGCAGGACACACTGAAGACTAGGCCTACCCAAATTCTCATGTGATTGCCCCGTTTCCATTGGAGAAAGACTGAAGGATGACTGACTTCAAGGGTGCCTCTGCCCCGAGGGCAGCATGGCTACAATTACTTTGCTACCACTTTCACCTTCCCATTCTCTGAGACTGGGAATTGATAAAGCTGTATTAAACCACTGTACTAACCAGAGATTCAAAAGTGAAATCCAGCAGCTCTGTGGCAGGAAGCAAAGGTGACAAAGGTCATGCTGAAGGACTGACTACGTGTCAGCAAAACCAGGTAGCTTGTATTGCACTACCAGATGCAACAAACCACTGCTCCAACCTGTGCCATTCCCAATACTCAGCAGCACGGGTTCATTACCTACTGCAAGCAAAATAACACAAAGTGTAGTACTACCATACTGTTTGGGACAAACATACATACCCGAGAAGAAAATATTCACTACATCTCATGAACTAATCAAACCAAGGAGAAATACAAATCCTACTCAAGTAAAATATTTTGGTTTTTTTAAAATATTTTTATATTTTTTGTTATTTTTAAGGATGTAATAAAGGAGAGGCAGCGAAAATGTGTCCTCATCAATGTTATTTAATTGGGCAGCTTTCTTTCCCATTCAAATGGTCTTAAAAATCACCTAAGCGTGCATTCTGATTTTATTTTGACGTACTATTTACATCTGTGGATATGGTTTTATTTATCCCCTATAACCACAATTTTCCACATTCCATCTAAACACACAGATGCGCTCTAGTATGCAGGACAAGAGAGAAAGAGGATGTTTGGGTTTTGAATTATGGGGTCTGAAGCACCACAGATGCCTCTCAAAAGGAAGCTTTCAGATAACAGTCCTATGAGCGGGGAATTGTATATTTCAAGGAACACTCAAAAAAATAACATATTTTGGGTTTTCTTCCTCAATTCAAGCTGCAAACTTGGTAAAAGTACTGCAGGTTCACTTTGCAAAATACACCTGGGATCTTCCACATCATTTTGCTTTAAAGGGATGAGAAAGACACAAAAAACTGTTATAAAGAAAATGCCCATTAAGCATTGATTTGTCTTGTCCTTACCACAAGCCAGCCAGGAAAAACCTGGCTTACACAAACAGCTCCAGCAGAACAAAATCAGCATGGATGAAGAAGAAAATCTATTTAAAAGACAGACTGAAATTTCAAGACTTAGCAGATTATTAAACAAACAATAAATGGGAAAAAAAATTCCACCTTGATTTATTTTTAAAGGAACTGATAGAATTACAGAATCCTAGGGGTTGGAAGGGACCTCGAAAGCTCATCTAGTCCAACCCCCCTGCCAGAGCAGGGTCACCTAGAGTACATCACACAGGAACGCATCCAGGCGGGGTTTGAATGTCTCCAGCGAAGGAGACTCCACAACCTCTCCGGGCAGCCTGTTGTAGAAACAATGTTGTTTCTACTAGCTATTGAAAAGGTACTGCAGCAAATACAAGTTAGAGCCTCCATTTTCTTTATCCTCAAGCAAAACTTTGAGTGGTATTTGCAAAATAACTGAAATTTTGTCCAAACCTCATCTCATGAAAACAAAAGATTCACAATTTGCACCAGACACATATTTCATCTTGCAGTTCCTAGAGAGTACTAAGAGACAGCTATGTAAACTGGACTTCTCTGAACTGATACGCAGAAAAATCCATCTTTACAAGCAGCTTTGCAACACAGTGCAGGCTTACCCTTTAACAAAATAGGTATATGGTACATTTCTTAAATTAATGTTTATAAACCGTACCAAAGTTAGGAGTATTAGTTATTATAATCTGTCATCATGATAAATACCACGATCTGAAGAAGCCTGGGCAGCCTTAGAGCACAGAAAGAGCATAGCAATTAAGGAGTATGAAACACTGCTTTCAGGCTTTGTAAAGTTACATGAACATACTATTCTTTCCCATGAGAAATCGGTTAACAGTTCTTCTAATCGTAAGCACTTAGATAGTTATTTTAAGCTCTTTTTGTTTGGAGCTGTCAGGGAAGGCAGTTGCTAGCAACAGAGAGACCCATACTCCAACATCCAGGAACCACAGCAGGCTCTGAAGTCAGAATGGCAAAAAGCAGGCCAAAAGCTTCTCCCATTCACATAGCTGACATAACCACAACGTGTCCTCCGCACCGAATGTCTCTCCTGCCACGAACACTCCAGCTGCAGAACCGCATGGATAACACCCCAGAGACAGACCAGACCAATCTCTCTGCACTCTAGCCCTGAGAAGGAAACACATCTGAATGCACTGAGCTGCAACAGGAAAGATTGCTGCAGGTTCAGTTGTTCTCATCTCGACCTCTCCAGCACTCCCATCACAAAACCAGACAGACGTAGGTGTCCTGTGTATGGAATCCCAGAGTGAGTCTGACTGCTTCACTGATTCCTTCAAGGGCTACAAATAAGGGAACAGAAAAGGCATAGTTCATAGAGATTATACTTTCCATTCCCAGAGGTTTCTTCATGAGAGACATAAATGCACTCAATACCTAGACCATAGTTCTTGGCAGAGACACTCCTGACACCATCGAGCAGGCATCATCACTCAGCCCAGCCTGGCTGGAGAATTAGCTGGGACTAAAAGCACAGGCAGAACCTCAGAGGTTCTCGGATCAATTTCCAGCTCTGTTGCAGACATGCATCTTAAGCAAGCCACTTCAGATCAGTTCATAGAATGAGAACAATACCTGAAACTCTATATACTGACATTCATGAAATATTTTGAGGTCATAGAAGTCATATGATCTTTAACAGTACCCACTAACAGGCTTAGACTGGGTGAGACATGATGCAACAGGGTAGCGATAACCAAAGAGAGAGAAGCCAAAAAATGAATAAAAAAGGTCACACAAATAATAACATAGTTGTTCTTTTGTCATATGCCTGTCTCTGCCTCACTCAACCCAGAAATACCTTTTTGTTTTTCAACAGTTATCTAAGCTGAAGCAGTGCTGATCTCTGCTTGCCCACTTGCAGCCAGGAAGATGTCTGTATTGACTTATATTATAATCTATTATAAAACTACTCAAGTAGTCAGTTTTTAACAGCACGCACAGGACCTTAGTTCAAATTTCTAAAATTACATCTTTTAGGAAGTCTTGTGGTCACTGTTGAATATAAAAGGGTCTTTTTATTGTGCTGTTCCAGTACAAGGTACAGTGAGCTCTTGGTCATGACTGGGGCTGTCAGGCATTACAACAACGCAGCTAAGCAAACACACACCAGTTAATACTGGGTGCAGGAACACTGAAAGGCACGGGCAAGCACGATCATCACATGGTGGAAACCAGCAAGGTTTGAAGAATCCATGGATCCAAAGAGCACTCTGATTTATTAATCTTTAATTAAAGAATGAGAGCACTCTCCAGGCCCCCAGATTCAGAGCTCTCTGCCACTTACCTGCCAGACACCTGTCCCATCTCCTCCTTTCAGCCACAGGGATTTCAGTGGAGGAAAAAAGAGCAAATGGTTGGCACTAATACTGCATCAAATACAAAGCGAGCCCCTTCCATTTCTGTAGTGGCTTAATTTGTATCCTCACTAATATTATAAAGCACTTCCACAACCGGCCATAAGGGACGCCAGCCCCATACTTACTCAGAGCAAAGTCAGAAGCTTCCTAAAGCTTCAGCTCTACAAGCCTACCTGAAACCAAACACACCACTCACCCTGCACTTTATAACTAGAAAGGAAAAATGACATTCAGTAACAGCATGAGGAAAAGTGCCCTCTATTAGGAGCCCTTACAAAGCTATTTTAAATTGAGCAAAAGACTTCAGTTCTTAGTAGAATACAAAATTAAGGTCGCAGCAATCAAGTTCAATATTACACAAAAAACTAAATTTTACACATTAATCCACCTGCACATGGAATTCTGTGAGTGTTAAGCAGCACATCAGAAGGAGTATCAGAAGTGTAACATGCTTTTACATTTCCTCCTGCACTTATACAGTTCAGTCTGAGAGTCCTGGAACAATATAAATATGTACTAATTGAAGTAGTAATATTTTGGGTCAATAATCCCACATTACACTTGAATAGCTGTATTTGCTAGAGATACAAAGTATGTAATTGCTATTAACAGGAACAGCAAGTCGTTACCAATTGTGAAAAAAACAGGCCATAAATAATTGGAAAGTCATACAGCAACTTACTAGGAAAGCTGGTAAGAGAATGAGTGCTAAACACCTGACCAAAAGAAATCACCAAGCATTAAAAAACATTAAAAATTCCTTACATAATATAGTTTTCACTCTCAGAATGAAAGGCGAATAAACTAAACATCCCTTTAGGTATATGGATTCCATTAACCTGATCCTCTCACACCAAAGAAAAGGAAATTTTGATATTGATGCTCCTTTACAATTCATAACACATCTAGTG
This sequence comes from Aegotheles bennettii, assembly GCA_013398125.1. NCBI lineage: Eukaryota > Metazoa > Chordata > Aves > Caprimulgiformes > Aegothelidae > Aegotheles > Aegotheles bennettii. Next base: position 76,268 of record VZRW01010591.1, read on the forward strand.
GATTCCAAAAGATTTTTCCACACCAGCTAGATAGCACTCTCTTATTTCAAATAGTTTATTATTTTAACTTACGTCCCACAGCTTCTGACGACTTTACTATTTTCTACAAATCTCCAAACAATAAGAACGAAAGTCCATGCTCCCGTCAGCAGGCACTCATGGCACAGTTCTCTCCCACTTGGGAGAGATGTACAAACCAACCAAGGCAGAAAAACATTCTACTAGTTGCTACACTGAAGACAAATTTCATTTGGGGAAAGCAGTTGAAGGAACTTGCCCATAAACAAACGATGTTATTGGAATACTTAACATTTATGTAACACTTTACAGCAATTAAAGCAACAACATCTCAACATGTGTTACGTGCAACAGTCTGTATTTTTAACAGGTAAACAGAGAGACAAAGCAGCCTGTTTTGCACTAAACAGCAAACAGGTAGGCAACAAGAGATTATTCTTCTGGAATTCTTTGATCTCAGTTTTGTCCACTGTTGACTCCTTCATACTGTGCAGACACTGACTGCATTTGCAAGATGTCAGGTAAAGCATCTGCATTTTGAACAGATGCACTGAAATACAGAAAATGGTATAGAACACTACTTCTCAAAACACCCTGTAGAACTCTCCCCGTCCTGACGTAAATGTTAAAGCTATTTACGAATTTTTTTTACAAATTTTAATACAAAAAATCACAATACCTTCTAAAGCACATAAAAGCTTACCCACCCATTAATATACACATGGCATCATCACACTAGAGATCTCTAACCAATACTCCACAGATGCAGTGTTCTATGATGCCTTTGTACAGTTTACAAGCACTGCCTGGAACTGCAGGCTAAGGGGAAGGAGTCTTCCACCTGCATCAGCTGTACTGGTTAAGGGTTTTGTATTTTTGTTTTTTCAAGAAAACAAAAACACTAGTCAGGTGTAGCCCTCTTATTGTCCATGGTTTCATTTCTTGCACTGTAGTATAGAAACTGAATTACAGCAATTTCTGTTTTACATAGTTGCACAGCCTCATAATCATCTACTGTAACAGCACTATATACTCTTCAATGCATTTACTCTGGCAACGCCTCTTTAAGGGAGGGAACTATTATTATTCCCTTTTTATTGAAGAGGACTAAATCAGAGAAAGAGGCTACGAAGTGACTTGCCTGAAGAGGTCTATGACAGAGCAGGGAACCCAACCCAGTGTTAAGCTAGTGCCTTACCCTTTCCATCACCTTTAGTCTCTTACTCAGTTTGAAATGTCATCCTAAGGATCACAGAATGGTTTGGGTTGGAAGGGACCTTCAAGATCATCTAGTTCCAATCCCTTTGCCACAGGCAGGGACACCTCCCACTAGACCAGGTTGCTCCAAGTCCCATCCAACCTGGCCTTGAACACTGCCACAACTCCTCTGGGCAACCTGTGCCAGTGTCTCACCACCCTCACAGGAAAGAATTTCTTCTTAATATCCAATCTAAATCTACCTTCTTGCAGTTTGAAACCGTTCCCCCTTCTTGTAGCACTCCATGCCCATGTAAAAAGTCCCTCCCCAGCTTTCCTGTAGGCCCTTCAGGTACTGAAAGGCTGCTATGAGGTCTCCCCAGAGCCTTCTCTTATCCAGGCTGAACAACCCCAGCTCACTCAGCCTGTCTTCATAGGAGAGGTGCTCCAGCCCTCTGATCATCTTCTTGGCCCCTCCTCTGGACTCGCTCCAACAGCTCCAGGGCCTTCTGGTGGTGGCGAGGCGAGAACTGGACACAGTACTGCAGGTGGGGACTCACAAGAGCAGAGTAGAAGGGGAGAATCACCTCCCTCAACCTGCTGGTCACGCTTCTTTTGATGCAGCCCAGGACACCATTGGCTTTCCAGGCTGCAAGCGCACACTGCTGGCACATGTTGAGCTTCTCATCAACCAGCACCACCAAGTCCTTCTCCTCAGGGCTACTTATAAACAACTTACAAGCATACAGTATTCAATGCAGGTTTATTGTAGATGTAAAAATATTTTTCTAGCTTTAATTAGAATTATCACCTATAAGACATAAACTCTACCCTTGGCTAGAGCAGTGTCCAGGCGACACAGAGCAATTCAGGAATACCAGGCAGTCCATTCAAGTGCAAACATTACTCATCTAGGGATTAGGCAACAAGCTGAATAACCTCATCAAATCTCTTCCCTGCATGCAATTACAAATTCAAATGAAGAAGGTAAGGAATATACTATTTTATATCTATAAGTAGATTAGCTTCAATACGTATTTCCATTTGTTTACATCACTTACAATCACCACGAGCATAAAAGCACACTTTGGAATCAGAGCATAAAAAAAAGGAAGGGGAGCTCTTAAATCCTGTAAGACAGTGCTTTTAGCAATTACTGTGACAAGTATATTCCTCCTAACTTTGCAACCTCCTTCCCAACCACCACTCCAAGGGAAAATAATTTTTGTTCCTTTCCCACAACTGCAACATCTGAGGCGCCACAAATACAAAACAGCTTCCAGACCCACAAGAAATGGATGCGTCAGAGTTGCATGTGTTCAGAGCCCACCCATATAGGGACAACCTTCCACCCCCTGAGCCCCCTGAGTCTTCTGTTTAACCATGTCTCTGGCAAAGTTACGAGCGAAACTTGTACTGATTTTCAGCAGGAACAAGGCAGAGATTGCAGCAGCTGGTCTGCAGGAACACAGACTCTTTCAGCAGACTGTGGAAGGGGCTCTGCCGCTGCCACCACTGGCTCTTCTGAGGTCCTAGAGGTCGGGGTTCTTGACCCCGGTTTTGCTCTGCAGCCATGAATGTAGGATTTCTGTCATTTAAGGGAGGAGAGAGGGAAGGGAGGGGCAGAACCATCACACATTCGGTTGTGAAATATAATGAAGTGTCATGGAAAAAAAATAGGGGGCAAAGTTTTTTAAATGCAAAAATGCTTTTATGCATGAGGAATGCTAAGTCACAGTATTACTTAAAAATAAAAAGTACTAATTTGCACATAACTGTGATGAAATTCACCTATTACAGTAGATTAAGTTAAGTCAATTCTGTTCTAAATCTCCCACCACTTATGACCATGACTCTGTTCTCTCTCTTCCTTACTAAAAATCTTGAACAGTCAGCACAAAAGGTTCCCTCGCAGACATCTGCCAAATCAGTCACGAAGGTACTGTCAGAACCACAAAACTGAACAAAAAAGCAGAAGAAAATTCGCACTCATCACTACCTGCACATAAGACTATCAGGAAAAACAGTTCAGCTAAGAGAATGGCTTCTACGTGTACACAGTTCCTGCACGTAGCAGGTTAAGTTTGTATTATTGTAGCCATTTCTAAATGTACAGCTTTGTTTAAGCAAGGTTTCCACATTCTTCAGGTATCCTCAGCCACCTTTCGCAAGATGTGTGACCCTGGTGTTGACATAAAGCTTCACAGTAGCATCTGCGCAGAGACAGGGATTCCCCCAGGTCGCAGTTTCACAGGCCCAAGGCTGACGAATTTACCACTTTCGATTTTAGACTGAGGTCAAGTACAATGGTTGGTTTCCATTCACGTTGCAACACATAGGAAGCTCACACGTGAGAAAAAGGTGAGATGACAAAAAAAAAAACCTAGCAGGAAGAAAACATCTCCCTTCTGAAACCAGAAGCGTATGGGTCCCTCCAGATGCACTTCCTCTTGCACCTACATTCCCAGGACATTTTGAACATTTTCTAGAACAAGACACCTTCTAGTTAAATATACTTAGCTACACAAAGATACCACAGCATTCGACCTTATTTGAAAGTAACAGGGAAAATTTGGACATTAAAAAGCTACAATCAATAAAAAGAAGCTGTTTACCATTTTCGCTATACATCTCAGTTCCCTTCCTTGAAGAAATAAAAGGTTTTCCCAAACATTTCACTTGTTAATATGTATCTTCTAATTTTATGCAGAGATATTTGCATGGTGAAGAGGAATTAACACTTCTTTTTTTGGATATGGAGAGAATACTGCGTGATAAATTTTTCAATATCATTGAAGGAACTGCTTATAGTTTGAAAGATTGTGAATTCTCAAAAATCAATTGAAAAATTTCATACACGTAACTCCTAATATTCAGCAAACACTGGATTTAGAGGTTCAGGTTTTTAAAGGCAGCAGTTGGGAAAAAACCCACTTGTCAGTTGCTCAACTCCTAGTATCGCTTCACCAGGTCTCTAGTCAAATTCTAAAATAAGCAGATCTGCAACTCTGATGTTAAAAAAGGAAATTGCTTACTACAGACCAACTTTTCAAGCTTTATATACCTTCAGCAAGTAAACTGACACTTCTGGTGGTCTTTGATTCAAGCAGCCCATAGCAATAAGGATACTTTGCTTGCCTAGCTCCAAGAGTAAAAATTTCCTCAGCCAAATATGGGTGCATTCTTTTCCCGCCTGCTGTGGAGAACTAACTCCTCAGTGACAATATTCACTCACTGTGTGTTTTCTTGCTAATCTGTGTACTTACAAAGTGTAAAATACCGAGAGCGACTTAGCTATTTCACTAAACCAGCCTAGGAATAATTTCCACAGTCGTTCTGAGGAGGAATGAGGAGAGACGTAGACTTGTAAATGGTTAACACACTCCCCGCTCTCCCTCCAAGCAAATCACACACACGGGCAAAAAATTAAACTTCCAACTCCTGAATTTTTACTTCAATTCCCTAAAGTAGCTTCATGCACAAAATCGACATGTGGAAAGAATAATCTGTGGTGACCGATTTGCTGAGGGTTGTGGAAAACTGGCCTGTGAAGCACAGCAAGCTCTCACCAGAGATCCGCTGCAGTCTCTTTCATCGCACACAGCTCAGTGAATGCACACCGCAAAAGCAGCACCATGTCCTTCCCAGGCATCCTGAAAAACCTCAGTGTTTAGAAGCAATCGCTGATCACCTCTTCCATCCCACAGTAAAGCTTAACAACCTCTTATTTTAATTTTTTCCTTTTTTTTTTTTTTCCAGAAAAAAAGACAGACATACAATTGCAAAAGCATGTGCTAATTTAAGCCACTTTTTAGTCTTTAAGGCATGCAACTCCATCACACGGCCCTAAGGCCTCCTCTGGATACTGGCACCATTTCTGTCAGGAGATACAATCCATTTATTTTAAGTCATAGAATGGTGTTGTTTTAATCTACAGATTTTCTTTCAGTTTGAAGGCACCTTTTTAAACCAAAATCCCACTTCATTAAAGTATCTTAGTATCTGAAGATGAAGTGATGAACACTAAAGTATTTATTAAAGAACCCCCCCATTCATTAAACAAACAAACAAAAAAATAATCCTGGAATGAACTTATACCAGATCCACTATTTTAGCATCACAATTCCTTCCTGAAGAAGCAACAGCTCTTGTAAGTGCTGTCTGCATATAATTTTAGCTCTGTACTTTGCTTTACTTGTTATCAAATGTTTTAGGAAGTGTATCTGTCAGTACTAAGTATCTTCCAGATTTGCATCCTTTTTTTTAAAAAAAAAAAAAGTAAGTTAATTTTCTATACCAAAATGGAATCTGTATTTTGGAGGTGGCAAGAGACTGGGTTTTTCCCCAGCAGGGGAAGGCTGTCCCCTCCCCTGCTCTCCTTGAGCACACTGGCACCCAACACCGTTTGTACCCCTGGCGCACACACCTCTGCCATCCAGGCCCACTCACACTGCTGCAAAACAGCTCCCAGACACTTCTGTAGGCACCTGGGGACAAGTAATTTTTAATGCACGATGCTATTGTGGGTCATGGCCTGTACCCCCAGCTCTCTTAGTTTTTCCAACACCCCAAGACGCCTGTTCTCATTCCCACCAGGCCGCAGCAGTGTTCTCCAATTGCTGCCGCAAGAAACTCATGTAAGCACAAATTCCATTTATAGCTCTCTACTAAAAAGTTTTTTTCCTCTTGTTGAGGCAAACACTGGCCTCAGTATGATTACAATCCATCTGTGCATGTATCTGGTAGAAGAGTTATTTCCTCCTACAGAGGGTTATATTTATTTAGCCATTGTACAGCTGCTCCAAAGCCACTTAGGAGTCTGAGAGCGTGCTTTTCTGATGTTGCGTTCCCAATGAAATGCCTCAGCTGCTGAGCAAGAACCCCAGTGAGAGCCTGAAGAAACAGTATCTCTCAAAGGGTTCCTGTCCACCCCCCAGCTGAGCTCACAGGTCTCAATCATCACAAAGCACAGGCTGTCCCCAAAAACAGGCACCTGGCAGCTTCTCCTGCCCTCACTGCCTGGCATGCTATGACCTGTGGCTGCAGCTGCTGTGACACCCAGGCCCCTTCTCCATTAATTTAGTGTTCCCCCCTCCTCGGCCAAGCCAGACACTAAACATCCCTTCAAAGACAGGCAAGGTGACAGACATTTGCAGCACAAGCATGTAGTCCTGCACCCTGTCCAGCAACTCTCACACAAAGGCATCTTGGAATACACTCACTTCACTTAGGTCTTGGATGAGGATTTTTCAATATTTTGTTTGTTTGCTTAATATAGAGCCCCCTTCTGTTCTTTATACTCCTTGTTCTGCATTTCCATGAGAAATTAATATACACAGCTTCTTTTTCAACTTCTGTGTTAGAAGCAAAGCAAGCTCCCTAAAATGATAAATAAGACTAAAAAGAGCCTATCTACACCACAGTTCAGACTTTACTAACAGGGAAGGGTTGGGGGTTATTTTTGTTTTGAATATTAAAAAACCATACACTGCTACCCACAACCCTCAAGAAAAACCCTAAACCAAAGTATCTGTCCAACTGCTTTAATCCTCAACTTCCAAGAGATGCAATGCTTTCAGTGAAATTAAGGCCATAATACATTTGCAGCCTTGTCAAAGCTGGTGGCTTCCCTCATACTAGCATCCAATTTATATTTGGATATTTTGTTTGGCAAGAAGAGGAGATAAATGCTATTTGCAAAGCACATTTTGTTTGAAGTCACAACAATAAGCAACACCATTAACCAGCTGTACTCTATCTTGGCTATACATTCTACCTATACTGTATGTATACATGCATACATTTACACTACCACATACACTGCAGGTAAGAACCAATTTAAGTGGAAGAAATTCTCCGTAAGTAGTTTACTTATGTAATTTTTTTTCTGAAAATGATGCTTTATTCCCACAAACAAGCAAGTACTACACAAACAATCTGATCAAATTATGAAGGCTCCAGCATGTTAATAATGTCTTTGCAGACATCAAGGAATTGTAAAAACTAGTTTAAAATTTTAAATAAAAACACTGATTTTGCTCTCAAGAAGTTCTTGTAAGAGGTGCATCAAGGACTTTGGAGATTTTTCACCTTCAAAAATTAAATTTGTTTGAGAACTTTCTCAGTTAACAACAAACTACTAAGCAACATGAAAGTACAACCACATATTTTCCCATGTTTAACCAGTAAGGTGTTTGTAATCATTAAACATGTATTTAAAGAGATCCACAAAGGGGAGGCAAAACCCCGATTTTTTTAAAAAAGTTACTGTGATGGAAGAAGCTTTTATTCTTAAAACTAGGAACAGCTAACCTAAAAGGCTAAACAAACAAGTAAGTTATGGACTTGTTAAAATGAAGTTGATAATTATCACTGAGTGTACCGAAAAAAGAACTCATACTGCCTGAAGCCCGTATCTAATATACACATCAGAAAAAGAGATCTTCAAAAATAAACATCCCTGCCTTCAATTAAGATGTGAGACCCAAGACAATTTTTTTCCAGCAATTGTATTTAATAATAGTAATGGACTGTTGCTGAACAGGCAAGCTGACAGTTGACATTGTTCCAGACACATACGAGTTTTCCAGATCTTCCTCCTTTAAAAAAAAATAAAAAAAATTCTTCTATTTAAAAAAAAAAGGGGGATGAGGGAGAAGTCAAATTTAAACCAAAATGGACTCCATGGTCCCTTCAGCATCCCAAGTATTAACCTCTGCTTTATTTCTTCATATTTTGGTATTCTTAATATTTTGTTTGTGTAACACACAAAAATCGCATCAGTGGTTCTTCCCCCTCAAAGTGACAGCTAAGTCACCCATTCTCAAAATTCAGCATCTGTAAGAAATCCTACAATGCTGGTGTGAGACTACAAGTGAATTGTGTGAATGAATAAAGGAATATGGAATTAGTAAATGTAATGAACACAGATTTAACTTTTCAGCAAGACAACTGCAGGTAACACTAAGTAAAATGCTTGAAAGTAACTTATTTCCAGCAATGAGGTATTTTTTTCAACTACATTGTCAGTTTAGTTGAATTTCTGATGGTGTAACTATAGAGAATATTGAAAGCCAAAAGAAAACCAACGTTCCTCCAGAATAAACTCCCCGGTTACTCCACACAACCTTGTATCAGCTTTCCAAACCGGGGCTGTAGTAGTAGCTACAAAGAGCACAGTACAAGAAAGCTTTCTTGTTCTCTACTTTCTTATGCACTATGCTAAGCAGTAATAGTTCTGTGCAAATTGGTCACACGCAGAAAACTTGCGATAGGAAGGCAAAAGTTTCCGCAAGACTTTTCAGTTGTTGCTGTCAGTTTTGGATCCTGTTTGCTGGGTCTGTCTAGCCACATAATGTAAATGCAGTATCAGTGTCATGCAAAATACAGCTGTACTCCTGTACATAAATACAACTTCTCTCAGCTCTTTACTTCTTCACCATCCAGTATTACCCGTGTTCAGACAGCTTTATCTTTTCTGTGTTGCAGCATTTTGTGCCTAGGATCAATTCTGAATCCGAGTTACAGCTATTCCAAATGAGGGTGTAACATTACAAAGGGTTACAAAATGTTCAGTGTGAAAGCAAAGGGTTAAAATCTCCATTATAGTTGCTGCAAATAAATAGAAGCAAGTAACTTGACAAAATGTTCACTGAATTCCTGCATTCAAAGTCATTACACTTTTCTCCTTCAGACAGGGTCACTATGTCCTGCCAATTTATGAGCTCCCAAAAATAAACTAGTTGAGTAACTAAAGATGTCAATGGATTTTCACATTCCCTCCATGCACCCAAACTGTATGGCTCAGATGGTTACTCTTAAACAGCCAGGCATTCTACGTCTAATCTAGAACACTTTCCCAAGCAAATTCTGTCACTTACAACTCAAATTATAACTGTCACTAAACACAGAATACCCTTCCACGTCCAAACTGTACTTCTCTCTCATCAATCAAGTCACTCAGAAAGAACTGTCATCTTAAAATACTTTTTAGCACACAGCAAGATTGAGTAGTTCTGTTCATCTTCAAAATAAAAAAAAACATAGTATAGCTGCTGACAGATCTATAACCACCTGGGAAAAATGCCCTGGAACCACGCTCCAAGGGAGAAAGTTGATCTACCACTTTGGTTTCTTCCACCTTTGACCTTTTTGATGACACTGCCCAAGTTACCCAACTGAGAAACAAAAGTATGAGATAACTCTGTGTAAGAGCCAGACTGAGATCACTTCAGTGCACAGAACCACAGAGATGATAATTCTGTTCACTGACAACCTGATTTAGAGTAACCTGGCTAAGGAAACTCCACACACGAACCAGTGCCTGGTTTCTGGAATGCAATCCAGAGGCCTGAGTTCCACATCTCAGATTTCTAGAACAAGCATGGAGGGATTAAGCATTTCACAGACCACCGAAAGCCAGACTTTTAATCGGGATGTCCAGGAAAATGGTTGGAGGGCCAACTGTGTCCTGGGGTGCATTAAGCATGGTGTTGCCAGCCGGACGAGAGAGGTGATTGTCCTGCTCTACTCTGCACTGGTACGGTCTCACCTTGAGCACTGTGTGAAGTTTTGGGCACTGCAATATAAAAAAAGACATCAGACTACTAGAGAGTGTCCAGAGGAGGGCCACGAGGATGGTGAAGGGTCTGGAGGAGATGTCTTACAAGGAGCAGCTGAGATCACTTGGATTGTTCAGCCTGGAGAAAGAAAAGGCTGAGGGGCAACCTCATTGCAGTCTATGGCTTCCTTATGAGGGATAGAGAAGGGGCACGTACCGATCTCTTCACTCCTGTGACCAGTGACAGGACTCGGGGTGACAGCAGGAAGCTGAATCAGGGGAGGTTTAGGTTAGATATCAGGAAAAGTTTTTTCACCCAGACGGTGGTCGAGCAATGGAACAGGCTCCCCAGGAAAGTGGTCACAGCACCAAGCCTGCCTGAGTTCAAGAAGCGTTTGGATGATGCTCTCGGGCACAGGGTGTGACTCCTGGGGTACCCTACACAGGGACAGGAGTTGGACTCAATGATTCCGATGGGTCCCTTCCAACTCAGCACATTCTATGATTCTATGAAAAAGCCAATCAGAAGGGCCCATAGAGGATGCAGCATATAGGCAAGCATGTATCTGGACCTGAATGAAAAAAGTTGCTATTGTAACTAAGGCTTAAGTGCCTCTACCTGCTTGATGTCCACAGCGTAACTATTTCTAACAACAAAGCCAGCCCCACCTCAAGACACTGTAGGTGTGACCTCCTGCACAAAGTTCAGACTCGCTTATCACACCTTCCCCTAATGCAGCCCCCATCCAGCAGCTCTCTTGGGTGGGGTAAAGTCTCTATTCCCATTCTTGATACCATGCCCCTACTTGTTAGGTTAGGTCAGGGTTCTGTAGCCTCTTCATCGAAGGTAATTACCTCACCTTAAAATGAGGACAATAATAAGGCACAAACCATCTAACTTACTTGTCAGAAGTGAGATTGCAAGAAAGAGAAAAAGCTGGAAACGGTTTTGTTGTGTGCCCCATTACACCAGAAAACACTTCCTCTCTGCCTAGCATCTTGCTGCCCTCTCGTTCAAGTCTGTTTGTCTTTGGTCTTAGTTGTGACACAGCCATCTAACAGCTTGTAAATATAAACGTAGACTCATATGTTAGATGCAGGAAATTCCATGACTGGAAGACCTAATGGTCTTCTGGGTTAGGGCAGAGAGAAGACTTCCTCTAAGCTCTAGATACATGCTCCTTGTCGATGACCATTTTAGTTTCAGCATAAGCAGCTTGTTGTGTCTACATATGAATAAAAGGCTGAATGAAACTATAAATACAAACACTTTCCCCACCAGAATATTAACATCAGTTAACTTGGAGATAGAACACTAAAAGCACCTCAGGTTAATAAAAGAGATTAAGAGCAAGATTTTACTTAAAATTTTTTGTAGACAGACTGAAGTGAGTGTTTAGTTTGAGATCCAAATCCAGCCATAGTTTAAATACCAATACCTTTCATGAAGGAAGCATCAAAAGCTTCTAAATCTAAATACACTGTTCCCTTAACTAAATATCCAAGTACTCGTGGTCAAGCAGTTGTTGATGTTGACAAATGCTTGGGCCACTGTCTTTGGTCCCATACTTGCCTGATGATACCCCTGACAGAGAGGTGCCTTGTGGAGAAACCCATAAACTCCTTAAAAAGCAGCAATGCAACCTGAAGTGCAGTGAAAGGTCTCTAACCTTGCTCTATCACCTCTGTGCTGGAGAGATGACTTGCTTCTTCATGACCAGTCATCCCAAGTTTCTTTTGTCTCGTGTGCTTTACAGTTTAGCAAATACATGCTTATGTCATTCTCAGACAAACAAACAAAAATCTGCATCTTGGCATACATGTGTGCACCAGCAGGCCAGCTCATTTTAAAATGCCAAGAGAGATTACCTGAATGAGGAAACTGAATCTTCCAGTGTGCGATTTAAATAGCAATAATTACTATTGATATAAGAGCTGTTCCAGCTGTAGAGAAAGTTCACAAATCAAGGATCCAAATCTGCATTTTACATCTTTTGCTAACAAAGCTCTCTGTATTTTAATTTCCTCTGTAAAGGTAACTAGGTTTATTCATACTGCAAATGAAAAACCTCAGATATGCTTTGTTCTTTTTAAAGAAAAAAAAATCAGTATTGATTTCAACAAAGCTTCTTGCAAGGCAGCCCATTACTCACCATTAACAAGTGTAAAACCTAAGCACAGTATCATGTATAACAAACTTCCTAGGTTTTTAATACCTCAATATTTCAAATGTTAATTCTTTGCATCTCAATTTCAAAATTAAAATGAACAATTTATAAGGAGTTTCACATTTTTCTTTTTATATTATTAGGCAATAAAAGAACATTTTTATTACAGATCAAATTTTTCTACAGAAAAAGTTACAGCTTTTCTATAGAAATAAATAGTGGCAATAGCAAAATAAGTCAGCTAGTACCATACCTGAAATATTTCACTTTTGCCAACGAAAGAAGAGCATTAAAACAAATAAACCAAAGAGGAGTCAAAGTAGTTCCCGTACTTGAATAGGAAAGAAAAAATGTCTTAAATACATTTTGCATTATTGCATGTATTTAGAAAATCATGGTAATAAAGATCACTTTATTACTGAAATTAAATCAGAAAAAACGAAGCCCCACAATCAAATGCAGCATTTTGCACAATTATTCAATTGCAGTAACAACCTTTATGTGCAAGAGACCTTCCAAATACTCAAGGAGGGCAGCTCAAGCTCTTTATAATAAGAATGCCCAATGGTACAGTAATACTTTTTAATTTCTAGCTTTCATTTATAGTATATTCATTTACTTCTCCCCAAGCATCTCAGCATCCTTTAAAACATCTTCATTTAAACAAATACTGTTGTAGACAGACTACATGATTTACTCACAATATATACTTGAAAAAAATGTCTATATTTTCTTAAAACGTTAAAAGCTACTAGCTTTCCAATTAAAAAAAATCCAAATAAATTTATAATTTTAATTCACTATAATTAAGATTATCTCATAAATATTCCAAATATTTATTATGTCTCATACAGATGTCTCATATGTATGTCTCATACTACTAGAGCTTGTCAAAAAAGACTCTAAGAGAGTAATTCAACTCAAAATTTTCTAAGTCACAAAATCAAACTAAACCATAGGGGTAGTCAGATTCCCCTGCCAGATTCACATACATGACTATTTGGCATCCTAAACTGTCATCATTGGAATCTCCTAAAGCAATCAGAATGCCTTACAGCTGTGGCTCTCTCTCCTCTCACCAGGAACTTGGCAGTGCTGAAATTTTGTTCTCAAATGGCATAAAACCAAATTCAAAATAGGGAAATACTTTGCTAAATTTCTCTCCACCCAAATGTAGTAATTTCCCACAAGCACAATAAAGTCTCGTTTCAGGAAATGCACAGAAGAATGAACAATACATTCTGTAGAAAGATATAAAGCCTGAAAATAAGTCAGTTTAATGGCAAACGTTTCAGTACAATCCCGAGAGTATTTTTAATGTATGGTACTTTGATCTACTTTACTTTTCAATGTAACTAAAGATGACTATTCAAAATCAAGAATCTGAACAGTTACGAATATTATGAAACTGCAAGAACAGTTGACTTGCATTACTATAAAACTCAAAAAAATAATGTATTTTATGACAGATTACTAAGAGACTGATTCAGGAGTTCAAATGGAGGTGCTCAAGGAACCGTAAGTGCACACAGGTGTAGCACAGAGGCCACCACCCAAGCATACATGGTTAAGCCGAGTTTGAAATCATGCAGTATCTTCAAGCAGCCTGGGATCCAAACAGAAATGCACTTTATGAACTATACCATAACAAGGCAACTTAGAGATTAATCAGACTTCTGGAACTAGTTTCAACTGCAGGTTTCATCACAAAGCACAACACAGACAAGGCGACACGCAGCGCAGCAGGCCTACTGTCCCACAACACATGGCTTCAGAGAAAAGATTCTCGTTTCCCCATGCCAAAGGGATGCAGCTGATCTGGTAGCTGGAAATCAGTCATACAACACTGTACCACAACCAGACTGCAAAGCCAAACCATATTTCCAAAAGTCTGCTCAATTAAAAGCCCTTGATAAAAAAAGAGAAGCACAATCCTTGCAGTCACAATTCATGCATGCTTTGGTCACTATGGCTCTAAAAATACCAAATGCAACATTATTAAAAACAATAAACTAAGCCCAAAATTTAGCATGACATTCAAGCTTGAAATAATAGTACAAATAAACAAAAAATTAAAATAAAAAATAAATGAAACCTCACAAACTGCACTCCAGCAATCACAAGAAAAAGAATCATTTGTTCTTAAGGAAACAGAGTTAAAAGATGACAAACAAAAGGGTGTACAACAGAATAATGTGTGTATACATAAATATCCATATAAATTTAATGTCTTCCCAAAATAAATGACAAGAGGACATACCAATATATATTATCACACTATAACCTCTCCAAGCTACGATGGGGAAAGCCAAGCAACTGAGAACCAGTTTTCATATGAGAAGGTAATACACAGCAAAGAAAAAAATAAAAGGTGAATAATGACTCCATTCCACTTTCTCTTTACAATCCAGCACTGAACGTATAATAAATAAGTAACAAATTTAGTAAAAAAGGTATCAAAACTGTTTTTCAGTTTACTACTTCAGTCGTGAATAGCATTTAACTTGTTTCAATCTTTACCAATATTTAAGTAAAACCATATAGGACTTTAAAATGAATTTTCAAAAACTAAAGACTAAAAAAGAAAGTGTCATTCCATGTTTTGCTGTAGGCTTTTCAAGATCCCCTTAAAAAAACAAACAAAAAAAACCCCCCACTGAACACTTTGCCACCCCCTCCACATCTAGCTTTTCCCAGTTTTTCACTTCTTCATCAACACCAGCTGTCAATGCAACGAGAGGCATTCCTGTAATTTACTTGCACATAAAAAGAACATTCATTTCTGAGAGATGTATTTCAAAGAATATCTGTACATCTTCCACGCTGTATATAGAATAACAAATTACATTAATTCTGGCCTGCTGATCAGCTGGGCTGTCAGTTGCACCAGATGTGATAAAAAGCACCAAGACAGCCAGAAAAACAATTAATTAATTACCAAGGTTTATCTCTCTGCATCCCTATTCAGTCATTTGCTCCCGACTACCCAAATGCTGGTTGCATTCAAAACACACACATTCACATTTTTCCCTGGTGTGCAGAGTACAGCTTCTCCTCATAACGTTCTGTGCAGTTGTGCAGAGTACAGCTCCTCCTTGTAACGTTCTGTGTTATTTCTCAGCCCCTGCAGCTGATCAGCAGAGCACTTGAGAAGGGCTACAGTTGGAGACCATTCAGAAACAGGAGTTATGCAAAGCCTTGTGGAGTGGTTACTGAGCAGCCTCACACTGGACACACATGCCGCTTGTACACTGGGAGCTGCTGTGGCTGCCAAGGAGCTTCCACACAGAATGCAAGTTGCTGGTATGCAGCTACAAAAATTTAAATTATTACTTGAGCAACCGCCTCCTTCAGGGACCTACATATTGCATGACAAGGATTTCTGGGTTTGAATGTTCAAATCACACTAAAGGAAATGTGATTCAAAGCATGAAACAACTCCCGTCCAACAGATAGCTCCGTGCTACACTATTTCAGTTATCAGGGGCTATCTTAACAATGATATTTCCTTGAATTAGCAGTACAGCCCTCCAATTTACAAATTGCCCAGTGACAAGTCTTCCATTTGGAGCCGACTCACGAGCCTTGGCTTGCCTGTGTCAGAATTTGCCAGCTTTCTGGACATGTGTTGCGAAACCTCAACACCAGAGCTCCTGCTTTCCTCGCCTCTCCATTTCATATGATGAATACACAGAGGAAAGTGGTTTATTTCCCCCTTTATGTCACTTAGAATATAAGTAACTGCACTGGAGACAATATGCATATTTACTATATTTCATTTTAGCATAAGCTGTAATTTACTGCAACCAATACTAAGATTTTATGCAATGCCTCAGAAAAAGACAGGAAAAAAATATCAGGGTTTTCTTTTTAAGAAAAGACGAAGCATACAGAAAACACACCCACCTTTGGACACAGGACCCTGAGCTAGACAGACACCCCATTCTGATTCATGCCAGTCACACTTGCCTCCTTACAGACCTGAGCACACCCCCACCCACACACACCCTGCTGCTACCACCATCACCCAGGTGGCTATTTCCAAAGAAAGGCTGCAGGTCCTCTGTCAGAGGCAACTTAAGAGATTGCCTGGCAGCCTGACTTCATGGGACGGATGCCACGCTTGGAAGTATCTCCTGCAGTTCCACAGCTACCATGTACAGGTGACAGTAAGAGCGAAGATGTCAAAGCATAAATTAACGTCTGGAACGAGTACGTAGACTCTCAAAAGGTTTGTACCACGCTACAGCCCTCATTGTTTCGTATCACTGCTACTCTCATGCACCTGGATGGGTTAAAGGCCAACAGGGCTACGCCTCCCTTTTGCTAATATGCACACCAACATATTTCTATGACTAATTCCACTGAGTGCCACAGGACGACTCATAGACATGAAAGTTACCTACTTCTTTGTATACAAGCCCAAAGAATCCTGGCCTAAAACATTTTCTCCCACCACGTAGGCTGTGAAAAGCAAGAGACTTAGCATAAGGAACAACTCTGTCGTATCACTATCACAAATGGTTCAAGGAATCTTTTAGCACTGTTTTTGTTTGTCCCCAGAAGTAATTTTGACATTAAAACACCCGGTATAACATAGATTTACAAGTCAGTCAAGACATGAAGAACAATTCAAAGAAAAATCTACAAACAGAACACCACAGTAACGCACAGATTAATGTATCTTTGCTTATTTTGTATTAAAATCAAATGCTTCAATAAACTTATAGAAGAAACACTATGAAAGTAAGTTTGCCAAGTGATTTGCCCAGTGTTCTGGTTAATAAGCCACTGGCAAAAAAAAAGAAAAAAAAACCAAATATAAGCTTCTTCAACACATCACTACATCCTTCATTAACAAAGCCACGTCCATTTTACATGAAGCATTTAGTTGACAATCTGAGGAAACTACCAGTAATAAGATGATAGGTGTGTTCAACTAAAATATGTTCTAGCTGAACACCAAGAAATTTTAAAGCAGTTTTCCATTTTATAGTACTTTCTCTCCTAGTGCTGAAAACACTTTACAAGCCTCCACAGTGTTTATTAAGACATCAGCAATGACAGTTAAAGATAACATTTCTAGAAAACTGTCTCTAATCTTAGAAAGGTCAATTTCTGAGTAGCAGATCTGAGATCTGTCGGATCTGATTATTTCATGAATTCCAAGTAACTCCAAAACTCAACTGATAAAAATTACAAGTAACCAGCAACCCTGAAAAACAAATCTTAGGTACCTTAATTTGTATCCACAAGAACTTTGGCATAATTTTGATGGTCTTTCAAAGTCTTAGCTGAAAGACTTGCTAACACAGCATCAGGGGCACATCCTCAATGCCTTGTCATACCCCCCCAGCCAACACTGCCTCCAGGCTCACCCAGCAAGGTGCAACTTTTGAACTCAAGTGAAAACAGCATGTTTAAAACGTATGTCTGGTCTAGCATTCCTTTCAACCTCTTGCGTTTTATGGCCTGGCACGGAAACTCTCCCTGATGCTTTTCTCTCCGTTTCCAAGCGAGCTCAGCTGAACAGCAGTTGCTTATTTTACCATAGGTGTTTTTCCCACACAAGCAATCAGAGCAGAGCAGGAATTACACCAAACCTGCAGGACTGTTTGCAAACCTGACTGATTTTCACCTGCTGCACAGTCTCTGGAAACACGAGCCCATGGACCCAGCGGGCCCTCAGTCTCTCCCGTGATTTCAGGGACTGCTGCTGCTGGCATTCCAGGTCTCCGAGTGCTAGCACCAGCCCCGCTCCGTCCTCTTTCCCCCCAGCCCTTCCCCTTCTCCGGGGAAGCCAGAGGAGCGCTCGGCGCAGAACCCATTCTCTTTTCAGCATTTGCAATGCAAAGCTCGGGTTTGCTGGGCGCAGAGATCTTGCTCAATCGCCTGTGTATGCGTATTCCTTCCAACAATGCTGCCCTGTGCAATCACTGTAATTACACACAGTCATAAAGCTGCTGCTGTTGCTGCTTGGGACTGCAGTCTCGCCCTCTAAACAACCTAATATCAGTCTCCGCATGAGGACACCTCTTCCCCCCTTCCCCTCCCTCCGCCGCCTGCTCCGGTGCCGGCGGCCCCCGCACCGCGCTCCGCACGCAACCACATCATCTGGGGTATTATCAAAAAAGCAGCGATCTGTTTTTAAAGAGGATGCCAGGTAAACAAATCTCTGTCGAGCGAAGAGAGCAGCTCTTTAGTTCCGCAGGCTGCGGCCACACGAGGCTGCACCGACCCGAAGCGGCGCCGCTCACGCCTGTTGCGGGACCCGCCGGTGTTATGTAAGGCGCTCACACGCCTGCGTGGGCGAACCCTCGGCTTGTGCTGGCCAACTGCAAGGAATCGCTCCTGTGCAGCTGCTGCCAGGGAGCCACACGCTCCAGAGCACGGCATTTTCAGAAAATACCCCATC
>VZRW01010591.1:95225-112040 GCA_013398125.1 Aegotheles bennettii
CGAGGAAAGCGTCACTTCCTCGTGTGGTGAGCGGGGAGGCTCCCGGGCCCGGGCTCCTCAACTCCTCCTCCTCCCGCCTTCCTCCTCCTCCTCCCCCCGCCGCCCCGCAGCGTCTCGGCCTGGCACCGGCCCGGCCCCCCTGCCCTTTCCCACAGAGCTTGGCTTGACCTTCCGCGCTCGGCTCCGGCGGCGTTCGCGGGGAAGGAGGGGAAACCCCCACGAGCGAGGGGCGGGGAGAGAGTTTGCAGCACGGATTTGGACGCGGAGCCCTGCGAAACAGCGCCGTGCCCGGGGGCGGCGGAACGCGGCGGCCGGGGGCACCGCGGCCCTTCCCTCCACGGAAACGAACCCAGAGCGTCGTGTTTGGAAGGAGCAGCGGCTGCTGTACCCGAGGAAAACGTGGTTTTCTGTTTCCCTCCCTTTTTCCACAGCTTTTCTGAAGTGGAGGAACAGGGAAGGGGGAAAATACTTGTATGTAATATAAATCCTCAGGTCATCTCTGTACTGCTGGCTGCTCTACCAAACACCTGAAGTTCACTTTCACGACAACACATACTGCTGAGGCTTGTGAAAGCGTTCAGCCTGCCTACTGGAATATGGCTTCCTCTGCTGCCGGGGTCTGGGATGGAAACCACGCTGCTCCTCTGAAGGCAGGAGGTAAAGCAGCTGCTTCACCATTATCCCCCCGGACACTGCTCTGGCACTCGAGTTTGTTCACAAGGAAGCTTTGAGAATATAAAATAACATTCGGACAGCAGTCACAGATCAGGCTCATGCGGTGAAACGTGCCAAGCCACACGAAAATGCAGAACATTTTCCCCCAACATGCACGCTGCTGCGTGTTCAGCTTCACCCAGGCTGAGATCATGGCGTGCACGCAGCAGCGTAGCTTTTTTCCCAGATCAGCAGGGCAGTTTCCCTTCTAGCATGTATTGCTTTATAGAGTGAAATACAGAAGTAATTTTTGCACTGCTCCCTCTAGTTTGCATTTCTTTCACAATCATTCCTGGCTTCTATGCAGAACTTTTTACCAGGGAAGCTCAAGATGTGTGGCAACAAGAGCCCAGAGAAGTGACTTACCCATGACTACAGGACGTATCTGATGTATAACCAGGTTTCTCTGATGAGTCCCGGGTCAGTAGTCTAATTACCACACCCAGTCTTTTCCTGTCACGGTGCAGAGAATAACAGTGAGACACACGGAGGTGAAGAGCAAAATAGTAGCCACAGGTACCACCGCTAAAGTTTTTTTTCTTTCACAGCCAAAGTTATAATTTGATGTGACATTTAAAGAAAACTCTTCTACACTACCATTAATACGTTTGCTCTTCTAAACTCCTGAATAGACAGGAGCAATAGGTCAATAGCTACCTAAATCAATACAGAAAGAATATTCACAGCTGTTCACAAATTAGCTAATATGCAAAGCAAACTTTAAAAAATGAACATATAGTGACTAAAACTGGAGTCAAAGGCATATGATCCATTAGCTTAATTTGCCCTAGTAAAGATTGAAACGACAGATTCCATAAACTGGAGTTATTTTCTTCTCTGTTATGTTAGACAATCAGTGCATCCCATGAAGCACATCAGATATTGATGAGATTGAAATTGCTTATCTAAACTTTCATTGGAAAAACAAACAAACAAAACCAAACACACAACACTCTTCTGTGACTGTAAATCATGTTGTAACAGCAAAGCATAGCTCTTCCAGCCAGAACAAATGCATGTTGTACTTCACATGTTAGACTTTGGGAAGCAAAAGGATGAGCAGTATCTCGTGTTTCACAACACATAATCACGTAAAAGCAGCAGACGATGGCAGAAATGTCATCATCTGGCTACAGAAAGCTGACATTGCGCAGACCAGGGAGTATTGCTTTCTACCCTCATCTAGGAGACAGTTTAATGTTGTTTTTTGATAGTTGCCTATTAAATAATGTATAGGGCAGATAGGAATCCTTCTTTACAGAGCCAAAGACAACATAGTAACAACAAAGACAAAGCTGAAACACACTCTTAAGATGCAAAATCTATAGAAAAGGATGGTACTTCCTAAACATGCCAAATGGGATAAAAACAAAAACGGGCAAGCCTGTAGGTACACCAGTCCGTTTAGAGGTCTGAAACAAAGCAGCACACTTCAAAGACACCACAGCATGAGGAGTGTTTATAGAGCTGTATGCTACTGTTTATCTTACTAAGCAATAAACACTTTTATGGAGTGCTTTGTAAAGATTTTGCCATTATGCACTCCCCAACTGTTTCTCTGTTTTTCGTGTTACACAGTCCTTATACCTCATCCAGAACCAGCCATCATAATTTTCTTCCTGGCAGAAGCAGCTTTTGCTATGCTTTTTTAAGTTATTTATTCTTATTTCTCCTTTTTCTCAGCATATGCTGAGACAGCATGCAGGCTGCACTTCCATCAGTTTCACAGTAACAAAACTTTATACACATATATTCCCTGTTACGTTGTTATTTTATTACTACACTGAAGAAGGAGTTTGGAAGATTTCCTAGCTATCGCCATATAGAAATCTTAGGTTTCTTTGGCTTGTACAGACACATCTTGTGCTGTAACAACATCGACTCATATCATTAATAAACTGGATTGCACTGAGTCAGAATTTGGATTAAAGACTATGCTTTGCATACTTAGCTTGGCAGAGCTGGGACGTAGCCTCAGCAGGTGGCACTCTTTCCACCAAGTCAGAGTAGAGCCAAAGACTCATCCTCTTCCCAGCAGTCACGAGTTGAACCAGTGCTTCAGCATTACGGGAGGCAAGATGGAACCATTAGTTCTTCTCGAAAATAAGTATAAAATGAAGGTCCAAATCACTATAGCTAGTAAGAAAATAATTACACTCTTTGTAATAGTTTCAGATTGCAGTAAGCCTAAAACTTCCATCTCATAATCACACTGAAATTTCCTCTGAAATATCCAGTGGGTGTAATCTTTTCCTTAAAAAAATGAATGACAGCATAAAACAGTAATGAATAGCTGCAGTGTTTATCCCACAAATATATTTAATGCTCGAGGACAGGGCTGGCTCTAGACAAGCTGGAGAACAGACTGACAGGAACCGCATGAAGCTCAACACAGACCAATGCAAAGCCCTGCACTTTGGCCAGACTAAGCTTTTGCCATTGCACAGCCTGGGACCACAGGCCACTCAGCACCACAGAGGAAGATCTAGGTAGGGCTCCTGGTGGACAGTGGGGCAAACACTGGGCAGCAGTGAAGGCTAACAGCATCCTGGGCTGTGTAAAGAAAAGCATTGCTAGGTCAGGGGAAATGATTATTCCTTTTAGTCATCATCATTTTAGTCAGCTCTGCATCTGGAATACTGTGTCCAGTTTTTGGCACCCCTGTACAAGAAAAATGTTGATAAACTTGAATCAGCAGAAAGCCAAAATGGTCAGGGGCTGGAACAGACATCCTCTGTAAGTAGAGGCTGAGGGAAACTGGGCTTGCCTAGTGTAGAAAGAAGAAACTTAATACTAGCCTTCCAGTAGCTGCAAGGATAGATGCTTACCTACAAGAGAAGACAAAGCCAGGCTCTTTACTGGAGTGCACAGCGGGAGAAAGACAATGGTCATAAATTGAAACATAAATTGAAGCTGGCTAGTCCAACCAGCTAGTGAGGACAGCGGAGCAATGCAACGGGTTGCCACAAGAGGCTGTGGAATTTCCTTTCTTGGAAGTTTTCAGTATCTGACTAAGAAAGCCCTGACTACCTGAATTCAGTGCTGACTCTGCTTTGAGCAGAAGGTTGAGCTGATGACCTCTCAGAATCCCCTCCAGCCAGAGTGATTCTAGAATTCAAGCAGCAAATCCCCTTATCTCAAGTAAGAGGAGGCTTAATTAAATGATAGTAAAATAGTTTGGAAAAAAATCTTATAGGAAATACAAGTGATTGTATTTCCTTCATAGTCAGCATTTTTAAGCTGACAACAGAAGATGTTTATGAAAATGTTTTTATACAAGATTAATTACTTCTTACTACAAAGAAATCTGAATTTCCCCAGTATCAATGTCTGTCTCCCATCTTTGTCAGAATTAAAATTAAACACTCAAGATATTACATTTGAAATATTATTCTAGAGTTCAGCTTCTCTTGGGAAACTTGATGCAGTCAGAATGTTTGGAAAGAAGGGGGGTTGCCTTTTTTAGAAGAGTTTGCAAAAACAAAAACAAAAATCTTGTGTATTTATTTTACTTTTCATATCTGAGTTTAAAATTAAAACACTGAGTTTACTGTACTAACTTGAGTAAGATTCAGCTACTTTGATCAGCTTAGGGAAAAAAGCATGTGTTTATTTATAGAGCATGTGTGTGTAAATACATATATATACACACACACAAAGTGCCATGAACTGGCTCCCTGAGAACCAACATGAGACCTTGTTACGTGAGGGAAAGGGAGGGACACTGTGGTCTAGAAAAGCAACCACATGTGAAAAAAAAAAGTTATTCGCATTGCTTAAACACTACTGAAAGAAGCTCAGACACCATGGTGAGAAAGACAGTGTAAGAATCTATGAAGTACTGACTTATATGGCATGTTGAAAACCAGGACTGCTGAAACTTTCTTCCTAATTTTGCTAGGTTGTGTAGCCTTAAGCACACTTAGCAGTCCTTTCTGCATTTACTATCACTTTTCCCAGAATCCCACATTCTTTGACTGCTCATTTGTTTTAGAAACAATAGTCTGTGGTAATGTTATTCACTGTTTACAGCTGAGAGAAAAACAACATTTGGAAAAGCTAAGTGGTGAGCTGCAGGCCACACAGAGGTTCAATAGGTGAGCTTTGGTTAGTTCCAAATGCTCAAGTACACAAGTAAATTAATTTGTCACACTATACTTTTCCTGTATTTTAGGAGCTTAATCAACAGACTGTATTAAACTATAACATGCCCCCTCATCTAAGTGTCACTAATCTACACATTTATAGCTGCTCAATTGACTGAACAGTGGCACAAGTCCTTCTGAAAATTAGGTTCAAATTACTTCAAGCAGGATGATTTAAAAATAAATGAAACAACACCTAAAACCCAACAATTTTCAAGAAGCTGGCCGTAAACCGCCTCTGATTATTTCTTCAATAGCTAAAGATTAAGTTTTCTTACCTACTGTGTGAGAGGAACTGTTAGAAAAGGAACTAATGATTATATGTAGTGTTCTGTTTTATAACTCTGAAGATGTAAAGCACCATAAATTCATTAGCTCTATGAATTATTATTATCAATACACATACCTTAGAAAAAGTGCATAGACTAATAGCTCTCAACAACATCAAGCTTACTACAGATCAGTAGAAATACTCCTGAAAAACATGGTGGGCAAGAAGTATCAAGAACTGGTAGGCATCCGCATATTTTTAATTCTAATACAAATTTTTAATGCTATAATCACTAAATGGCTTGATGGCCACTACTATAACAGATCTCAACAAACCTTTCTGGAATTTACCTCTCGTTATGCTTATAAGAGTGCAACATCTTTAAAGGGAACACACTCTACTACTATGGGTGTCTATTCATGTAATTTCCAAAACCTTGATGTTTTGGAAGTTTGTAGACCTACTTTCAGAAGCACTTACGTCGATTCCTGCACCACATTAATTTCATAGTGAATGCTTCCAGGCTGGGTATTAGGAAATTTTTTTTTACTGAAAGGGTGGTCAGGCATTGGAACAGGCTGCCCAGGGAAGTGATAGAGTCACCATCCCTAGAGGTGTTCAAAAAACACCTGGATGTGGCCCTTGGGGACATGGTTTAGTGGTGGACTTGGCAGTCCTGGCTGATGGTTGGGCTCGATGATCTCGAAGGTCTTTTCCAACCAGAGTGATTCTATGATTCTTTATAAAATATGAGACTAGTTCAACAGTTTCTGTGAAATTCATATGTAAAACTGTCTAAAAATCAAATCAATGGATTTTCTTTTTGGTAATAGATACTCTGATTAAGACTTAAGTGGATGACTGGGAGCACCAAAGGCTGCTGCCCAAGGGCCCAGGGTCAGGAGCTAAGGAGATTCCCAAGGCTGGCAGGGCAGGGCCTTCACCAGCTGAGGCTGGTCCCACTACCCCCACTGAGGAAGCAGGGCAGCGTCGGGGGCAGCCCCAAACCCAGGGTGCCAGGCATCCCTATGGAGATGAGCCAGGGCTGAAGTGAAGCTGAGAAGACAAGTTCACAGGTCAAGGTCAGGATCGAGGAGTGTTGGGCACAGGCATGGCTGCAATGCTGTTGCAATGTAGTTCAGACAGGGCCTCAGCTTAAAGAAGCTCCCAAGCAGATATGGCAGAAGCCCCCAGTGAGGCTTGTTTTTGCAGGTAGCTTCCACTAAGGCTTCTTCTGTCTCTTTTTCCCCAAGACAACCATCTGTTCTTTAAGTTGGCTTTGTACCCAGGCAGAGAAACCCCCTAGAAGCAGAGTCCCAACAACAATCCAACAAGAAAAAGAAATGCAGACTAATATTCACAGTTTTATTTACTGTAAGAACAAAAATAAAGACTGGAGTTCGAAACAACGAGCTGGAATATTTTTCTGTCTTTATATAGCATTAATGCTACAAAATAGGAGTTATTTTTACAGATTACAATCTGGATTTGATCATTAGTCTATTTAATACCCTAAAGTGCTTTGGTTCAACTTGTATTTAATATTCACGTTCATTATATTCCTCAGGTACACCAATATGAAGGCATATTCTACTTTGTATGGAAAATACAGTCAAAGTTCAGCTCTAAGATTATCTGCACTACGGGATTCTCATTTATGCAGGAAGTCCCAGGTCGTATACCACCTGAATGGCTCCTACACTATTCAAGCCCACTAACAGCAACTGGCAGATCAGAAGAAGAAGAATTTAGTATTTCCTTTTGTCTCACTGTTTGTCACAGCTACTGACTTGGACTAATGACAACTGGAATAAAACAGCAATCCTGAAGTTTCAAGCTAAGAATATCTTTGCACACACGCCTTCCCAGCAGCACTGAGTAGAGAAAACAGAAATGCAACTGAGTTAGAGGAGTCCTTAGTATTTCTATTGTTTCAAATGTGTCATCTAGAAAGTAATGCTTTATCAAATTACACAACTGCTAATGCATTTGGAAATTTAAATTGTCAACAGTTTTTGGTGGAAAAGCAAAAGCTTTCAACTCCTTACTGCACTTTTTTAAAAAAGCATTTCTGCTGTCAAGCATCATTAAAAATAATATCCCCTGCTGAAAATACCTATTCAATCTATCAATTGCTGTGTCAGACAAGTCTGATGCATGGGAAAATGGTCCGCGATGGCCTCACTCCAAAAAGTTTACATAAAGTTCCTTTTAGGCATCCAAGGCAGGGATGAACACAGCTGCAACATCTCAAATAAGCCTTTATAGAGAGCTCCAGAGGGAAAACAAGGGAAGAGACCAAAACATACTTGCAAAAACTGTGGAAATCCACCACAGATGTGTGAACAAATGCACATGTGTGGCATAGTGCCACTGTAGCTGCTCCTCCTGGCATAGGCTGGCCCCCTGAGTCAGAATGGGTGTGCACTTTTTAGTGTATAAAAGCTCACACATCGAGAGATGCGCAAGAGGCAAGACAGACCACAGAGGACCATGTTGCCTCTGCAGGGACGCCCACTATGGTAGAGCCTGCCTCCCTGCTTCTCGCAATGACTGCTTGAGCTGGCCTCTTGGCCATTGTTGGACATCTGTTGGGGTTGGTAAGATAAACTCTAACCTTGTATCATTTGTAACCTTGAGTGTTTGTGTGTTATAATCAATAAAACCCTTGCTTAGTACACGCTTTGCCTCCTTGTTCTCAAATTGGAATCCCCAAACTCTGGAACAATTGCACACAAAAAAATCCACAAATAACAAAGAATCTCAGGCAGAGATGATAATTTTCCAATAGGTTTACATACATATAACAGTTCATGCCCACAAAAATAAATTATTTGCCCTAATGACATCACTAAACTACTCATAAATAATGGTGCCTGGCATATAAATATCTGCAGGATTTGGAGCCTTGTTCAGTATTTCTATCATGTATATTTTTTGATGTATAATTTGTATATATTACATATATAGAAGAGCATCCTTAAAATAATCTCTTACAGAGAACATCAACTAGGAACTTCTGAGCTTCAGTAGCTGATATATTACAAGCAGCAATCTCAAAGCCCATTTCAAATCATTTGACACTGACAATCATTCAAGGAGCTTTCAGCCCAAACAGGCTTTGGTGACAATAACTCAGTACCACTGCAATTAATTTGAAACATATGCAGCATCAATGTAGGGGCAGCAGGGGAATCAAAAAGCGAGCATTTGCTAACATCAGGCACCATAGATAGCATATGGTACTCTAACGTTGCATGGGGACTCATTCCTATTCTATCCCATAAATAAATTATAGAAGGGGAAAGGAATATAAATCAATCACAGTGAGAGACACCAACATGTATAAATAAGACATATGACAGGCTTGTACCAAATACAGATGATAATCTAAACCCAAATAATTATGCACCTTGATGACCTTTTATCTGTCCCTCTACTGCTTTTCTAATACTCCATGTTTGCCTGTGCTGGCAGTTTGCACTGGCACAAACCAGGCTGCAGAGCTTTTTCTGTCATCACCATTACACTGCAGTGTAATTGGTGAATCACAGGGCAGTTTTTATTCTTCTCAGATTCACGAGCGAATTACATCATATTGATTTCATGCTTGGACTCCAGAAGTATTTTGGCAGTTCTCCGAGCTGCCTTCTGATGCCAATTTGTGCCCTATCCCAACCAGTTGGTCTATCTCTGTGATATCTGAACACTTCTTAATTCTGTTATAAAGTACATAGTCTGTTCAATAATGCAGAAAATTAATTCAGTTCCTCTCTGGATGTTTATTGGTACAAATCTCATTATGGAATTTCCCCTTTTTTCCTCCCCTTTTTTTTTTTTCAGTAGAACTTGGCATTTTTTTTTCTTGTCAATGGGAATGTTAAAAAGGCTCATGTTTAAAGAACAAGGTACAACTAGAGCTATTTTGTAATATCTACATAGGGCATAAAATGCAATTTCAAAGCACTAGCTTGAGCTAGGATGTGGTATTCCAAGGTAGGAACGCTTCCCAAATACAGATGTAGTTATATTATTATATTGTCCACCAAGCATTTGAACTACCAAAAATATACTAATAATGCTCAACAGAAACACATACCTTCATGGCTGCCACAAGATTGCTAGCCTGAAGAAAATAAGAAGCAGCAATTCCAACAGGCAGCAATGATGTCTTTTATCAATGCATCTCAGACATTTTGTGTGTACTCTTAAAAGTCTTCCCTTTCTACAAACTAAGCAGGATTTTTCCTCCCTTGCAAATACGTGCTTCTCCCTTATCTTCCCCCCTACTCCTGCAGAATTTTCTCTTGCTCCTTGAAGCCACAGTAGATTGAGAAAGCAAAGGAAATGAGGTGGAGGAGGCTAATGTAACTGAGACCTATAGTAGAACAGACACAGGAACACACATGATCTACAAAGGCAACAACTGAAAAGGTACCCAAAGTACCATTCGATTTAAAATTAACACAATTGGCAATATTTGCAAAGCCAGTACCCATTAAGTGACCTAGAGGACTATCCTGTTAGTACTAGTTTGCATGACACGTCACAAAAAGCTGCACAAAGAACTAGGAAAGAATGGCATTCAAACAAGATCTCATTTTCTCAGTAGATATACAAGTTATCTCCTCAAAACACCCTGAGAGACCAGCATTTAGATAGTCTCATGCATTGCTCAGAAATGGCAGAAAGCCTCTTTACTGCTTACTAGCCATACTGGGTAAAACACAGTATGCAAATACAATCCGAAGCAGGATTAGCTGCCTCAGACCTTCCAGTTACCAGTTGTTGATCAGTCTCTAAAAGACAGCCCTCACTGTTAACTTGCAGTTGCTTAGCTGAGAGTCAAAACAGTTGTCCTCTAAGTTTCACATGTCAAATAAAATACTTTATCACCCATAATAACAAGGGCAAGCACAGCCTCCTAGAATACAGGCACTAACACTATTAATCGTTTCCAGCCCAGTTGTGCTTACTCATCCCTCTTCTTTTCCTTAGAGGAAACAGGTGAAAGTCTTTACAAATTCTCATTTACAGGCTAGTGGAATACAACAGCTGATTTGCTGATATCAAAGTTGTTAATAATTGACTTGATAACAACCAAGTGCTGTAAATCTCCAGAAGAGAACACCCGAATGCTGAATGGATGAGAACACCCAGCAGCTCTGAAACAAGCCCTGCGCAGAGCTCAAAAACATGCCTTGGGTTATCTTGAGACTTTGCAAGTCTACATAGTCCTCTTTTACAAACCAGTACTTGCTTTTCAGAAATAGCACTGCGTAAACATGATGCTAGTGCAAGAAAAGTTCCTTCTGAAGCAGGTTCCTCCTCATCAAATTTTACTCCTTATTCGTCTTTTGCAAGCTTCCATCTTTCATCTACAGCCCAAATATGTTTTTCCACAACATATAGTTTGAAAACCACAAAGTGGGACTTTTCAGTTCTACTTGATCAAGGATTAGCATACCAAGGGGTCTTACAAGGAAGTTATACTATGTGTAACTTCAAATATCCTGAAATATGAATACATCCCTCAAACGAACAATTTTTTTTTCTGATTCTAGAAGACCCATTTCTCTCCATGCTTCTGTCAGTCATTAGCATTAGCTCTTCTAGCACCAAGATGTGTAAATAAGAAAACAGGGCAGTTTTACAATTATTCTGGATTTAAAGTATGAAAAAGAGCAGAAATATGTTGTGATATTCTATTGATATCAGGATTTCTGCATGCAGCACAGTCTATCACCCATTGCTGCCTCCTGCTCCGGTGCAGCAATCAGCAGCATTTTCAATAGTGCTCAGAACGTTTTCTGTCTTCAGTTTGGACAGAAACGCTTGTCCTGACCATTTGCTGTCAGCAATTTTAAACCAAAGAAACATAACTTAGCATTACTGGCAGTATGATTATGCAAAGATCATTTTATGTTCTGAAAAAGTAATGTGAGCCTTTGTGACCACATTTCTCCCTTCCCCACATTTTTCAGGATGGTCTAACATCTTGGATACTCACAAAATGCAGTTTAATTAATGACAACCTCAGTTCTTTCTAAATTACAAATTTAGTTTTCTTTTCACTACATGTTCCCAATTTCTATTCACGTAAGCTGTGAAACAAGAAAAAATTAGGGATTGCTCACATTTAAAAACTTTGCTTCTGATCTCGCAGTATTTTTCAGACAAAGCAGAGAAAATAGAAGTAAGAAGAAATACTTTCAAGTTTATTGGTATTCTTCGATTCAAAACCCTTCAATCTTTCCTGTTTTGAATTATAATTAGGCATTACAAGCATACACAACAACTACAGGCCATGACATCAAAATTAAAATTTAAACTTTTTAAAGATGTTTACAACAGATGCGTGGTGATGCTTCATATTAAACAGGGAAAATTCAAGGTATTTTTGTTCTGAGACGCATGGCTGAATCTTAGAGTATGAAACATACTGGTATTAGCACCTCATTGGTTGTACATTTCTGAAGGAGTATTAGTGGAACCATTTTTTTGTAAAACTGGGAGAAAGCATCAAATAGAAATGACACACAGAGCAATAAAGAAAGAAATTTCCTACACAGATGCTTATCTAGCAGCGTGGTTCTAAAACAGAAATTTCCAATTTCCTCAAATGTTCTGCAGTACAAAATGAAAGATATCATCCTGATATGCTGCTGCACAGTGACAGGATAATTTTCATCTACTATCTGCTCAGGTAATTTATAAACATTACGTAAGTAGCCATACCAAAATGTACCTTCACCATATTTAATAATATAAAAGTTCCTAGAACATCACATGACCCTTTTTGATTGGATTTAAGAAACTGTCACTAACAAACTAAACACAACAGGAAAATCAGTTTCTGCAGCAAGCACTTCAGTATTTTCTTTCTTCTCTTGAGGCTGAAAAAAAGGCACAGACAGAAAAGGCAGCAAAATTATGAGTAAAACTTCATGATGATCAAACAGTAGTAATCACTATCAGATTAAAAGTGTATCATATTGTGCTCACTTTTCATGGATTTAAAAAGTTTTACAAAATACAAATGGTTAAAGATCAGACCCAGCAATATTTATGCAAAAGCCTTTTAACCCTGTGTTTTCCTTAAAAAAGTCAGATATCAAGGTGTGTTATCAACATACTGCATTATACTTTACTAACAAAAGCAGTTATTTACCTTAAAATGAATGTGATTCTTCAAGATGTGCCCTACAGTCTTGTGTGTGAACATATATCAAAACCAGTAGTTTCGACCAGCAAATCTGTTTATAGAGCAAAGCTTCTTTACCATCGCAAAAACTGTAAGCCACAGAGCAAATGCAGGTCCTACCTATGCCCTTTGGCCAGCCAGAATCCAGATGAAAGTTTTGAAACAATGACAAAGAAAGATGGGTTGAGGCATTCTCAAGCATTAAATATCAGAAAAACAAGTTACCATAAAGAAGCAATTGCTTCTTATGTGTATACTTACCTGTACAGGTGAAGCCCACTTTGTGATTAGCTAGCAACTAGCATCAGAAAGTGTTAAGTCTCATATGACAGCTAAATGGCCACCTGCAAAACTTTCCCACAAACGTCTCTGCCTCAAGCGAATGCTGAGTCCACCAAGGATACCTTGTGGGGTTTGCTCCTTTTTACAAAACAGGACCTGCAAAAAACACCTGCAACAGCAGAGACAATTCAGAAGTGGATGGCATGACTTGAGTTGGATGATAACTTGCCTTCCTCAGCTGTCTACCCTTCCCAACATTTTCAGCAAACAGGGAGCTCAGCTTCACACAAATCACCTTTAACCTGCACTCTGCAGCATGACATGTCACTCTGACGTGAAGCCAGCTGAATAGCTCAGTTCAACCTCAGCAGCTGTCCCAAACTAAACTTTTTCAGTTCACATACTGGATTACTTACACTGAATCAAACAGTCACTGCAAATGGCTGCAATAACCTAATGTGTTTCTGTCCTCTGCTGAAGTTATTGCACCCGCGGCTTAGCTGGCAGAATGATTCATCTGCAAGATCTTATAATATTTCATGCAAAAATTAGCTCGCGTTACACTCAGCAGCACTTTGGGCTGTTAGCTGACATTGCAGCGAGCAAACACGGGAGCTTTCTCCTCTCTTGTTCTCCTGGCTCAGCAATGAGAGCAAGAAACTTAACTGAAGACTAGTAAACTAATAGTTTGGAAAACCAGAAATACCAAGTCTACCACAGATGATTGTGCAGCAATTTTTCTCACTGCAGCCTGAAACGTTGTTTTAGAATTTGGAGGACAAGTGAACCAGTTTTGTTGCCCAAGAACATGGAGAGATATCACTCGCCGAGTTCTCCCATGCAGCCGTTTTATCAATGGAAAAGGCACACCTTTTCTCAAGATATCATCAGTGAACATTTCATCAATTCTCTGGAGAACAGCTTAAAAAATATTTCTCTGATTTTCTGTACCCTTAGAAAAATGCTTCCCCACGGCAAAAGATGACATCTTATTTTCCTATCATGTAAGAGACTTATTATATCAAAAAGAGATTTAAATTGTGATTTATCTAATTGATCACTCCTATTAACAGAATCGGTGAAGGATATTTCTTGAGAGACATCTTAGACCACTTTGGTCCCTACACACACAGGCTGAAGAATCGATTGTCATTCAGGGCTCATGCATACCCCAGGGGATTTTGATGAACAAAACACAGCTGCACTTCAATTAGGTAAGCAACATCTGTGTTATTCATCTATACAGATTCAAAAAGACTACTTATTATAGAGACATTAATTAAAAATAGCAAAGAAAGGGCACACATCTGTCAAGATTATGAGTTACCTGTGAACACGGAAATATGTATAAGGTGAATATGGTCCGTGAGCCCAGCAAATCTAGAAAAATGAACAGGGTTACTTTGTTCTTAAAACCACTTAAGCCTCGCAGTATAGGCAGAATATGTCAGGTTTATTGTTTCCATATTAAGGGCAGGTGAACAGGAAGAAAAAGATGATTTGGAATCAGCTAAACAGTCAATCATTCTGAAAGAAAATAAATTTAAAAAGCAAGCCTCCAGATGCTGATTTTTTAGTTCTATTTTAACTATTGTTACTGGGTTCACTAAAATCGATGACAATATGATTTAACCACTCTGAACCAGACAGCTGTTTCACTTTTACACTCTGTCCAAGCTTACACATGATTCTGGGAGCTAACGACTTTGTACCCACGAGCCTGGGGGTTTTTTGGGTTGTTTTTCTTTTTTCCTCTTTTTGTTCTAAAAGGATCAAATGAGACAAAAAAAATCTTTTCAATCTCATTATGCGGCCAAGAAATGGTTTTGCTTTCTCAAATTTGCCTGAAATTGGTCAGAGAAAACCGTGGACTGGAGGGAGTGTCTGTTCAGTGAAGCAAGGCTCAGCTGAATGACATTCCCTGCCTGGGTAGGCAGTAATGGTTTGTTGACAATGACCACAACCATCTTCCAGCATAAACACATCCTCCATTTCATCTCTTTAAGATGACGACACCCAGGTTGATTTAGTTTTGTTTATATGTGGTAACAACCCCTAACACCTGTTACCTAACAACAGTTCCACAATGGCCTGCTTGCTGGACAGTTTTATTTCACATTAAGTGTGACTCTGTGGTTTAGCTTAGTCTGAGGTGGATTCAGCTAAACCACAAAAAGGCATTCTTAGGACAGAACATGTATCCATAAGGCAAATCAGTGCAGAATGGCTACTGCATTTTAAATTCACACCCAAGCTTATTTCACAATAGCTTCACTTAACAAGTACTTAACAAAAGCGACAATGGGGGAGGTGTGAATATAAGGGTTACAACAGTAAACTGCAGATGATTGCTGTAACCACTTTTCAGGATAATCTTGTTTGTGGAGGAAACAAAGCCACCCTGTGCTAGGCAAGAGAAAGTGAGGTTGTACAGAGATTTTGAAAGCCCGTTTAACGTGTTGGGAGTTACGGAGGGGGGTTTTGGTACTTTTATAAAATATCTGAAGTCATATTGCCACTATGTATTGTAAAAAAATACGCATACGTGCCCATACGTGCCCCCCACTTTTCCTTCAGTCATTACTAGTCATTGAGATACACCACTTCTAACTTGGCAGGGAGCTTCCTTCGGTGCCCTTCATCGCCCTTTCCTGTTTGCTGCCACGGTGACACGCGAGGTTGGTTCCCCAGGAATTGTTTCTGTAGTCACTGTGCTGCTCTCGTCTTGCACAAGCACGGGGCAAGTCAGCGTCCACTCGTTCCAACACAGGCCTAGACACAAGATGTGCCCCTTTGAAGCCGTGGGGATGACTGCAGCCCCGAAGACTGGTGTGCAGTGTGTTATGAGCTAAAGAATGATTCGTGTCAATTAAATTGGCAGTTAGACCAAGCATGTAACTGTGGAAAAGACTGTTAGGACTTGAGGCTAGCAAGAGGAGAATGATGAGCTAACGGGATGAAAATCGAGCTAGACACAGATGTTCTGCAATTACAGAAACTGGCACGGGCACACTGAAATTGATGTAAGGGAATTAGGAGTTAAGGAGTGGGTTAAAGAATGATCTATGAAGAGCTGCTTGCTAATCAATGCATACTGCTTGCTTAAAATTTATTATGCTTGTTAAGGCAAAAAGGGAGGATACAGGATAAGGCAAAAAGGGAGGATACAGGACTATGGATAAAAGGGAGGCAAGGACACAGAACTACTGATAAAGGGGGGAAACCATAACGTTATACCTACTCCTTGGGCCTCAAACCAGTGGGAACCAGCCTTGTGACTGGACTGTGGCCAAGGAACTAGGGAGCATGCTCAGCCCAAAGAGGTGGAAAGTGCAAACCGAGGAAGACTTGTTACTTCATCCCTGGAGACCCCTGCCCACGACCACCAGGAAGCACCGCGCAGGCGTAATAACATGAAAATGACTTTTAAACTCATTATAATACGAAGCAGGGATAGGTCATGAATATGTACAGGTGTGTTAGGTGATGCACTGAGTATGTAACATGTAACCACATCGATACTGAGCAGAGCGTTGATGAAGGTGTGCGTATTGGTGGAGCGGTGACTCCCTGCACACCCAGCGCTGTTTGCTTGCTTTCTATTGCCTAACAAACCTGATTGATTGCAGCATGCCTTGAAGTAGCTTATAACCCGTGCACTGCACTGGTGAGGAGCTGACCTGCCATTCCATCAGCGGATACAAGCTGGGAAAAGAAGGGTATGGAGGCATAAATCTCCTTACCAAGAAACCTCTGGGTTTTTTCCCCTAGGCCACCCCAGTTCCGAGGATGTCATCTCAAACTCGTGTCCTGTGGGGGCACAACCGCACACGGTTGGCTCAGGCCTGCGCTGCAGTGCCAGGGGCAGAGCTGCCCCCGCGGGCTCTGCCTGCCTTGGCGCGGGGCCGCGGCCGAGCTCACCAGGGCCATCAGCCCGGGCAGCTCACCCGCCCTTCAGCGGCCACCTGAAGCTCCGCAGCAGCTTCCTCCGGCTCGGCGACCGCTTCACGGCCCTGCCTGCCCCCCCNGAGCCGCAGCGCGGGGCGAGAGCACGTCCATGGCAGCCCCGAGCCCCGGTTGCTCCCGCAGCCCGCCCGGTAAGCGGCGCACACGGCGGCGTTCCCGGCGCTTGGAGGCTGCGGCAGCCTCGTGTCACGGCAGGGAACGAAATCCCACCGCGGGAACGAGCGGGGAACGGG
>VZRW01010591.1:116918-131329 GCA_013398125.1 Aegotheles bennettii
ATTTGGGTGGAGAGACGAGTGCTATAGTCATATATGTATAGCATATACACCAAACTCTTCATTAGCATAGATGAGGGTGTCACCTTTTCGTAGGTAAATGAGGAAAAGGTTACCCTTTGGGCAATCGTGGCTCCTCGAAACAAAGGACTGTTATCAGTAAACGAAGTCAAGGACTGTTACCAATTTTATCTTGCCAGCCCAGCAGGACTCTTTGCCTCCACAAAGGCCTCTGCTCATAAGGCATCCCGTGCTAGACAGAAAGGTTTATCCCTTCCCGGAGTACACAAGATTTAGCAAGGGTTTTTGTGGATTCTTTGTATAGAGCTGTCTAGGAATTTCTTCAAATTCCACACTTGATTCTCATGGAGGTTGGTTATTTGTGGCACTGAGAATAGTAGTAAGAACATTTTTATTTTGTACTAGCTCTGAAAGCATATGAG
This sequence comes from Aegotheles bennettii, assembly GCA_013398125.1. Lineage (NCBI taxonomy): Eukaryota > Metazoa > Chordata > Aves > Caprimulgiformes > Aegothelidae > Aegotheles > Aegotheles bennettii. The sequence goes on from VZRW01010591.1 coordinate 117,359, forward strand.
ATTATGATTTTTCTCTTGTTCAATCAGGTTCATTCCCTGTTAATCACTCTGGCATCTCATGGTTGCAAGAACAAAAATTTACGGTCCTCTTTTAAACTGTTAAAATTCAAGGAGAATTTTTTCAGTAAAACAGATTGAATGGTGATCTAATTTTTTCTCATCTCTAGGCCAGACCATTTCTTAGGAGAAAATACACCGCTAATAGAAAGACTTCTTACTTCATGTGAAACTTCTTATACACAATATCTTTTTATCATACACCTGCCTACTGCTGTTACTGATGTGTGTGCGTGCCTGTTATGGAATTGCACCTGCCTTAGGCGTGCAGAGCTGCCTCAGTGTCTTTTAGGTGGGAACAGAGTGTTCTCAGTCAGCACAGGAAAGCAAACCAAACAGGTAGGGGGTGGTGATGATCTTCCAAGGAGCATATGGTATATTATAATTTTCAGTCTTTCCAGAAGGTGCTACTGTGACATCATATAAAATCACGGCTTTAACGAGGTGATCAGGGAAATTCTTTATTCACAAGTTTGTTTATTTTACATTTGAGTTTGTTTTATATGATTCTTGGGCATGGATGCTGAAGTTGCTGAGGCCCATATTTCATCCTCAGCTTACTAAGTACTTTGCCTCCTATTCTTTTTCAAGAAAATTTATGTTTCAGTCCTTCAATGTTTTCCTTTGTAGAAATCCAGTGCGAAATTGCTGCAAAAGCAGGGATGATTATACAGAGAGTGGTGCTGAATTCACGCCCCGGTACGTATTTATCTCCAACAAAGGAACAGTGTGTTTGTTATGGTTGTCTAATGCTCAAAAATGGTGAGGGTAGAAACAGACACTAACTTAAGATGTTGACATGTATTTAATGTTGCATGCAGCATAAATGAAGTTTATTATGGAGTGTATTTATTTGGTCTGTATATACAGATTTCTAAACCCTTGGGTGAGAAAAAAAGGGTTAATTTTTTGTTTCCTTTTAGTGAATATTGAATCTTTTCTTCCTCCCATGCTTCAAAGTGTTTGTTTTTTAGATTTGCACTCTTGAGGATTTATTTACTTTTTTGCTTACACATTTGCCTTATTAGGGGTGTCAACACAATATTTTGAATAGTGAGTTTATAAATTGTCTCTCGTAGAAGACTCACATCTGAGCATTAAGTTTTGGGGGGATTATTGTAAGCTCTTCACTGCCAAAGTAGTCTTCAGAGGTAAGGACTATTGTGTGATCTGCAAATAAGTCTTTTGTATACAAATCAAATGTTGCAGCAGTAACCTGCTGTAGTCACCCAGTCACCATACACGGGTATCTGGTGCTCTCCTTTTAGTGCCTGTGGTTCCAGTTGTCATTCTGATTGATCTGCTGCTTGTGGTACCAACCTGAGAATGAAACCTAGAGTTCTGGGGACTCTTGGCACACGTTTTACAGGTGTTTCTGGGAAGCTTTAATTTAAGGAGGTCTGTCTGTAGCTATGACAGGGTGGTCTTGCAGCGTATGCATTTGCAGAGGCAACGGTCTATATTCCCTCAACCTCACTGAGTCAAAAGAGACTGAAAAGTGAGAGTTTAAAACTTATCTGGTTAAAATTTATGGTCATTTGCTACTGACAAAGTAGTGCACAATGGTTTTGTTAGGTGAGAGAAGTCCCAATACATTCTTTGTTTTCAAAGGTAGGGACTTTTCAGCACACAGAGTATATAGAACCATTTTTTGAGAATGGGAACTGCCCCCTTCCCTTTTTTTTTCTTTTTTTTTTAAATTTGCCTTAATTTACAGAAAAATTCTGTGTAGAAAACTGCTTGGGAACTGTCAAGTCAGTGCAGGTGACTGGTACTGTCCCAGGTAAGTGTAAGCTGACAGATCAGCAGGTCTTCAGTTTGAATGGTGACAGGGCAGTCATTTAAATTGTAGTCAGTGGCACAAAATCTGGAAAGTTGATCAGTAGTTTTATACTTCAGTAAAGATATAGCATAACTTATTTTTAAAATACTACCTTTAAAAAGGCCTTCCCATATTGATTAAGGGAATCATAGAATCATAGAATCATCGAGGTTGGAAGAGACCTTCAAGATCATCCAGTCCAACTGCCTACCTACATCACCACTAAACCACATCACCCAGCACATCCAGACACCTCTTGAACACCTCCAGGGACGGAGACTCCACCACCTCCCTGGGCAACCCATTCCAATACCCAATCACCTTTACAGTGAAGAAATTTTTCCTAATGTCCAACCTGAATTTTCCCGGCTGCAATTTAAGGCAGTTTCCTCTTGTCCTTTTACTATGGGTATGGCAGAAGAGACCGACCCCTGCCTCACTACAACCTCCTTTCAGGGAGTTGTAGAGAGCCATGAGGTCCCCTCTGAGCCTCTTCTTCTCCAGACTGAACAACCCCAGCTCCCTCAGTCGTTCCCTATAAGACATAATTTCCAGTCCCTTCACCAGCTTTGTTGCCCCTCTCTGGACGCGTTCCAGCCCCTCGATGTCTTTTTGAAGTGAGGGGCCCAAAACTGAACCCAGCACTTGAGGTGCAGCCTCACCAGTGCCGAGTGCAGTGGGACAGTCCCTGCCCTGATGAAAAGATGAATCTAGCCTTAAAGTAAATCATGGTTTAAACACTTTGCTGTGCACTTCTAACACCAGTGATTCCCACCTATTTAGTATCACTTATTTTTTCTACTTTAGTAATACCATAGCGGGATGAAATTTAAAAATTACACAACCAAGAGAACTGCTATTTAATAAGTACTATTACTTAACCAACAATCAACCACACCAGGACATTTCCCATCTAAAGGAAGATTTTCTTGCTCTCCACACACCTATTCCAGGATCTTTTTTAGACTGCATTCCAAAAAGCATCATCACAAACACAAATTCTTCCTTCATCCGACAATTGGAGTAAGAGGGCTCAGAGTTGTTTTTCATTTCCCAATTTACAAACTACTGAGAGACTATCCTAAGTGTGATTCTTCCAATATAGTCTCTTGATTTATGGCCTTATACAACTTACTTTAAATCTGTTTTGGATATCTAATTCACATTCTTCTAACAGTTCAGTTTGAGTTAAAGAAAGTCACTTTTTAACTACATTACAGAAATGGAATAACGCTGTAACACAAGAATCATTACCATGTGACATTTTACCCTACTGGAACAACTTGTAATACAATATTAAAAGCATGCAACTATAAACAAGCCTTTTCTTAACGTTTGGGCTACAATAATGCACAAATAACTCTTGGAGACCATTTGGAGTGCATTTGTCCCAGCCTTCCTCCTTCACAAGCAGTAAGTGTTATTGGCAGCAAATGCCTTGATTCCTTAAAGAAAACGTTAAGTTGCAGCTAGGCCTTGCTAACTTACATTGATCCCAACTAACAGAGCCTCACTGAATATCTCTATATTGATTCGTATATTTGTTTGATTTTAAAATAATTGTAGGCAAGAATGGAGTGCCAGTGGCTGAAAACTTCCGACTGGAACAAAGTAAGATAGCAGATACGATCCAAGCGGGACAAGTGCGTGTTAGAACCCTTTATCTCTCTGTGGACCCTTATATGGTAGGTGATGGACTTAGCTGTAAGCCAGATTTTTTATTTTAAATACCTTCAATTCTGTATCTGTCATGGTGTTTAACACCAAAGTTACCAATTATAGGACAAATATATCTCTCATACAACTGAGTAATTCTGTTCATTCCGATGGAGTTATATTGAGAAGGAATTTTGCCTTAATGTGCCTGTGATATATATAGGAATATGACTTTACAGGACCAGGAAGAGACTGTGAGCCCTGATATACCATTACAGATTTGTTTGTATCAGCTTTTTCTGAACTTTGCTTTTTTAATATACAATTCTCAACTTTTTTCTTTTTCAATTGAGGGGAGTGTGGGTAGAGGAGGAATATTTCATGATGAAGCAAGAGAGGGACATGATCAGGAAAATAAATTCTAGACAAAACAAGTAAATGATTCAAGTTAAATGTTATTTAGGTATTACCAGTTTTGTTGTTCACAAATGAAGGTCAGATTTTCTCCTTAAGTGGGTGATGGCAGGACAAAAATGTGTCAATACTTCCTGAACAACGGAGGCAGAGGATTAGTGAATGAAGCCATAACCAGCACTTGCACCTAATTCTGCAAAACTGCAGAAATCATGTAGTTGGGAGAGTTGTGGGTTGAAATGGAAGTAAAGGTAGGAGGAAAACCAGACAGACCCAGTCTGCTAGTATGCAAAAGTTTGCTGTAAAGAGAATTCTGATCATTTGTTCCCTGCATAGGTGCAGGTAGTAGAAAAGAAACAGTCTTAATTTCAGGAAAGTAGGTCTAAGAGGGATCTAAGAAAAGATGATGAATATTTTAGGCTTATTGAGAGATTTTTAAGTAGCCCTTTGTGTTTGAAGTTTTGAATGTATCTCATCCCCAACTTCATTTGAACTCATAAACAAACCATGTGTTCCACCAGAGTGTCTCATTAAAGCCTTGTGTTTCAGCGGTGCCGAATGAATGAGGATACTGGCTCAGATTACCTCTTGCCCTGGCAGCTGTCTGAAGTTGCTGATGGTGGAGGCATTGGGGTTGTGGAGGAGAGCAAGCATGATAGCCTTGCTAAAGGAGACTTTGTAACTTCCTTCAGCTGGCCCTGGCAGACAGTGGCAATACTAGATGGAAGCTTGCTACAAAAGGTAATAAATGCAAAGCCCAGATCATCACTATTATCTATCTATCTGTTTATTTATTTAGCTATTTATTTTAAAAAGAAGCTAATTATACTATTTCTTAGTCAAAAATAAGCCAATGTTACTGGAGCAACCAGTTCTCAAAAGCTAGATCAACTGACAGGTGGAAAAAACTGTATTAATTTATCTCTTTTCTTAACAAGGAACATGTAAATGCTTTTGTTTGTTACCAGACATGCCAGTATTATTTCAATTGTTGGATTTTTAATAAATTTCCCTGAAGCTGCTTCTGTTAATTATGTTAATTATTCTAATTCCAGTAGAACTTCTGATCCATGAGAGTGTAGTCATGAGACGTAAAAGGCTTTAGACATATTTAATTCAATTTATTTCACTAACATATGTTAGTGAAAGTTTTACTTGAGATTTTACATCCACAGAAGAAAGGGTATTCAATATTAAGTTGAAAGTGGAGATGTGAGAGTGCATTAGGGATATTGTGTTGATCATCCTTGTGTAACACAGAAAATTACTGTAGTTTTAAGAATGTATGCTTTCCAATAAACTCCTTCCTTTAGGACCCTTTGCCACTGATGTATAATCACAATATTTGATAAAACAGTGCTATTTTATCCTTTATGCTAACACAGAAATAGTTCACCGTTGCTGCAACCTACCAACTGCTTTTTTGATGCTTCCATAATGTAAGTTTTTGTAAGTGACTTTGTTTAAAAACTTTTTCTAAAACTATGGAAATAAAATATTTGTTTCACTTTGTGTAAACTTGTGATTAGGGTAGAGATAGTTTATAGATAGCTTGTCCCTACGAGTTGTGCCTTGACTGGTAAATATCCTTAGGTAGTCTTCTATCCTCAGACAATCAAATATCAAAACCTCACCTTAAAAAGAAATGAACATCACCATACGTTTCTGTTTTGTAGCTTGTTCCACAACTTGTAAATGGACACCTTTCCTACTTCCTCGGTGCAGCTGGCATCACAGGGCTGACAGCCCTGTTAGGCATAAAGGAGAAAGGGCACGTGGCTGTGGGTGCAAATCAGACAATGGTGGTGAGCGGAGCAGCCGGCGCCTGTGGCTCTTTGGCCGGCCAGGTGGGTAGGCTTAAGACATACTCTGTTATCAAGTTTATCTCCTGAAATATGCGGGTTAGTAAACATATGGATAAAATCATTGTAAACGTGAGCAGGTGTAACTCCATGGGGAGGGCCGGTTTCGCAGATTTGGCTCACACTCTCATTGAGAAAGATTTTAGGTGTGAAACTTCAGTTTCATGAGACCGGGATAGGAGAAAACGGCCCAAGATGATTAGTTGTCACCAGCATAAAAAAAAGTAGATGGTATAGATGCATGTATTTACTATATATTTTATAGTAGTCTGCCATTTGAACACAGTCTTTGAGTTGACTGGAGACTTTATTTTTTTTTCTATATTAGAAAATAGTCAGTAAAAAAACATGGTAAACACTTCTTTGTCTTGTGTTCCATGACATCCTTTGTGTTTTGAGATTTACAGCCCTTTTATCCTTCTCAGCTGTACAGAACATGCTGTGGTGTGTTGGTGTGTGTATGTACAGATCTACAAATACCTACATATATACACACACACACATATATACAAACACAATAGATACTAAGCAAACTTAAGTCTTACTGATAAAGAGGAGCCATGAAGAAACAATGCATAAGCAAATCCATGAAGAATGTATTTAAATCAATTATTGTCCAATCTTTTTGGCCTTTTATTAGCTAAGTTACGGTACTTGGCAGATGGTGATTTTATACTCCAGTACTCTCCAGTACTGCCCGTTGTGGTGGCTCCACAGACTAAAACCTCCTGTAGTGAGTTTGGGAAGATGGCAGATTTCACTTCTACCTGCCCCTTCTCTAGGTGTGAGGAGGGAATGACAAGAGGCAGCTGTGTCACATGAGATGGGAGCATGGGCTGAACTTTGCTGCCTGAGGTTTAGGGGGATGGGGGATAACTGTAACACCCCCTCGGGCCCCCTTCCTCCTGCTGGTACCTTTATGCAGATGACTGATCTAACTTCTCTGTCGTTTGGGGTTTTTTTGTTTGTTTTTTCTTAATGGCTCCTGCAGATTGGCCGTCTGGAGGGCTGCTCTAGAGTAGTGGGGATTGCCGGCACAGATGAAAAGTGCTCCATTTTGGTCCAAGAAATGGGGTTTGATGCTGCTATCAACTACAAGAAGGGGAATGTAGCAGAGCAGCTGCGTGAACTCTGCCCAGGCGGTGTGGATGTTTACTTTGACAATGTCGGCGGGGACATCAGCGATACAGTTATAAGTCAGGTGATGATACCAGCTGTTGGGTTTATTCTAGTCACTCTCCAATGCCTGCGTGCCCAGCTTTGAATTAATTCAGACCAGAGATCAGCTTGCAATACAGCAGAGCCAATTTCCACTTCGTTGATCCAATCCAGGTGCTGATCCTGGTCCTGAGGAGAAGTCAGATATTTGAAATCGGTGTCTGTCATTTGGACTAGCCTGGCAATATAGTAATAGAAACACAATTTCTGCTTCTTGTCTCTTGCTTCTTTGGCCAGGAGACTTTGGTAATATTCTAAACACCTTGTCTGTCAGTGTAGTAATTTTGTGTTTTGTCAGTTTTGGTTTTCTGGCTTCACGAAAGACCAGCTTTGCTGGGCCTTATAAAGACTCTTGACCAGCCCTCTTCATTGTTAATGTGAGCCTGCTCTGTCACATGACAGAGAGGCTTTGGTGGCAGTGCCATCTTTGGGAGCTCTAAATCACAGCTGTATCTGACTTCTTTGTTCTATTACCTCTCTCCTCCTGACAAAAAAGGCATACAGTAAGATAACAATTTCTTATATTCCTTGTATTTAACGCCTTTTTAAATTACACACAGGCTGTATAGCATTTATTTTTCCACTGTTGCCCTGCATTTACCTATATGAATGTTATCATAGGTTCAGTGGGATTGCTTGTAATTCCCCCACTCTTTTCTAGGAAATGTGACTCTAGATAAGGATACCCATGTGAAAAATTTACAATATAATCTATTGCATATCTGGAAAATTTAGTTTCTGACAGCAAGAAATGTAATTTTTTTTCACTTTGTGCTGTCCCAAACAGATGAATCAGAACAGCCATATCATCCTGTGTGGACAGATTTCTCAGTATAACAAAGATGTGCCTTATCCTCCTCCGCTGCCTCCTGACGTAGAAAAAATACAGAAAGAAAGGAATATCACAAGGTACATTTCTCTTCCAGAACTTGTGACCTGGTTCCAGGTAGATTGCGCACATGATGTTGTGACTCTGATGTTTGGAAGATAGTCTGTAGATCCACATTTGGCATGTGTAATCGGAGCAGAATGTTGCCATACAGAAAAAGGAAACTATAATCAGTAAATCTTTTCTCTTGCATTTCACAGAATCGCTTGAGTTGGAAGGGACCTTAAAAGGCATCTAGTTCAACCCCTCTTGCCATGGGCAGGGACAACCCCCACTAGACCAGGTTGCTCAGGGCCCCATCCAGCCTGGCCTTGAACATTTCCACCACCCCTCTGGGCAACCTGTTCCAGTGTTTCACCACTCTCATGGTGAAAAACTTCTTCCTTATATCCAACCTAAATCTACGCTCCTTCAGTTTAAAACTGTTACCCCTTGTCCTATCACAACAGGCTCTGCTAAAAAGCCTGTTCCCATCCTTCTTACAGGCCCCCTTTAGGTATTTGTCTGTATCAGCATAAAAAATGGGAAAAGTAGTTGTTGCCTGTTAACACAGATGTTGTTAAATGTTAGCATAGTTGTCTGTTGTTATGATTTGTGGTTGCTTGATTTAGTCCTAGAGTCTCTGACAGATTCTTCAGTATAAGGGAGGGAGTTGCCATGGTTCTGTTCTCAGATGTTTTGCAGTGTGCTTTCTCTCCAAGTGTAGTAATTCAGGCAGAAAGAAAATCAAGTAGTTTTAAAATAAGGAAGCAGCTGATGCAATCATCATATCAGAATTACATTTTTAGTGTTTGGCGTTCCATTAGATAATGGGACTGTAGGTGTGACAGATATCTACAAGCAAAATATTGATTTTTGCTGCAACTCTGAGAATTGCTGAATCTCAGGATTCAGGTGGAGCTAAGGCAGAGATTAGGAGCAAAGTTTTAGGAGATTTTTCATTCATTGCATTGCAGAAAGTTGGGGAGCATTTTGATTTATGTGTAAACAGATTGACCTCTTCCAATTAAAATTATTTTCTTCTCCCTCTTACTCTTGTCTGCACTTTTAAAAAATGGATAAAAGTACTAAAATACACTATGCATAGTAGAAGGCAGTGGAGAATTTAGTCAGTACCTTGCTACAAGTAATTATTGTTTCTGATGATTGTTTCAGTTTCTGTTGATTGCTATATGCAGCTGTGACAGCAGGCTATGCAAAATTCTGGGGAGCCTGAAAGTTAATTTATACTTGCCATCTAGTTGCAGGTCCATTAATTATTCTCCCTACCAAAAAAAAAAAAGTAAGAAAGAATAGGAATTCACTCACATTTTATGGAAATTAGCTTATTCTGGCAGTACTGCTTGATTTCTATTACTCTTCTCTCTGATGCTTGAACAGAATTACTTGTCTGAAACTGATGTTACTGTCAAGGTGCTACTGCAGGGAGCTGTCTCAACAAGCTGCCAAAGCTCTGAGCTGTGTCTCATTGTAACAACTACTCGTAATCCTTCAGTTTAAATAATGCTGTTTCCTGAAAAGATTTGTAAAGATTTCAAAATGCTTACCAACCTTTCTTAAATCAAGGCTCATTCTTTTCTTTCACAGGGAAAGATTCTTAGTGTTGAACTATATGGACAAGCAAGAAGCTAGTGTATTACAACTCTGTCAGTGGATCCAAGAGGGTAAACTAAAGGTAGAAACTTCTACATCTAATCTATGGCCTCTGATACTACCTCCTCAGATCATGCTCTGATTGCAAAAAGTCCAATTTCTTTGTCTTTGGTTCTCTTACCATGCCTCAGAATGGAACAGATTTTCTTATGAATATTCAGGTATACTTGAAAGCTTATTAGGTAGCACTGTTTTAGTAGATACCTGCTGAGGATGATGTGACTGTAGCATTTCTAATTACATGCTGATGATGTCTGTATTTCTTTCAGTACAGGCTGCAAGTGTTTTTTTACTTAAGGGATCAGACCTTCAAAAATACTTAGTTTAGAATTCCTGATTAGTTAGTGTCCTGAATGCTTTTGGGGATCTTGTCTGAAATTTTGTTTCAAGCTTATAATCACCTTTTATTTTTTTGTGATGGGTAGATGCTTTATCCATCCTTCCTCTGTGAGGTCTGCCTAAATTAGTTTTTGATTCTTCAGGTGATTAGAAAAATTTTCCGGGGAAATCCTGGAATTTTGGTAGGGGCAGGGAGGTCCCAGTTCTGATTGAAGCATTAAATTGCCTACAGGTTTATCAGGAAGTATTCACTCCTCTCTTGATGAAAGACTCTGGCCCAAGCAGAGCACTGTCCATTGTAGGAAGAGAATTCTTGAGATTTTCATAGTTTCTGTGGCAGTTTCATGGCATGTTTGTAAGAAATCTTAATCTTGTCTGAAGAAAGCTAAAAGGATGTGTTTGCATTGACAGGTCAGAGAGACTGTGGTAGAAGGCTTAGCAAACATTGGTGGTAAGTTTTTTACATGATTTTTTAAGGATAATAGTCTGATTAAATACAATGACAGAAGGGGTTAACTACCTCTTTTGTTTCATTTGCCAATTTGGATTTTTGTATTTTATCTAAAACATTATTTTTATGTTATAATTAAAAATATTTCTTTCACAAGAAAAGTTAAAAAGTTCTGTGAAAATATTATTATATGTTAAAAAAACCTCGAGTATAAATTTTGAGATTTGTTTGTTTCATTAGTATGTGTGTGTGGGGGGGAATGAATTGTTAAACTGCTACCTTTTCATTATTACAAAAACTGCTCTTAGCTAGGTTTTTTTTTTCTTAATTTGGGGAGCTGTTTAATTTAATACATTTACCTCTACCATTTTTTTTTCCTTTTTCAAAAGTTACTTGGCACATTTTACTTGGCACTAATTATTTCTCATATTTCATTATTTCTCTTGAAGCTGCTTTCCAGTCCATGATGAACGGAGGCAATATTGGAAAACAGATTGTCTCAGTTTCTAAGTAAAAGTTACTGCTTTGGGAAAAATAATTGGATTCTATCTCTCAACAGTGAGCAAGTTTTCACTTACACTAATTTCCAGTTTCTTAAATAAACCACTAGTTGTTCTTTATATACTGAAAGTAGAGATTCTGTGATGCTAAGGCAGAACCTATGCTAATAAACTAAATAGAACTGGAAACAGGAATGCAATCATTTATACTAGAAATGAGTAAGATGTTCTTTGACATGATTTTGGCAGTTGCCAGCTAGCACACTTGCAATTATTTCATGAGTATGGTTTGGAAGTTTGAACACCCTAGGAATTATTTCCAATAAACAATTTTTATGCAGCCACATAGTTTTGGTCATTAGAAGAATTTAGTAGTGTAGATGTCCACCATTTCCATGCTAGTTTGTCTGAGTGCCCAGGAACTTTTCTAGGAATTTTTAATTTACTAGTATAAGTTTACCCCAACAGTCCAATCATCTGACTAATTATTTTAGAATGTAACTATTCTCATTTTTACAGATAATTGCAATTAAAGATTCAATTTCTAGAATTCAGTGTCTCTAATAACGAAAGTATTTCCATTTTGCCATCTGGAACAAATTTCCACTGATCTGTCTTGTCCATTTCACTGTATTGTATTGATACTGGGTTAAATGAGCATGTTAAATGAGTGTATAGAGTTAAATTCATAGGTAAAATTGTAGCGACTTTAAAGATAGGGAAGACATGCAGCAAAGACGAAGCTAATGAGTTTCCCAAGCTAAGCTGGACCAAATGTTCTCCTGCAGATGGATGTGGGCCTCCTTGTCTTTAGATAAAGACTTGGGGAATAGGTACACAGCTGCAAGAGAAGACAGATGAAGGGGCTTCTCAGGGCCATAAATCTGCACAAACAAGGCCATGCAGATAACTGGGCAGCTGAGCAAACGCTTTGGTGTCCTGAAATGACATATGCCCATAAAAGGGTAAAATGAGTAGGGGTGTTCCTTCCCAAATGACCACCAGGGACCACCAAGGACCACTCCTCAAATTCATAGCTCATACGTGCAACCTTATCTACTGAAATTACCCTATGCAATAAGTTATGGGGAAATGGGTAGGCACTTTGTGGAATTATGATGAATACGTATGTAATTAAGATGTATGAACTGTGAACTGTCTCTTCTAGGTGTGCATGATAGGCGGAAAAATCCCTATTGCCCCCGGTGCTGTAATAAAGTAATTCCAACCTGTCATTCTGGTTGGGGAGTTTATTTCCTGGATTTTGGTGACAGTATCATTATATCGCCTATTTTCAGAGCACTTGATACCTAATTCATTTGCAATTCCATCTGCATCCAACCTGAGACTTTCCGTAGAGATAGGTTCAGGTGTAAGGTGAGCCTACTGCTTAACTGTTCATTTATTTATTCTTCTCAATATTTGCATTCTAGACTTAAGTGAAGTTTTCTGTTTAGAATTCCTTTTCTAAAACCTACTGTATCTTATTTTCATGATGCTATCTCAGATTTCACTAGTTTTTCTAGTTTTTACACCTCTCCAAGGTGACAGACAGAGGATCTCAAAACATGCTGCCTGATGACAGAAGGTAACTTTGCAGACAGTTGTCCTTCTGTTCCCTCAGGAACTTATCTTGGCTCAGGATTTTGGGTCTAACAGTGCTCTTTTACCATGTCAATGGGGAAACTTGAAAAAATGAGTCACCATTTCCAAGTTTGACTGGCATAACCCCAAGACAAATGAGACTGATGAGATTAAGTCTTCAAAAGCAAGAAGCAGAAAAGGGAACAGATAATTATCTTAAAGACCTTAGAGTTCCACCACTATGTACATTTAGAGACTTCAACAGATATTAATTTGGAGAATAGGATTGTTCATGACACATTCTGATTTACCAGTGGTTGGTTTTGATTTGTTTGCCTTTAAGAGAGTGCTTCCAAAGAGCGGGGTCAACGGAACTGTCCAGAGAATGAATTATCTAGAGCTGTGTGAGTCACTATCTAGGCTCAAACTAAATGGAGTCCAAGAACTAGGAAAGAAACACTATACAAGAAATTTGGCATTCTAAATAATTTTGCATGCTGTGGAAAGTAAGATAGTGGCTATCAAAATTGCCTAATAAGGTTGTGAGCAGTATGAAGAACAGTCCTTTCATTTCCTAGTGCTGAAGCTGGCCTAGAAAGAAGGAAGCATGCAGTGACGGATGCTGTAAACCTTGAGGAAGAGAAAGACACCTGCAGTACAGCATTAGATGGTCTAAAATCTTCCAGTATGGGTTTTTCAACTGCAAAACCAGAGCCTGGTTCACTTTCAGTTAGATTGTGGATCCAGCAGCAACATAACTAACTCGAGCAGCATTAAGAAGTGTCACACTGGGACAGAAGCCAAAATATTTATGCAGTAAAATTAGTATGATCATAGTTGACAAATAAAGACAGAAAGCAACAGGTGAGTGAAGCGCTATGAATTCCTGAGTGACTGTTTGTAGATGGTTACTGACTTGTGAAAGTTAAGCAATGCAGGCTTGTAAGACTTGATAATTTGTATGTATATTAAAATGAGAGGCAGGAGGAAATGCAGTGATCATAAGCACTGTCTCTATACTTGGATTCCTGTCGTGTCATCTGGATTTACAGAATCACAGAATCATTATGGCTGGAAGAGACTTTCAAGATCATCCAGTACAACTGTCTACCCAGCACCACCATAATAACTCCTAAAACACTAAACCATATCACTCAGTGCCTCGTCCAGGTGCGTCTTGAATACCCCCAGGGACGGTGACTCCACCACCTCCCTAGGTAACTTGTTCGAATGTCTAATCACCCTAACGGTGAAAATTTTTTTCTAATGTCCAATTTGAATCTCCTCTGTTGTAACTTACAACTCATCCTCTCACTGTAGGCTTGGCAGAGGAGACCATCCCCCACCTCACTACAACCCCCTTTCAGGTAGTTGTCGAAAGCAATGAAGTTCCTCCATGTCTCCAGGCTAAATAAAACCAGCTCCTTCAGCTGTGCCTCATAAGACATATTTTCCACCCCCTTAACAAGCCTCGTTGCCCTTCTCTGGACACGCTCCAACACTTTGATGTCCCTTCTGGAAGTGAG
>VZRW01010591.1:131465-159513 GCA_013398125.1 Aegotheles bennettii
CATTTTTCCTTATTAAATCTCATACAGTTGTCCTCAGCCCACTGACAGCCTGTCAAGGTCTCTCTGCAGAGCCTTTCTACCCTTGAGCAGACCAACTCTCCCACCCAACTTGGTGTACTCTGCAAATTTACTGAGGGTGCACTCAATCCTCTCATCCAGATCATCAATAAAGATATTAAACAGGGCTGGCCCTAACACGGAGCCCTGAGGAACATCACTAGTGACTGGCTGCCAAATGCATTTAGCCCCATTTACCATAACTCTCTGGGCTCGGTCATCCAACCAGTTTTTGACCCCTCAAAGAGTGTGCCTGTCCAAGCCATGAGCGGCCATTTGTTTTTTAGAAAATGCTGTGAGGCACAGTATCAAACGCCGTACTAAAATCTAGATAGATGACATCTACAGGCTTTACCTCATCTACTCAGCAGGTCACTTTGTCATAAAAGGAGATCAGGTCGGTCAAACAGGGCCTTCCTTTCATAAACCTGTGTTGGCTGGCCTGGTTCCCTGTTGCCCTGCATTCCCTCATTTAATGGGGAGTGAGCTGATGGGAATACAACTTTTCCAAACAGCAGCTCTAATGGGTGTGCTGATGTGTTCATTTTCCCCTTTCTTTCTTCCCTCCCACATGCCTATGCCTGATACAAATATTCAGATTAAAACAGCATCTCCATCACCCTATACATTTGTTACCCAGTGCATGCTGTACTCTGCATTCTTCATTTAACTTCTGCCAGGCAGCAGATTAGCCTTAATGCACTTTAACACACTTAATCTTTCTGAATAAATGTCCTCATCCTTATAGTTAATTCATAAAGCAAAAGAAAACAGCCCACTCCATGTACATGGCCAACCATTAACGCTCCACGCGCCTGCAGCAAACCTGAAGCTCCATTGCTATGCTCCTGAAAATTGTTATTGATGCAAGGATATTTTGAGAAATGAAAGTCTTAGTATTGCTGTTGCTACTGAGTTGAAAGAGTATCAGTTTTAATTAGGAATAAAGTCCTCCATTGATTGTGGGATATTTTGTGTGTCTAATTGTATGTAAATGTATATGGTGCTTTTGGGGGATGATGTCACCTTGGTGTTTTTCTATTTTCTTCCACCCTTGAAGACTAACCTCTTCCTACACACAAGTTTCAGTGTCCTATAATTTGCATTTCCCTATGTTTCTTAGGTCTATAAATTTTGTTTCAGTTTCAACAGGCTGTTTTGAGAAAAATGCCTTTTGTTCTTAAAACTGAGGACATTTCTTCTGTTTTCATCTCAGCCTGCTTGGAAGGAAGTAGATCATAGGGTAGTAGCCAAAGCAAGCTAATGTAATATTGGTATATTTAAAAAGAGATTTCAACTATGAACTGTGGTGAGTTTGCGTTGTATGAAGGTAAGAAAGCAATCATAACAATAACCACCACTGAGAATGTGTTAAAATGTTGTTCTCCTTTCATATGTTATAGGTGAAGGCCTCAGTCTGATGTATTTATGTTTCCAGAGTTGCATTTGCTTATCCAAATTACAAATTTTGTACTTTTGAACAGTGTTTGCTGAAGAGCTACTCCAGAGTGAGCTCATCTCTGGCACTGTGAGTTGACACACCTTCCAGGAATGACAGTCCTCTAGGAAGTTATTTTTCACCATAAAATGATAAATTTCCCAGCACTATTATTTTCACAGCAATTGCTTAGTCATCCACACCAGTAAACCTATTAAGAGCTTATGATGTGATGTGAGGGGTGATCCAGAGTGAGAGCATGCTGAGATACTACAGCCTGATTGCAGCAGCATTTCTGTAGTTAGGTAAGCCATGGAGGGCAATGTAGGTTCTATCAGCATTAGTTAAATGGCTTTAGGGGAAAATGAAAAAAAAAATGACAGTCAAAGTAAGCCTCATCCTGGTACCCTTAATGTTTAGGATTCTTACAGAAGCGTTTCTTTACTTGTGAATCCTGGCTCATGTTACCTCTTAAGAATAAATAAAAATCAAAGGGAGGAAATGTTTTAAACCAAGTGCCTGTAGTTGAAAAAAAAATATTAATACATCTTTTTTTCACCGTGTCTTACTTTCTTCATAATTTTAATAGTGTGACTCTTCAGCAACCATGTATTTCGCACTACAGGAGAGATCTCATTTAACACAGGGTGACAACTGGTAACAAAACCCCAAGATACTTTGGAATTAGTAGATAAGCAGTAACTGGCTGCAGAAGCACCAGTGTTTGTCCCATGAAGTTTTACCTTACAAAGATGGTGAGGGATAGTTTATAAGATCCTAAGCAAGGGCAAGCATGAATTCAGTGTAGTTGTGTGACCACAATAAGGTACAAGTTCAACTATACAGTCTTTACAAATAAGCATTTCTTTGTTGCAAAGGGTAATAAAACTTAAACAGTATTGGGCAGAGAGACTTTTTATTTTAAGCTGATCTTCTGCTTGTTTGTATTTAGTAGTTTCATGCACTCCCATTTCCATCCCTTCTCCCTTTGTACCTTGAACAGTTGCTGTTGGAGGTCCTATATTTAATTTTCTTCCTTTCTGCTTTCTTATCCTCCATTCCCCAACCCCCCTCCTTAATTTTTTTTAGTTCATCGTGTTTCTTGTCTTTTCTTTTTTTTGGCTTCTTCTTTGATAATCAGAAAAATGTGCTCTTTTTCATAGGAGAATCTATTAGTGCCAGGCCATGTAGTTTAGTGTCAGGATTTCATGGAAAATGTCAGCAATACCACGAAAAGAGTTTGTCAGCCAAGACATAAATGTGTCTTACTGCAGTTTATAGTAGCTGTTGTTACAAAAGTGGAGAGAGTGAAGGCAGATGCCTTTCAAATAGCTTCATCTCTTTATTCCATATTTTAGTGCATTGATTGTGGAAGAAGCAGATGCAGGATTACTTAGTCCTATTCTTTGTAACATTGCTCTCCTGTTTGCTACACCACCTTTCTCTTTACTGGGTCCTCTTCCTAGTGGGACATGCATATACTATCCATAAATAGACTGCCGGGGATAAAAGACGGTCACAAGCAGGCAGCATATCCCACAATAAGAAAGGATAACAGTGGCTGGAATAAGCTCCAAACTGAGAAAATATTTTGTGAGACGCACTGGGAACTCTTCAGGAAAAGCACAGAGAGAAGCAGAAATGAGACAAGACTTTTTAACCACAGGAACAAAGAATTTTGCAACCAGAAAGATACCTTCAAAATTCAGTTTTCCTACAGCACTCTGTAGAGTAGCAGTGGTAAGAGGATGGCTGAACAGGTCAGCAGTATTGAAAGAAAACTGAAAGTATGAAAGAGCAAAGCAGTGTTTATGCAAGAATAAGGTGGTGTGATTTATTTTTATAGACGACTGTCTGAGGATGAACAGAGACAGAAGGCAGTAAGGTTTTATGGGGTTAGGGGTTTGCCCTCTGCTCCACTCTCTTCTTGGACGGATTTCTCAGTATCTCCTTCTCACAGTCCCTACTTCTCTGCAAGAAGGAATCTTCCTCACCCCATCAGCCCCTGCTTGCTTTCCTTTTCCTTACAGGCTGTGGAATGTGAGAAGGGAAAGTTAAGGGTCAAGGACCAGGCTTTGATGGGGTCACGTGTGGACAGGAGCCAGCACAGTTGGACTTTCTCCTGTTTCTGGGAGTGACTTGGGGAGGGCAGGACACTGTCTACTGGTGCTTTTCCTGCTGGGATGGAGCTGCCTTTATGTCCCACTCCCCCAGAGTAACACCTATGTCTCTCTTTGGGCAGTAACAATCCCATTAGAAAGCTGCACAGGCAGCAATGAACATTCCAAACGGGAACAGCCTGTTCTGTCCCTTCAGGCCAGGCAGCCTGAATGAGCCTTCAGTGCCCTGCAGGCAGCTGTCTCTTACCTCTGCCTCAGCCAGCTCCAGGAAAGGCTCTTTTGAATTTTTAGAACCGTTTCAGCTTTTTTTAGTTTTTTTAGCATGCTATAGAGATAGTGAGAAAGGCACACGTGAAACGCTTCCCCCCGCCACATCCTTGCATTTTCCACTAGACTGACTGCCAAGATCTCTATTGGCATCACTGAATTGGACAGGCCTTTTCCAATGACATCAGAAATTATGCATGGCAATGGCATTCTCCTGGGAATTTCCCTTTGCAAGTTTTGCTCTGCCTTCAGAGCACTGAGGGTAATGCACATAAAATAATCCTTTCTCTTTTTCCTAGTTTATGTTATACATTCCACAGAATCTTGGGTGTAATTCACCAATGAACACAAGGATTTTTTCATTAGCAAACAGTAACATGAAACATTATATGTGCTTTTTCTAAAAGAGACAAAAAAACCCCAACAACATTTATTGAAAGACATTGTCAGAGTTCTTTTTCTTTCCAAATAATAATTTAAAGTACCCTTTTTGAGTAGTTTTAAATAGGAATTAAGTATCCAGCCTGGCCTCGAACACTGCCAGGGAGGGGACAGCCACAACTTCTCTGGGCAACCTCTGCCAGTGTCTCACCCTCACAGGAAAGAATTTCCTCCCAATATCCAATTAAAATCTACCTTCTTCCAGTTTAAAGACATTTCTCCTTGCCCTATCACTTCATGCCCTTGTAAAAAGTCCCTCCTCCTGTAGCCCCTTCAGGTACTGGAAGGCTGCTCTAAGGTCTCCCTGTAGCCTTCTCTTCTCCAGGCTGAACAACCCCAACTCTCTCAGCCCATCCTCATAGGAGAGGTGCTCCAGCCCTCTGATCATCTTTATGGCCCTCCTCTGGACTCGCTCCAACAGCTCCATGTCCTTCTTATGCTGGGAGCTCCAGAACTGGACACAGTATTGCAGGTAGGGTCTCAGAGGTACTGCAGAGTGGAGTAGAGTGGGAGAATCCCCTCACTCAACCTGCTGGTCATGCTTCTTTTGATACCACACAGAATACAGTTGCTGGCTCATACTGAGTTTTTCATCAACCAACACCCAAGTCTTTCTCCTCAGGACTGTTCTTAATCCATTCTCCACCCAGCCTGTATTTGTGCTTGGGATTGCCCCAACCCAGGTGCAGGATCGTGCACTTGGCCTTGTTGAACTCCATGTGGTTTGCATGGGCCCACCTCTCAAGCCTGTCAAGGTCCCTCTGGATGGCATCCCTTCCCTCCAGCATGTNCCATGTGCATGATCTGGGGGGAAACGTGTACTGTAAGGAGGCTTCTGGCCATTTCTTCAGTCAAGACCGGAGAGGTCAAAAAGGTGTGTGAAGTGATCAGTGACTCATCCCGCTTCCTTCCCCCTGCAGCATGTAAACATTCACCTCTCTTTTTTTCCTCTTGCCACTACTTACAATTCTACCTGTTCATACATCTAGGCGATGGACTGGTTTTGCTCCTGGCATACATAAAATTTGCTGAGGATGCAACCAATCCCACCATTCATGTTGCTGACAAAGATGTTAAAGAGGACCAGTCCCAATAGTGATTGTTCCCTGAGGAATGCCACTCATCACTGATCTCCACTTGGACACAGAGCCATTGACCACCACTCTTTGTGTGCAACCATGCAGCCCATTCTTTATCCACTGAGTGGTCCATCCATCAAGTCCACGTCTCTCCAATTTAGAGACAAAGATGACATGTGGGACAGTGTCAAACGCTTTGCACAGGTCCTTCTAAGTAACATCAGTTGCTTTTCCCTTATCCACCAGAGCTGTAGCCCCATCATAGGTGGCCACCAAATTTGTCAGGCATGATTAGCCCTTAGTGAAGCCATGTTGGCTGTCGCAAATCGCTTCCTTATTTTCCATCTGCCTTAGCATAGTTTCCAGGAGGATCTGCTCCATGATCTTACCAGGCACAGAGGTGAGACTGACTGGCCTGTAGTTCCCTGTGTGTTCCTTTTTTCCTTTTTTTAAAATGGGGGTTATGTTTCCCCTTTTTCAGACAGTGGAAACTTCACTGGACCACCATGATTTCTCAGATATGAATGATAGTAGCTTAGCAACTTACATCCACAGATGAAGGAACTGGCGGATGATCTAATCAGGTCCCATGGACTTGTGCACCTTCAGGTTCCTTAGGTGGTCTCAAACCTGATCTACCCCTACCACAGGTGGTTCTTCATTCTCCCAGTCCCTGCCTTTGCCTTCTGTGAATTGAGCAGTGTGGCTTGAGCACTTGTTGGTGAAGACTGTGGCAAAAAAGTCATTGAGTACCTCAGCCTTCTCCATATCCTGGGGAACCACGTCTCCCGTTTCCTTCTGAAAAGGGCCCACATTTTCCCTAGTCCTCCTTTTATCACAGACATACCTATAGAAGCTCTTCTTGTTACCCTTGATGTCCCTGGCCAGATTTGATTCTATCAGGGCTTTAGCTAGCCTGATCCCTAGCTGCTTGAACAATTTCTCTGTATTCCTCCCAAGCTACCTGTCCTTGCTTCTACCCTTTGTAGGCTTCTTTTTTTGGTTTGAGTTTGTCCAGCAGCTCCTTGTTCATCCATGCAAGACTCCTAGTGTTTTGCCCAACTTTCTTTTCATTGGGGTGCAGCGCTCCTGAGCTTGGAGGATGTGATCCTTGAATATTAACCAGCTCTCTTGAGCCCCTTTTCCCTCCAGGGCTTTATCCCACGGTACTCTACCAAGCAGGTCCCTGGAAAGGCCACAGTCTGCTCTGCTGAAGTCCAGGGTAGTGAGCTTGCTGCGTGCCCTCTTTGTTGCTCTAGGGATCTTGAACTCCACCATTTCATGGTCACTTCAGCCAAAGCTCTCCTTGAGCTTCACATTCCCCATCAGCCCCTCCTTACTGGTGAGAACAAAGTTCAGCACAGCGCCTCTCCTCATTGGCTCCTCTATCGCTTGGAGAAGGAATTCTATCTTCAGTGCATTCTAGGAACCTCCTTGACTGCTCATGCCCTGCTGTGCTCTCCCTCCAACAGATATCAGGGTGGTTGAAGTCACCCATGAATACCAGGGCTTGTGAATGTGAGGCTACTCCTATCTGTCTATAAAAGGCCTCGTCCACTCAGTCTTTCTTGTTGAGTGGCCTGTAGCAGATCCCCACTATAATGTCCCTTGTCCCTGCCCTCCCTTTAATCCTGACCCCTAAGCTCTCAGTTGGCTCCTCATCCATCCCCAGGTGGAGCTCTGTGCACTCCAGCTGGACACTGATGTAGAGGGCTATATCCCCTCCTTATCTCCCCTGCCTGTCCTTCCTAGAGAGCCTGTAACCTTCCATTCTAACACTCCAGTCATAGGAGTCATCCCCCCAGGTCTCTATGATGACAATAAGATCATAGCCCTGCAGGCACACGCACATCTCCCACTCCTGTTTATTCCCCTTGCTGGGTGCGTTTCCATAGAGGCATTTCAATTGTGCCCCTGATGAAGTTGTCTTACTGGCTGGAGTTCCTTTGAGGTATTTCTCCAGTGCTTCCCTGTTGGCTCCTACTACCTCAGGAGCCCCCGGCTTATCTTTGTAAGACTTCGACTGTGCTGCAGTGTGTCCAGCACATCTCCAAGCAACAGGCTGAGGGCCATCTCTAGCGTGCTGCCTCTCTTAAACCTTGGCGTGTCATCCCTCAGCTTGCCACAGGGAAGCCTGGTATTGTCCCCCTCCCCCTTCAAATCTCGTTTAAAGCTCTGTCAATGAGGCCTGCAAGCTCTTGAGCAAAGACCCTCTTCCTCCTTTGAGCAAGGTGAATCCCATCCAATGCCAGCAAGCCTGGTGCTGTGTAGGCCATCCCATTATAAAAAAAACCTGAAACTGGTGGTGACACCATCCACAGAGCCACATATCGATAGACTGTGTCTGTCTTTTTCTTCCAATGTTGCTGCCCGCAACTGGAAGGGGAAAGGAGAAACCAACCTGTGTCCCAGCTTTCCTCATCAACTGTCCCAAGGCCCTGAAGTCTCTTTTGATCACTTGGACTACACGTTGCAGCTTCATCGCTGCCCACATAATAATAGTCAGTAATAGTCCAAGGGCTATACCAGGCTAGGAAGTTTCCTAGTGATGTCCTTAACTCGGCCCTCAGGGAGGCAGCAGAATTCCTGAAGAGGAGGGTCTGTCCAGCAGATTGGACCTTCTGTTCCACTCAGAAGGGAGTCACCTACAACTATAACCCATCTTTTCTTCCTGGTGGAGGTGGTCGTGATATGAGAAGTAGGCCTTCCTACCTTTGGCGACACCTCTAGTATCGATGGACCATCATCCCCATCATCCATTGACTGGCCTTTCACATCCAAAGCCTCGTACCTGTTGTACAGAGGCATCTGGGAAGGCGAGATGGGAAAGGAGGGGGTTCACCTGCAACCCTAAGTGTGGGCTCACCTCCATCTACTCCTTTCGTTTACGCTGCTGCTTGTCTGCCTGGCAGGGGGAGGATACAGGGTCCCCTTGATCTTGTTTGTTTTTTCTGGTGGCTGGTGGCTGTTCTGTCTCAGGGAGGGCAGAGCATGGCTCCACCAGTCTCTCTCTTTTTCAGCCTCCCTGAAGCCCCTTAATCTTTCTACTTGCTCTCATAGCCCTGCCACCAGGTTCAGCAGGTCATCCACCTGTTCAGCCCTCACACAGCTGTTCTCACTACTGCCATCTGTTACCATTGAAAGGAAATATATATAGCATGTATTATACAGTATGTTGTGTATGTATAATACAATAAAAGTATATATACCTATTGTTATACATTTCCTATTTAGTACAGCTCTGTAGCGATGCAGGTGCAGCTTCAGATCTTACCACTTCATGGTTGGGCTGTACAGAATTCCAGCATCACAGAACTATAGGTTGTGGCTTGACAGTTTTGAAGTCAGAACTCTGAAAAATTATATTGTACTTCAGGAGCTCTGACAGTTTTTCATTTCTACTATGTAAGTTCTGAGCTCAGATGATTTCATTGTCCAGGTTTTATAAATAAGAGCTGAGGTCAGCACCACCAGCCACATTCTCATAGGGGAGAGGAAGAAAGCCAAGGTCCCATAGGTTCGCTGCAGAAAATAGCAGGAATAGACCTGCCAGGTGAGGAGGAGTGCCATTGTCAGGTGGACAAGCACAGCCATGAGGTGTCGGGCATGACGGAGATGAGAACAGAAGCTGTGACCCTGGCATCGCAGGAACAGGCACCAGCACAGATAGGCCATTAATGGCAGGTTAAAAAACACCATCTGAAAAAAAGAGCAGAGAAAAATAAGACAATGAGCAAGCCAAGTGTTATGGGTAACATACGTAAGTGTCACAGGTAACACACATGAGGGTATAGAAAGATAAGAGCACATAAAACTGTCCTGTTCTAATGGCTGAGTGCAATTCCCAGAGCTGGAATCTCAGGATACACTTCCAAGACTCTGCAGCTGATAGAACTCTGTGACTGCCTATGCCTCAGTCCCAGGCCAAGCATTCCTGCCCACTCCCTTGCAGTGGGAGGCACTGACATGCATCTGACCTTTCCTGAGGCTGGCTCAGGGAGCTAGACTTGGCAAAACATTAGTACAGTAAAAGAGGAAGGTCTTTATATGTCAGTTTAGCTCTCTGACCCAGCCCACTGATGTCAGACAAGCGTTAGCACTGACATAAGGGAGGGACCACGAAGCTTGGTCTCACTTAAATGGCAAGGAACTACACCCTCTCTTTCAGACTAATGGCAGCTGGGAAAACCAGAGGGCAGTCAGGTCAGACTGCTGGGAAAACAGGACTCCTGCATACTTGGAGAGGGACACCAACTGATCTGAGGGGTTAGTCAGTGTGCAAGGGTTGCCCCGGCTGTTCAGTTCCTTTTGCTTAATCACTGCAACCTATGCCTGAGCCAAGGACAAAAAAAGATATTTAGAGTGGTAAATCTGTAGAGATGGCCTCTCATTCAGACACATCCAGGGAGTCCAAAGCAACATCAAATAAAGGAAAAGAGAAGTTTCAGAAAATAATGCACAACCTCCTTCCTTTCTGCCCTTTAAATTTGCAGGAAGGTAAGAAAGCTGTTGTAGTCAGGCATGGCCACTATTCCTTCTCTATCCTTCCAAGACTCTTTTCTTTATAAAACTATTTAAAAAAAACAAAACAGAAAAAATCTCAGGAGAAAGCAGCTTTGTCAACCTTAATTTTTATAAATACGTACCTGTAAAATCCCAACTACAAATGTCAGACCACCCTGTAAGAAGGAACCACCAATGAACACCCCGAAGGAAAAACAGGCCCCCACGTGGCCATCTATCAGTTCTCCTACAAACCACGGTCCTGAAAGAGAGGAAACCAAACATAGAGCACCACCAGGAAATACAATATAGACATGGCCCTTTTTCATGTGGCCCTTTGTACTCCTCAGTACAAAGTGGTTAACTGGGAAAAATTACTTCTGTATTGCTTTTCTACAGTAATAAGCCTAGTGTTTTCATCTTCAACAAACAGCAATCTGATGAATGCTCCTGATGTGAAAATATCATGGTACACCAATGAGTTGTGGCATGCAATGAAAATACTTTTAGCTGGTTTCATCCCCGTGACAATTTTCAACACCACATATAACATTTTCCTTATGAGAGAAGTGAAAAGATAAATCCTTTCAAATGCTGGCCTTGTCCCAGAATTACACTAGGACCTGTGAAAGACATGCTCATAAGCAATTTCAGTTTGGCTTGGCTTACAAGTGAACATGGGCAGGCTGCACTATGTTATGCATACTACACTGACTGCCAAGAAAGTTGCTATTTTAGTAATATTATCAGAGGAGAAGTAAGCTAAAATTATTATCATCAGAGCAGAGATGTCTTGGTGATGTGTCATGTGAAATGTACATTCCGTATACTCATTTTACACCAAGCTACAAACAGATCTTTCTCAAAGAATAAGTGAAAACCAAATTAAATTTACAAATATTCACTTTGCTTTCAGAATAATTTAATAATTTAAGTGTTTAATTAATTCTAGGGCTTCTAAGTTAGGCTCTTGCAAACAAACCTTTAGTCTCTTTGGACATTAACTTTTCAAGTTCCACATAGATTTTGTAACTTCAGTAGATTTTCCCCATTCTCCAAAATGTTAGAAGTCTCATTTTTCATCAGAATTTAACGTGCAATTAAAAGTGCTAATTCGGGTCCTCCAATACTCTAGGTTACTTACCCAGAATGGTGTATAAATTCAGAACCAGAATTGAGTAATAGAAGATGTTTGTTTTACTGAAGACATGAAGGGAATACGAGGTCAGAGTAAGTAATCCTGGCTTTTCTAAACAGAGACAACATTTTAGAAAAATACACTTGATTCAGGTTGCAACACACACGCACAGGTATATAAATATATTGGTCTTTCTGAAGTGAATCTGCATATTATTTACTCATTCTATTAAATATGAAATATAAAAATAATATTTGGTATGTCTACAGAACAAATGCAAGGGAATGCATTTCTACTATTACCGTGATAACTGAAAGTAAGGAACTGAGGATTATAACAATCTATGTTAAAAACAGCAGAAAAAGCTGCCATTCTAAATGAGTGCACTTACTGTATGTAAATAAAACTGAACAACCATTTAATACCCAGAAAATGATGCTAGCTAGAAGGAAAAACATGGAGAACATTCATTTTAAATGAAAAGAAAGAGATTCAAAACAGTAACTGCAAACCCAAAAAGGCAGGTCAGCACGGACTAGATTAACTGGATTTTCTTGGATTAAATCTACTTGGTGAGATCTGATAGCAACTCAGATAAAATGAAGGCTAGGCATTAAAATGCCAGCATTCTGACAAGTGTGTGATGTTAGAAAAAAAAGCAATATTAATTTTCTAACTGAAGCAGAAAATTCATAGATTGAGATCAAGAGAGCTTTCCTATAAAAGTTAGCTTTTGGAGTTTCACCCGTTATGTGGCTGCCCTTCTCACACAGCATCAACTCCCAAAGGGCAAGCTTGATTTTTGGAAATCAACAACTTACAAATTTGTTCACTAATTTGTAAAATATTTGTCCTGTTCTACAGGAACCTAGCTGATCACAGAGTGATCTTTTCATTTTTAGCTGCTGAGTTCCATAAAGGCAACTGAAAAATCTATTCTTTTTCTATGTAAGCAGTTGCTGTAGTTACCTCAGGATGCTACGTGATAATGAATATCAAAGAAGGGACATACGCTGACATGCATAGGAAGGGAGGTGGCTTCCAGAAAAAAGTCATTATTAAGGTGTGGTACAAACAATTGTTTAAAGGTTAAACACCACAAGCTTAACAGTGTTAGTTTTCATTTACTGAATTTAACAAAAGCTATCACAAACATCAAGTTATGACAGAGCTGGTCTTAATATTATTTTGAAAAAGACCCAAGCCTGTTCATGTTCTTTGCAAAGATTAACAAAAATTATTTTTGTAGAAGGAAATCTGCTTCTCCACTCAGGTGACAGAGAATTCTGTGCCAGCTGCAGTGAAATCAGCACACATGCAGAACTAAAACAAAATAAAACATTCCTTTCCTTATGCATGGGATTCCTCAGTGAGAAAATTCAAATGAAACTTTTGGACTTAAATTAATTGTATTTTTGTTTAAACAAAGATACCTGATCAAGGTTTTAGTATTTAATTTACTTTATTTAATATATTGAAAGTTTTCTGGGTCCCCTTAGAGACAAACCAGCAGCTTCTGAGAACCAAATCAAACTCCACAGTACTAGATGCAAAATGCATATGGTGATTAACAGCACAATTACTTATACATTGTTAGAATATAGATAAATAGTAAAAATGTTTAGGGAAAATTAGATCCTCTAAAAACGACAGACAAACATTTATTCATACCTTTGAGTGCTGGCTTTTGGAGGTATCTGAAAATAATGAGCAAGGCAATCTGAATCAGCACAATCAGTCCAAAGAGCACACGAGCCTGAAAAGACAGTTTTACTCTAAGCCAGCCCTGGAGGAGCAGCTGCCTTTGAGCATACCTTATGGACACTGGTAGAATGATACAGAGATTTCCAACTGAAAGACTTATTCAAAGCTTGATGGTGTCACGAAACTGAAGAGTACAAAGAAACTCACAAGTTTAAAGTTATCTGACTGTCACCTTACTGACTTGAATTCAGCTGGATGGCTGGAAGTGATAGACCAATCTTTCAAGATTGGGGTCTGTAAAACATATCCATTGACAAAGTATAAATACAATTCCTATGTAAAACATTTTCTGAGCACTGTACTGATTAGAACAGCAGTTCAAGACATTGTGGACAATATCAGTTACTGATAAAACTAATATAATAATTATTTTGAGCCAATAATGATACAGTCGTGGACTTTGCTGTGTTGTTCTATAAGTGCACCCTAAACTATTATGCCATTCCTTCTTTGCATGTACTGAGCCATAACACTTCTGGACATGACTTGGAACTTACTGAAGTCAATGGGAATTTTGTCTTCCACTTTGCTAGAGCTAGTTATGTCAGCAGCTGATGCGAGGCTTTTTCCAGCATTCCTGCCAGTACCCTTATTGCAACAGATCAGAGGGAAGTCTTCTCTGATTTAATGTTTCCTTTTTCTACTGCCTGCAGCAGCTTCTTTTCAGTTTCTTGCTTGCACAAAATGTGTGTATACCTATGCCCAAAAACGGACAATTGTGACTAAATCAAGGAAATCAACCGTGCTGCACATTCATGTTTAAGGTGTGCAACTTGAGAAAGAACACTTGAAATATTTGTGCAACTCCAATGGAGTCATATCTAGAAAAAGTGAAGTGCATTCAAGCCTGCTAGGAATTATGGAAGTGCCTCCTATGGTCTCTGGGGAGACCAACACAGAATGACAGCTGTTTCACTGAAAGTACTTACTAGAACATAGTGGTCAGTGAGAAGAATAACAGATGGCCAAAAGCCAAACCTAAGAGAGAGGTTTTCTTCCAAAGCGAATAAATGCCCCCTCGTGCTAGTTCTTCCTGAAGCATCCTAGATTGATATGAAATTAGAGAGCAATTAGATACCAGTAGTGCACAAAATACCTAGTTAAAGTTGCTAATTATCATTGCACCTTTTCTGGAAAGATTCAACTGACGCATGCATGTATGGCCTACATGCCTACAAATGATTACTTACTGTCAATTTTGTAATTTCAAGTAAATTGGTGATTGTAAGATCATAATCTGAAAATGCTACAGATGAAGGAGATCCTGTCAGAGATTCAGCAACTTGTGGAAAACAGTGACTATTTATTGGCTACCACCACCACTCATTTTCTGAAAGCTCAATTCTAGATAATAGCCCATCTTAAAATATATTGAGGTTTTGTTGTGCTTTTTTTCTGGCATAGTTGCTAGAAAAGAATATTGAAAAATAACAGCACTACATTTATTCAGCAGTTTGATATTTCTCCATGTGTAACACTGACACCTTATCTTCCAGTACATAATAAATGATTTATTGATAGTAAAGGATTCAGTATTTTCAGCATGATTACAGCTGAGATAGTATTTGGACTATCCTGAAACAATGTACAGCAATTAAGTATTCATATTTTCTCTAGGTACCTAACTCAAGTTAACATTTATCCTCCTCGCTTTCCCAAAACTATTCAGTTACTATATGTAACAGTGATTTATGACTGGAAGGGAAAGGAACTTAATTTTTTAAAACTCCCATTCAGTTATCTGCTAACAAGCATGAATTTTCAGGCAAACTATTGCTATGCAAGCCTGTATAACCCTCTTCAAATGTTGCTCAGTTTTGTGCACATGCTTTCATCATCATTAAAAAAAAAACCAACAAAAAAGCAAAGCACTTTTAAAATGCAGCTTTTCCAAGTAAAGCATCACAGAAATTGGTAACAAGCGAGGAGGTAGAACACTGGCAGTACAGAAAAGCCATTAGAAAAAAAGCTGTATCACTCTTGTCCTGTGAGAAATAATGCCTAGCTGGGTTCCACCAAGCAGGACAAAGCTGACTTTCCCATTACTATTGTGCAAATGTGCAGAATGTTAGAACTGTCTGATCGAATTCTTCAAAGGCCACTTGAAGGTACAAGAATTAAATATAGTGCCAAGAACATAAGCATTCACTGGAAAAGGTTTTTCCACCTAGTAATCTAATATCAGTTCAGTCTGCTGTTCTGGGAAACAGAAACCATATTCCTGTCAGCCTGTAAGAGATCATGACAAGAACTTGAAACAGATAATGAAAGACACCATTATCTTTCAGATCCAGTTCATTTGCCTTCTGAACTAGCATGATGCTATTGCCTATTTTTCTTGATCAAGCATGATTAGTTTTTTTTCCAAGACAACTTTAGAAGTTAGTTCTTGCCTGTTACTCTAAATAATTAATTTTTGACCAATTACTTGCTCTTCTGTCATGTCTTATTATATTTCTAATGAAAAATAAGAATCCTTTCTTTTGTCCAGATGCTTTATGAATGTTTTAGTGCTCAGCAGTCAGCGTTTTTTCATTTAATAAGTCTTTTGGGTTTTGTAATCAGACAAATATGAAAGGAAGTCAGTTATCATGTATTTTGTCCCTAGTTATGTGATGCAGAAGGGTGATGGAGCAGACACGAGAACATAAAAATTCAATACAAAAAACGCTGACAGGTACTTTACCTGGACAGTCACATCTATTTGATGGAACCCTTCACTGTAGTTCTGCGGGCTCCATCTGAGTACATAGAGAGGGCCAGACACCTGATGTGCATTCCCCAAGTGAGCTCCATCTATATAGACTTCGACAGAGGTAATGACAGAAGGAGAGAAGGCCAGAATTCTAAGGAGTGAATAAACAGCAAAATAAACAGATTTGTTACAGGACTTGCAGATTTGTCATTATCTCCCGAAAAGAAGTCCCTAAAGATTATGCTATCTTGTACTTAAGAGTTCAAAAGAGTTAGAAATTAAAGCAGTGTAGGCCAATGGTAACATCTAGATCTTTCCTAGAGTTAAAAAGAGAAGTTCTGTAAGCATATTGCGCAAAAGAATAGGATAGAAAACTGGGTTGTGGAACAGACGAAAAGTGGCTAAGATACTCAGGTCCTGGAAGAAATAATCTTACAGTTCTTGTCAAAACATTGGCTAACACAAGTGGGATGCATCCTCTTGCACACACATAGAAGTACTCGTAGATGTCTTCATTAAAAATAGCCAGTCTCTTTCTCCAAAGGCCTTTGTTGTTGGGTCTGGGGTTATTTTTTTTTCTTTTGTTGTTATTTGGTTTAGTGGGATTTTTTTTTTTAACTTCTTGCTAGGCAAAATATAACCCCTCAGTCTTTATAACTGAATTTATGAGAAATTGAGTGGACTGCAAGACTGGACTGGTTTTACAGATCTAAGACACCAACAAATGTAGTATCACTTGGCGGTGAAACCATGATACAATATATTGCACATACAATTATTTTCATTTCTGGTAATAGAAAATGCATTCCAGAGCACGTTTCAGTCAAATAAAGGAGTCTCATAGAGCTATTGTGAACTATTCTACCAGCTCATATATTGAATATAATTGTAAGAATGTACAGGTAAGGTTCTAATAGGAAATGGAAAAGTAGGTGGACTTAGTAGGACACTGCTTCCTAACTGAAATATACCCATGTATTTCATGCATATTAATTTAACAGCAAATGTAAGATGCTGGAAATGGCATAGAAATTTGAAATACAGATGAAAAAAATAAATAGAAGAGGTAAAAAAGGAAAGATGAAGAGATTTAAAACAAATATGAAAATTGGCAGAGGCTTAAGATGTTTTAATATATAAAGGATGTAAAACTGAAAACACAGTAGGCTAAGAAGTCTGAAGTGAATGGAAAACACACTTGGGAAAATACATAGACAAAATCCTGAAATCAGAGAAGGCAACACGAACATGTGCAATTAACAACACAGATTACATATTAATCTAACTCTACCAGTTTTGTTTACATAGAGTTTGAATTTAGGGGAAACAACTGAATAAATAAAACAAACATAAATTACTACTATATAATCTCCTTTTATCATAGGTATGATACAAAGTGATCAGGAACAATCTTTCAGAGAAAAGTGAATTCTGAGAACAGTGGATACATGCATTGAAAAAACAGGGTTTGTGCATATACGTAGAAATATAGATATACATTATAACCAATAAATACCCCAACTATTAAAATATAGTTAAATACTGTGAAACCAAGAGATTACAGACTACCTGACATGAGTGGAATAAAGAATTTTGACCAGTGGTTCATGAACAGAACTGCTGTAAAGGAAGGATTTGGGATTGGTGATGAGGACCACAGGCCATTCTTCAAAGTTAAGATCTGTGAAGCTAAGGAGGTCATGATCAAATGCAAGGATCCGGTACCTATAATGAAAGGAAAAAAAAATTGTTAATACAAACTACTGCATGCATCCTGATTCCCAAGCTTCCCAAGTTCCTAAACAGAACTTGTTTGATTAATTTGCATTTATTCTCTTCTGTAGTTGATCCTGTATCAACCAACTCTGATGTATTAACTATTTCCTCTGATCAGGTTGATTATAAATCACTGAAGCACCATTCAAAATTCCAAATGTCAAGTTCTGTTGAGTTTTGCGCATGAATCAGATAGATGAACATTATGTTGAAAAATTCAAATAGAATGTACAAATTAAAATAAGTACTACAGCACCTGAATAGGTACTCCAGTCATGGACAAAGACCCCAGTGTGTTCACTTCCTGTATGCATACAAGTATCTTTATTATGACTACTGCAGAATAAAAACTAATATTTTACTATATAACTATATAAACTAATAAATTACTATACATTCCATGTAGCATTGGACACTTTGTTATGCTGCTAAGGTAACATTGCTCGGGTAGACTAAAAATTCTCTGAAATTCTAACAGCTGGTGTAGAACATGGGTATTTTGAAGTAGTGATGCTGAATTTTATTACAATTTGTCTACTTTCAATACTGAATGGACATCTAGATGTCTTCTATTTCTAAATATCAAGAATTAATAAAAAATTACCTTACTTAATTTATTAGCACATTTGGTATAGAGGGAAAAAAATCCCAAACTTACACACAGACATTTTTCAAAAGCATTAATAGCAACAACCAGTCAGGCAGATCTTACGTTTCTTTCAAATTCTCCAAACAGCATAAAAGGGAATCACAGTATAACCAGACAGCCTCCATATAATAATTTGCTCATATAGGGTTTACTTACCTCCTGTTATCCATCCAGTCTCCCAATTCAAGCTCCAGAGTGCCACCACGGTGTTGACTGTGCAAGGCTGGCATCAGCCCACCCATTGTATGGAGATGTCCACATAAATAAGCTGTGGCAGAACTAGCAAAAGAACATAAGAATAGCAATTATTTGGGTGGGAAGGAAATACCACTGCAGAAAACCTGAGAAGTGACAGACAAGTAGTTGAAGAGAGGCAAGAAATGTAGTTCAGACTGAAAAAATACAGGAAAAAAAACAACGATCTTACCTCATTAATGTTCGTATTCCTGGGGCTGGAGAGATGATCGTGGAGGTGGGAAAATGGCCAAACCAGATAGTATGATTGCTGTGCAGACTCTCTTTTGCCATCAAAGATAGCTCTTCCATTTGATTCTGAGATGAGCAGGTGTTTGACAAACAAACAAACAAACCTGTTTAAGATTCAAGCGACTTGGAAAGAATAGCAAAAGGAAAGCAGTTGCTTAGGAGACCTGTGTGTGAACAAACCATACCACCGGGCATCTCCCTAAAATCTGATGTTGGAAAAAGAAAGTGAAAATAAAACACTCAACACCTGCTTTGCAACTGACCCCAGCAAAAGTGCAATATAAAGAAAAACTTTGGTAAACAATATTGCCATCCTTTCCACTGCTTATTTATGTAGTCAAAGATGACATGCTTGAGTTGATTTTACAAACATCTTTACCTTACAATTATCATCCCTACTATCTCTTGAGTTGCTAGGTGGCCTTTTATAGGCATGACAGACCACAGAAACGGTGCACCATATGCTTCAGTCATTTAACTGGAGGAACTGTGATGCGGAATCTTGAAAACGTTACTCAGCCATTGCTGTTCAAGTTAAGCAAAAGTAACACTTCACGCGACGGGTAAAATTTCTCTCCTTTATTTGTTTGACTCTCAGTATTAAATCAACCACATACTGTCCAGAGAGTCCAAATACCAATAAGATCTCAAAGTCTAACAAGGAGGCAGGAAAACTAAAACCAGAAAAGAACACAAATCCACTCTTTTACCATTTTGCAGATCATCTTTCAGGGTAACCCAGAGAACCACCCACATACTATTTTCCCTTCTACCTGTAAAGAAACACTGAAGGGCATGAATAAAGGAAACAGACATAAAGGTATTAAAGAATGGATTCAGTATACCATTCTGGGTTAATGTAACAGGCTTATTAAGTGAAATTACATTTCCCTTGCCTTTGTATTTGGGCTTTAAGAATATTTTTACCTAAACTATGCAATCAAGTAACTGATACAAATCTAATTTATTTTTCAAATTCCTGACAGAGGTGGTTTAATTCTTAACAAAGTTACAGGTATCTCTACCTTTACCTTCAGCTTTGTGCAAAAATCTGCAATTGATGCTCTCTGGACTTCTGCTGCTGGGTAAATTAGCAAGTAAGTGCTTGACTTACTGTGGCCAAGGACAAGAGCTCTAGACTCAACTGCATTTCTTAGCTCCTTGAGAGTTTCTCTGCAAATCTACTGCACCCACTATGGATTACAGTAAGCAATGAGAACAGTACTTGGCACTCCTACAACCTCTTTCATCTAAGTATCACCAAGTGCTTTACAAACACTTAATTAAATGTTGAACCTCCTTGAGACAAGCTTCGAGGCAGAACATTTTACTTTTCATTGAGGCTGCTATCACAAGCCAAATATGACATGTTTACTGCAACGCAGGAGCTCTCTGCTAACACTTCAGAAGAGTATCTCAAGAACAACAGCATATCAACAAACTACAGAAAAAAAATCAAAGGGCAGCAGATGTTATCTAAGCTGATATGTGACTTAAACACCGAGATAAATGTTATTCTTTCAAAACAATACCACATAATTTTTATCATCTCAGAAGATCAGATCTCACTTTGATAAATGACACATTTCTTTATAGCATTATCATTCACATTATTCCACTGATAAGTACAAGTCTCTCATATGTAATATTAATGAAAAAAAAGCATCTAACAAAGCAAAAGGAGTGAAATTAGAAAATTTGGGTTAGTTTTTTTAAACTTTACAGCATATAAGGAAGTTATCAAGTCTAGCTAAATGCTAAGAAACTACTGACAGGGTCCTTCAAATGTCTAATTTGACATTTTTGTACTCGATTAATTCTTAAGAGAGAAAGAACAGATAATTGATATGTTAAGTGACACATTCTTTTTTCTAAATGCCCCACATGCATAAAAGCAAAAAAGACTCTTAGATGAACACAAATATTTCAATTATTTATAAAAACAAAGAAAACCCCCAAACAAACTATTAAATAAGTAAAAGAGCCAACAAAATGGAATGCCAAGACTTATACCATGTTTAAAATCCCAAGGAAATTATATGGCCTCTTAGGGCCTGGGCTGAGTGTGGCATCCACGCAGATGAATGAATAGTTCCCAAAAGAGGTGGTGTGGATGTAATGGAAAGAGCCATCTTTACGCCAGGCAGAGTATTTCCTGCCAAAATAAAATGGAGGAAATATTGCTGTTAGGAAAGCTTGCAGCAATGACAAAAATGACCTGCATAGTACAAGTGCAAGATTTCTCGCATTAGTTCTAGCTCCATCTTCCTACCGCAGTAAAGTCTCTTAAAAATCAATGGCATTGGAAAGTCTGTACTTCCAAGATGATGCATTGCATGGGTCATGCTTTAAGACAAGCAGCAAGTCAGCACACAAACATTTTTTAAAAATGTTAGCATAAATACACTTTTCCTGAGCAACATAGTACTTTTTTATGGATAAACTGCACTGCACTAGCACATCCAAAAGCTTTGTTAGCACCATACATTCACCCCTTCGTGGTAAATCCACACATGAATTCCATTTTCTCCTGCAAATGCAGCTGCTATAGGATCCTATCCCACAGAATTTATAGGAATTTATAGGAATTTATAGGAATTTATAGGAATTTATAGGAATTTATAGGAATTTATAGGAATTTATAGGAATTTATAGGAATTTATAGGAATTTATCTGCTCCTGCTGGGCCCCAAGGAACTGAAGCAAAATGAACCATCAGATGTTTAATCTGTGTTCTTATTGCAAAGTAGATGGCTTAAGAGCCTGAATTAAAGTAGAATTTAGATTTCCAAGTCCTCCTTCAGTTCCAAAGAGTCAAAGCTGAAAGCACCACCAAAATTACGAGACAAGATTTTGTGTTCAGATGTAAAGGGCAGGAGAAACTGATAAGTTAAACACTAGTTACAACTGAGGCTACCTTTACAATGAGCAAAAGAGCCAGCTGAAGAGGGGAGAGCTTCCTCACCTATCTTTACATTTAAATCTCAAGTGTGTTCTTCAAGAATATTTGTCCACCATCATCATCATCTGCCTTCTTGTTTCTCTACTTTCAGTTTTCTAAAATTACTTGGGTGGGAAGAAATGGCTCAGATAAAATTTATACCCATATGACATGAAAAGCTCTTTTGGCCATGCAGAAAAAAATGTTTAAAAAGTAAAGCTTTCTCTTGCTTTCCTTTTCTTTTTTTCCCCACTTACTTTAAGGAGGAAAAACATTATTTGGGAACACTGGTTTTACAGGAATATATCACATAACCATTCTGAGGAAACTGAACACATAATGCACAGAACATTTCCTAGACAAATTTACAATATATTCAATTAAAAAACACAGAGCGACAAGAAATTAGAAGTCTGTGCCAAGAGTTACCTATTTTCTCAACCTGTTCTGCTCTACCAACTGGCAAAGGAAAAGACAGAGAGAATATCAAATATGACCCCAGACTGTAGCAAAGTCAGTGAAAAAACATGTGATAACTGAAGACAGAATATTGTTTAGCAAGTTTGACCTTGAATATAATGGCATCTGTATAAGCAAAAGTACCTGTAATAATTCCTAATGCTATCCAGGTGTGGAATGTTGAATGAATCTGTAAGGGAGAGAAAAAGAAAATTAAGAAACTTTCAGATCATATTGATCACTGACATCTATATTTTATTTTCTAATGTTGAGATAAAACAGTCAGTTGGCACTGAAGAGTTGTGGGGTTTTTTTATGCAAACAAGCAGACTGTCTAACTGCACAGAGAAGACAATGTATACTTGATGCAGTTGACCTGAAGTGGGAATAGTTTTCTCGTTTAAGTTTCAATTCAAAGACAAAGTTGTTGTGGGAATGTAAATTGTCATTAAGTAGCTAAAAGCTAACCACCTGTCACTTTGGCCATAAAGCTTTTCAGATTGGGCGAGTTCTCTGTAAGCAAGCCTAACTCATGCAAAGAAAATAAAGTAGCAATAGCATCAGAGAATAGCATGTGTAAGACAGACAGCAACCAGGGGAGGTTTGTATTGCAACTGGGATCCACCTCTCCATTAAGGCTGGTAACAGAAGCCTGATAGGGAAAAGGGAGTAAAATATCATATATGGGCTGTATATGACAACGCGTGTACTTCCCCCCGACCCCCACCCCCCTTCAGTGTTAGGCTTTCTAGTTTTGCCCAGCTTGTTTATATAGCCTACCACATCGTTAGCATGTGTTTGACTTCTTAGAATTTAGCAACAACTATGATGTGTACAAACTCTTTCATGAGTTCTTTCTATTCAAAAGAAACCAAATTGCCTTTAATTGCCGAACATGTGATACTTTGTAAGGTAAAACTGGGGAGGGGAGGGGGGGGCAGGGGAGAGGTGTATGAAAAGTTAATTGAAACCATTTCTTCAGCAAAGTAAGGTTACTGTTTGCCCTCCCATTAAAAGATGGGGTATATAAACAAATGACCTGGAAACTAACATTCTACCACTTCCCAGGCAAAAGCAATAAATGAAGACTCTTACTTTCCTGGTACTAAAACTCCAGTAAGTGTCTGTAAACAAAGCGTGCTCTCAGTAGAGCTGACATGTGGATGGCAAGCCCTTCTACTGATTCATAACCACCACTAACATGCTAGTAAGTACTTACACTTTAATTCTATATTCTAACTTGCCTAAATCAGCTCTGTAATCATACGAAAAAAAGGGCTGGAGCACCTCCCCTATGAAGAGAGGCTGAGAGAGTGGGGGTAGTTCAGCCTGGAGAAGAGAAGGCTCCAGAAAGACCTCATAGCAGCTTTCCAGTACCTGAAGGGGCTACAGGAAAGCTGGAGAGGGACTTTTTACATGGGCATGGAGTGATAGGACAAGGGGCAATGGGTTCAAGCTAAAGGAAGCTAGATTTAAACTGGATATTAGGAAGAAGTTCTTTCCTGTGAGTGTGGTGAGACACTGGAACAGGTTACCCAGGGAGATTGTGGCTGCCCCTCCCTGGCAGTGTTCAAAACCAGGTTGGATGGGGCTTTGAGCAGCCTGGTCTGTTGGGAGGTGTCCCTGCTCATGGTAGAGTGGTTGAAACGAGATGATCTTTAAGGTCCCTTCCAGCCCAAACCATTCTGTGATTCTATGAAACAGATGCTTCGTTTCCTTCTTACCATGATTCCCTTTGATGTCTATCCACTTGGTTTTTTCCATGACCCTTGATCTCTTCAGGATTGACTGATAAGTTTTCCATTCTACTTCTACCTGTTCAGATCCCAGTTTATCTCTTGTCTTAGCATCTGTCAGGTCACCTGCATACAAAGGTGAGATTTAACTAGAGGCCTACACATCTTACACAAATACTATAACTAAGCAAGCATTCAATCTAAGCCTACTCATGTAAGTTCCTGCAGGCCTCCCATGTGCAATCTGGATGTTTCTGACATCCAGCCCAAGAGGTAAGGGTAAATGCCCTCTAATGTAGATGTGGCAGCCTGTTCAAACATCTATCAACCATGTCACTGCAGCACACTCACTAACACCATGCCAAAGTAAAGAAAACTGTTACACATTTGTTATACCTAAGATTCTAGTCATAGAAGCCTTGTATCCCCTCAAGCTCCACTTGAAGTTCGAACCATTTGCATTTCTGTTCATACAGTAATGCCTCCCTGCACTGCTAGTTAAAAGATGAATGCTAACTATGTCTGAACTCTTAACCTAAAAAGCAAGCAGCAGATAAGTAACTGTAGAAACAAAAGTCCAGGTCTAGCAGTAAGATTCTAAAGCCTCGCGTATAGTAATGGCTAAAAGTCTTCTTGATTTGCTTGCCAAAACTTAATCCATTTCAATAGCTATATCAAATGAAATGGCAAGGCTTATTTCACCTCTCTCGGTATGATGTGTTCAAATGGAAACCAGCAATATTGATTCACAGGTGGATTTCACACAAATGAGCAGGATTGTTCTGAGAGAGGAACTGGCTCTTAATGACTAATCAGAGATGTTGCTCCCTTCTGTAATTTCAAATAGGAAGAATGATGTAGAATCACTAATAGGAGGACAAGAATGAGGGTATCTGATAGCAAAGACCAAGGTGTAGTGACAAGTATTGGGAAAACGATAGTTATATTGCATGATTATGTCTTTGTTATGTATAGTACACACTATGCTCACCATCAGACTCCAGACATTGAAAAAAACGAATTCTCTTGAAGTTGAGAAGTTATTATCTTCTGCTTCTAGCAGTCTGTCTTCAGCTGCAATTCCATTTTCATCACAGGAAATTCACACTTTGGAATTGCTTACCTGTTGCTAGAACAAGTGCTGGCCGAATTATATCAATTGTTTCAGAACAGAATTTTTCAAAGTCAGGAGCTCGTTTGGGATCCCGAAATCTACTGATATGAATATCTGACACCTGCAAAAGAGAAAAAAGAAGCACTGTCCCAGGCAGGGGGTTATTGCTGCCCAGGTTGTTCTACAAAGCCAAGTACATAAGAATGCAACGTAAGAGCAGTCACAGCGACTCGTGTCAGCATAAGGGATACAGGCAGAGACAGTATTGGATGACTAGGGGAGAACAAAAGCAGAGCAAGCATTGATATTGCATCTCTAACTCCTAGAACCACATTTACATCAAGAAAATGCCTTTCAATATACGGCCATACAATAATATAGGGAAATACTTAGCTAGCTACAGTAAGTTTTGATGGCTCCAAGTGGTCTGTTGGCTTTCAAAGAGCTTCTGGTGCAACACAGTGATCTTGCTGCAAGAGAGAATACTAAGTAGTTCTGTAAAGCAAGAATAGGTTAAAGTTACCCAGGACTTGAAGCATACTGATAGCTAACTTCATACCTGGTGTGACATTTCCAGTAGCTGGGTGGAAGGATTTCTAATCTTCACCCATGCATTTTAATGGAGCTGATGAGTGGGTTTAGATCCCATTCCATGTGCCTTCAAGAAGGCAAAAGATTGCCCAGGAATTGATGGTACAACTTGTACATAACTGTAAGAGATGCTGTTCATTTCTGAACAGTCAAAGCCCTCACATCAGAAGAACCATATGGAGCAGGATGGGGAAAATAAAAAAAATATTATTTTATTTTTTTTAAATATTGTGGCTTTTCAGGTCTGCCCAAAATAAATCTTGGGTGAATGCTTTCAATTCCACCTTCCATTCCACTTCAGTCAATCAATTAATAAGTTATCCTCCTCAGTTTAGACAAATGGTATTTGACACTCAAAAACCAGCAAGCAGACACTCACAGCCATCTAACAATATTACTGAGAAAGAAAAATATTAACTTTCAAATTAATAAACCTCTTGTAATGCTTTTTCCTTTTTGAAAAATCCAGATAAAACACCCTGGAAACAAAATCACTTAGCTTCTACTTATTCAGTCATTTGAGTATGTTGAGAACAATGCCTGAATACAGTTTTTTTAATTCTGCTTAGGAAAATTCTCCATTTGCTTATATGGAACTTCTGCCTAGATTAGAATTGGATGCTAAAAAAGGTAAACACTTTTAGACATAACCTTTATTTTTATTGACACATTCAAGCTAGTATGTACAAAGGGCACAGTAAAACTATCTCAATACATAAACACTGATTTAACCATTGACAAGGATACAACTTATTTTGCTTCTCAGCCCGTGGATTTGCAATTTATCTATCTCAGCAATCAAACAGGGGAAACAAAAACTTCTATTGTTGCTCCCTCCAGACTCTTGAGCAAAATGTCTTACAAGAAACTTTATTCCTGTTCTACTGATAACTATGGAGAATGTAAATTTCCAGCCTTTCAGCATACAGTGGTTGGGAAGCCTGATTTTCTACAAAGATCTTCCCACTTTTTTCCCCTACTATGATACACGTATAAGGTTTACAAAAGACTTTTCTTGTAAGTTCTAAGAGTTACAGTGTCTCAGGACTTATGAGAACTGGGACTAAGTTTCTGTCATCACTGAAAGCCATGAAATATGAAGATCTTGGGAGTGGAGCTGCCCCCATTTTTAAAATTGTTTTTTTAATTAACTTCAAAAGATGTCCCAATAAAAGGGAAGTCAGTGGGCAAGGGGAAAAGCTTGAAATGCTCTTATTAAATTTCCCAAGATGTAGGTAAAAGCCCACTCGCTGCATTTCTTTTCTCTTTCCTGTCTCTCCTACTGATGAGGAAACTGCCTCTCTCATTGCATCATAGGCTGTAACTTTCATCAGCATGGGTTGGAAGAGACTTAGTGGTGAGAAGAAATCACCATCCACATTCCTTATCTAGAGAGACTTGGCTCAGGAAAGGCAGGCATTAACAAGGGATAATTACAAGGCCCCCCAGCAACAGTAGAATGCATCCAGCTTACAGAAACAGGAACAATATCAACTGTAAGCTTGTCGAGTATTGAATTAGAGTGCCTATGAGGCACTGGGTAAGAAAGGAAGTTCAACTATAAAAAAGGTGAAAAAGCGATTAACACAAGATTATAGTACAAAGATTGCAATTTAGTTCGGTTTAAGAAGAGACAGTCCTGTGGATGGAAGGAAAAACAAGTCAGGAACTGCTGGGGATGGAACCGATCAGCTTGAGCTCTATCCAGTGACCTAGGCTAGACCTATGGAGTCACCAGGGAGCCCAAAGCCTGTTTCCCACAACATCATCAGGCACAACGCTGGATTTAGTGCTTGATTAATTTCCAAGTTAAGCGAATGATAAAGCAGCTGTTAAAGGGCATGTCTGAAAGAGAACACAACCACTTGAAGGTAAAGCCGAGTCTCAAATTAGCTGTGCCGTGACCTATCCTTGGGAGAACTCCACTTGAAATAACACACCCAGAGAGAAAATGGCAAGAGAAGGACAGAGCTGTGCATGTTATTTGTTGGCATAGCTCTGCGGCTGCTATATGCTGCTGTAGTTTACTCTCTTCCAGATAGCAAATCGGGATAGGGGCTTTATCTGCAGTAATTCACGCATATCGCTTACCTTGACATCTGTTCTGCAGTAAAGATAAGCCTGAAGTCACTTAATGGAAAAATTACTGGGAAAATTCACTTTGAAAACACATTGCAATTGGAGAGAACAACAGGGCTGACAATGGGCTGGCTCATGGACTGCGAGCACTGCCTGCAGCTAATGCACACAGGCAGGGCGTCCTCGGGTTTGAGGATAAAAGCAGAATAGTAAAAGCAGCCTGTTTCTCACAGGGATCCGCACAGCGACCCCCGTGGCACCTGAGCTGCCGATCACATGGAAACAGCCTGTGGTGGGTTATGCTTCGGGAATGCTGGGGGGGAAGAGTTGGGAAAGAAGGGGCAGAAACACCGAGGCACGACAGCTCATTGTCAAGATTATGCCAGGCGAGCTTGGATCTTGCGTTCAACCTGGAAGCAAAGCTGTGTGCGTTGAACCTCACGCACCTCCTGCAGGGCCCGGGGCCTCCCACCGCTGCTCCCGGCCACGCCGCTTCGGGAGGGGCAGAGGGGCGGGCAGAGCCCCCGGGCCGGGTCCCGGCACAGCACAGGGGCCAGGGCAGTGCAAGCTGAGCTTTAACCACCCGCTCCTACCCCGCACCTCGGCCCCCTGGGGCAGCCCTGCAGGCGGCCCAAACACCGGCGGCTCGGCGGCACCGCCGCTCCCGGCACCGCGCACGGGCACCTTGGACCGGGAGCAGCGGCCGCGGCCCCCA
>VZRW01010592.1:0-15275 GCA_013398125.1 Aegotheles bennettii
TTTCTTGATTTCCTAACCACTGGTATGCTTAGATCCTGAGCTTGGAAAACATGGTCCTCGAATGTTGACCAACTATCTTGGGCCCATCTAGTACCCTATCCTATGGGATGTCCCTTAGCAAGTGCTTGAAGAGGCCAAAGTTGGCCCTGCTGAAGTCCAGGGTTGAGATCCTGCTAGATATTCTGTTCCTACCGCACAAGATCCTGAACTCCACCATCTTGTGGTCACTGCAGNAGGCTGCCCTCGACTGTCACCCCTTCAGCTAGACCCTCCTTGTTAGTGAGTATAAGATCCAGCAGCGCTCTTCTCCTAGTTGGTTTATCCACCATTTGCATCGAGAAGTTACCATCAATACATTGGAGGAACCTTCTGGACTGAGAATGGCTGGCTGAGTGGGCCTTCCAGCAAATACCTGTAGTTAAAATCCCCCAGGAGGACCAGGGCCTGTAATTGTGAGGCTGCTGTCAGCTGCCTGTAGAAAGCCTCATCAACTTCCTCATCCTGATCAGGTGGCCTGTAATAGACACCCACAACAGCATCACCCATGCTAGCCTGCCCCTCAGTTCACACCCACAAACTCTCAACTCGCTAACAGATGCTAATCTCGCTAAATAGATGTTACTCCATACATCTATTTATGACCAAGATGTCATGCAATAGCTACCTAGGAATTTTAGCTTGTCTTTCGATACAGTGGCCAGTCTCATTTATGATCTAGGTGTAACTGGTTATTGTGTGATTCTGCTCCACATGTAACAAATGAAGTAAATCAGGGCTGTTCTTTCATTGTCTCTCAGCTCTTTTTTCTTCTGAAGATTTCTGCCTCTCCTTAGGTTAGTGTCTAGATGGCAGACAGAAGAGTTGTGGCTGTCATTCACTAATATCTCTGAGATCTGGTCTTATCGCTGGGAGACCTGTGTTGGCTATGACAGGCAAGTGTGTGAGAGTTCTTTCACAGTAACTAGGAAGAGTAGGAAGTTGTCCTGTATCAATCACAGTGAGCTTCCTATCTCAATACAGGCAGGGTGAGGAAAAAACCCAAAAATTCAAAGGGCTTGAGTTTGCTTCACATAGTGGCTGCAGTGCTTACAAATATGTCATTTGAAATAAATTTGGGTAGGAAATAAGGAGCATAAGATCTTTCTCACAAAAATCCTCCTTATTGATATGCAATCTTTCAGTATTTACCAGGCCATAGTTCTCATATCATAGACTTCTGGACATAAAATGACCTTTGATTTTTCTAAGTCTTTTGTCATACTCGTGTACTCTCATATACTTCTAACCTGTCCAGTTCTGATTGCTTCTTCTGCCAAAAGGAAGCCTCTGTGTCCTGGCGTTAGAACTCTTGCTGTATCTCCTTCCTTACTTGTATTATGTTTTTTGATTCCCAACCTGTGTGCGGTTAAAGTCAGTCAATTTCTAATGTGGCTGTATGGATTCTCTAATGCAGCCTAGGATACCATTCACCTTCTTTGCTGCAAGGGCACACTGCTGGCTCATGTTCAGCTTAGTGTCCACTAGGACCTCTAGGTCCTTTTCTGCCAAGCTGCTTTCCAGCTGGGTGACTCCCAGTATAATATCGGTGCATGAGGCTATTCCTCCCCAGGTGCAGAACTTTGCACTTCTCCTTGTTGAACTTAATGAGGTTCCTGTCAGCCCATTTCTCCAGCCTGTCGAGGTCCCTCAGGATGGCAGCGTGATGCTCAGACACTCCTTCCAAGTGTGGGGAGTGTCATCAGTCTGTGTCATCAGCACAGTTGCTGAGGGTACACTCTGCCCCATCATCCAGATCATTAATGAATATGTGAAACATCTTATGTTCCTTTCCTCTTGTATTGGCCACATATCCTTTCCTTTTAAGTTCCTTTCTCTCTAATTTTTCAGCTGAATCAAGTTCAAACTTTTAATCTCTGTCTTTAAGGATCATCTCAGTTCTTTGTCCCTGTACCTATCTACTCTCATCACAGTGCTACTTTCCCTCCTGCTGCTAGTGCAAGCTGAGAACGCTTCCTTGTCTCCTCACACAAACACCTCTTGCATGAAGAATTTAATTCAACGAGTGAGTGCCAAAAAGAGCTGGCACACAGCTGGGATACAGTGATTTACTGACATCTCGGAAAATTGTTGCTGTCATGGGTAATAGAGTGGTGTTGTTTAGAACAGTCAAACATGCCTGATAGGGTTTCCATAATAACTGGAAAAAGTGTGATTAACCTTACCAGAGAAATTACGTTGCAATGAGCAAAGTCTCCTCTCTCACAGCTGGCTTATGCTAGAGGTGGCCACCGTAGACAGCATTCTCCTTGAAGCAATCTGCAAAACTGCTCTCTTGAAACTCACTCTCAGGGTTATTTTTTGGTACCAACAGATATTAAGTATGTTTATCTATAAAATGTTACAGCTATTAGGCCTTCCAAGAATTGCATGAGTTAATGTGTAGCTATCTGGGACCAGTCCTTTTGCTGCATTTCTCTTCTGTTCCTTGCCCTTCAGAGCCATGGTCAGCTACACTCGAGG
Organism: Aegotheles bennettii; assembly: GCA_013398125.1. NCBI lineage: Eukaryota > Metazoa > Chordata > Aves > Caprimulgiformes > Aegothelidae > Aegotheles > Aegotheles bennettii. Next base: position 2,521 of record VZRW01010592.1, read on the forward strand.
TGTAGGTATTCATGCTTCAATGCCGTTATCCCACAGCTGCATGCACGTGATGATAGAATCAGTAGTGACTGCAGCTTGTGCTTCAGCAAGAACATTAACGTAATAAAGTTCCCTGCTTTGGGGCAGGAGAGAGTGTCAGAGGTGAGACTGCTTCTGTTGAGGTAGCATTAATGGCATTTTGTTGAACATAAGTACCAGGTCTTTCTGTGGGGTGGAGTTTTGTTGTTGGGGTTTGGGTTTTTTTGGTCTTTGGGGGTGGACGAAAGGTGTTCAAACCACCTGTGGCATTATTTCTTTTGGGGAGAAATACTGAAGTACAGGGTGAAGGCAGGCATGAAAATAAACCTATCAGTGCTGCTGAATTTTGATGGCTCCCATTGTAATGAATTTATCAGGGAACGGGGCCTTCTCTTGACTTGTATCTTTTTGATTTGGGATTCTGCTTACTGGAAGATGCCACTTCACACACACTGTTTATTTCTGCATGTCAAAGAAATTATGATTAAAATTCTGAATGCTCACAAATACAAGAATTTTCACCACATAAACTTAAACATATAACCGTATTGCAGGATGTTATTTGTTTGATGGGTATTTTATACAGAAGCTCTTTGCCTTCAGAAAAAACTTCAAAGGCAGCCAGGGATAAAATGTGACCACGCACAGGGAAGTTTTTTTTTTCCACAGTAATATCATAAAAGTATGGAGAAAGTGGGGATGAGATAGAGTTGGGATTTCTTTTTTGTAAATTAAGGGTATTCATGGCTTTTATGTAATAGTCTCATGGCAGCATGAGTTGGGCAGCCCTAAGTGGTAGGACAAAGCAGTAGGCAGTACAGAAGAATGCAGGACTTGCCAGAACATTGACAGTGGCATGTTTGTGTTGTGGCACTACAAGTTGAGCACACAAAACAACAATGATGTCATAAAAGCAGGCTATGAGAGAATATATTTTATTTTATTTTATTTTTGTGATAAACTCTGGATATCTTCAAGTTTCACAAAATGATGAAAATAAGAGGTGTGTAGAGGCACATAGAAGCTGTTGAGGGCATCAAGGAGTGGAAATGCTAATGAAAGAACTGGTAGCAATGTAATGGAGTATTGAAAACCTGAGAGAGAAATTGTATTTGACCAGTATTCAGTGTTGAATATGAGATCCAGTCTGAATTGTTTTGAGGTTATGAAATTCTTCAAGGATAAGAAATGTACCCTTTCATAGAATCACAGAATCATCAAGGTTGGAAGAGACCTTCAAGATTAGTAAACAGTGTTTCTTTACAACAAGACAAGTTTGTGTCAGCTCTTGTAACACCAGTTCGGACAGTGACTTTAAACCAAAACTAGATAGTTACGGCAAAGAACATCTAAAATTAATAGTAGAAAGCAGTTGTTCTTTGCTCATCAGAAAAGGAAACCTCAGTATAGAGATACACCTCTTTGTCCCATTGACTTACATTTAGATTATGCTGTGTTATAAAGTGCTCAAAATAGTTTTATATATATATATGTACATAAAAGTTTCAAGACTGAACTTTGATCAGAAGGAGGAGTCTTTTGGGAGCCTGCAGTGACACGTTCCCTCTCTAAGCTGATCAAAGCAGTGGCCATGATTTGGACTTTCAGATCCCACCCTGCCGACCAGACACCATGCTCTCGAGCCAGCCACTTGCCTGGAAGGCTATCAGAGCTTAGACATCACAATACTTAGATTCTTTGCTAAACAGCCAATGTTTTGGCCCTCTTACAGTAACTCCTGTGCCATCCTGCAGGCAATTTCTCTGAAGAATGCATTTAATTTTTTGTTGTTTGAGAAACAACTTCATTTTGGTTCTAGAATGCCATCAAAGCAAAGTGCTTCCAGGTGGCATCCAAACATGGCTTAACTCTGAGTGGAGCAAGTGGTCTGAGTGCTCTCGCAAGACTTGGGAGTTTCTCATCTGCCCAGGCATGTTTTAGTGTGCATACTTCCAATTTTACCACAATGGAATATTTTCCAGCTGGTGTTTAAAAATATTTTCTTCACCTTTTATAGACCACATTTGCTCTGTCAAACAAATGTGCTTGATTTTTCTCTTGTCACTTATGTTGGGATATATGTTCAGCAAATGGATAGAAAAAAGAATGCACCATACTGTAAAAAATCTGGGTTTTCATCCACTTTTTCTTGTCTCTATCTTTTTAATAGGGACCTGTAGCAGCTAAAAATGCTTTCTGTGATGTAAGGAAATAATGTGTTACAATGTTTCTTTGTAGCTTTTTTGTTTGTTTGTTTGGGTTTTTGTTTGTTTGTTTAAAAAAACCCCACTTTTGATTTCATGTTAGCTAACTCTTCCATTTCTGGGCAGGATGCATTGGTTTGGGTGTTATCTTGACTGCTTTTGGTCTGAACACTCTCACAAATTTTTCTGTAAACTGGAGGCTTGAAAGCATAAACTTGAAATCACTAGATGTTCTACTTGTTAAACTTGCAAGTCATTGTGTGTGTGAAGAATATAGAATATTAATAAAGGAATATATTGTGTGAAACATGTTCCTTTTAATTGCAAGTGGATTTATAATCACAGTGTCTATATTCAACTATGCAAAACAGTGGAGATATTTGTATATTTTGTAGTCAAAGTTCATTTCCCTCAGGAAGAAACGAACAACCAAAGAACAGAAATCACCTCTGTAAACATTTCAAGCAGATCTAGCAGGATAAAGTACTCCTGCTACTGTTCTTTTCCTAGTACTGAAAATTGAATAGTATAATAATTTGAGATTGTTTTGGCAAGTTATAGCTAAGACATTTTGCTAAGATGCTGTGGCTAAATTTCACTTACCATGGCCTGTATTGTATGACTCTGTAAGTGCTAGCCAATATATGGAGTGAGGCAACTTTCATCACTGAATTCAGAACACTAAACAATACTAGATTTCAAATTTCTATCAAGGAAAACAGAGTGAGCTCACAAAAGAATTTATCCATGAAGTCTGAATGAGTTGCCAAATCATAGATCTGACTATAACCTCTTTTTATTCTGAAAGAAATCCATTTTCTTGAGTAACTGAAAGACTTTTGTAAAGTTAAAGGATTGTCTAGAGTAAACCATAAAAATAAGAAGTGTCCATAGTGTCTCCCAGCTACATTGTATTTGTGCTAATTTCAAGTCCAAGTCATCAAGGAGTTCAAAGAAGAGTGACATATTTAATTTCATTTTGTCTTGAACAACAATTACAAAGGCAATCATTTGGTTCTTTTCCAAAACTGTACTACAATATAGCAAAACAAGTCTGTTGCTTTTACAGTTTGGGAAATGCTAGATGGTAACTAGGTACATTACCAGACTTGGCAACAGCTTATTTTCATTAGCTTTCAGTTATTAGACAAGTTGTAAGTTGCTATCATTGACAAAATGCCAATAATGTAGTCATATATCAGGCATCCTTTGTCTAGAGGAATGTCGATCAGAATCCACTCTGGAAATTACAAAGTGGATGAGAGAGGTTGCTTTTCGATATAATTTGATAAGAATATAACACAGTAATAAGTATTGATTACCTAATCTAATTTTTATTCATTAAAACCTTTAAAAAGTATTTTATTAAAGGGTCAGATTGTTGTTTTGTGTAGAAATCCTTGATCCAGGACAAGAACTTTCCTAAAGCATCCTTCTGAGACGTTTTGCAGTTTGTTTGCACCAGAAGCCATTCAAATAATTCCAAACCCTTTTTTTTTTTTCATCTTACCTACCCAAGTCTCGCTTCTTGTTGACAGAGATTTGTAGCATTCATTTTGCTTCTTAAATGGGTGATATGTTCTCAAATTCCCTGGCAGCAAACCCTGTAGAAGGCCAGGTTGGAAGCTTGTTACTGGCTGTACAGTATTACTGGTTCAATCAGCATTTCTTATTTCACCAAGATATTTGGGTGAGGAGGAAAATTTGTGTCTACTGTGTGGATCTGCAGGAAGTGCCCAAGGATGTGACCATTAACTGAGATAGGCTTAATTAGTTTCTAAAAAATATCGTGCCGGCCATTTGTCTTTGCAGTTTAGTCACCTTAACTTGAGGCAAATACAAATATTAGTAGGGAGATATATCTACCATTTTCCCTGTTTTGCAATGATATGCCTTTTTTTTTTTTTTGACTGCATCCTTTGGCATATCTTTCAGTGGACTTTGACCACAAAACCAGTTAAGCCTCTGATTTAGTAAATCTTAACTCATTTTCTAATTGGTTTAATAATGCATTGACTAGAGAGGAGCAGCTGCATGATTATGGTTAAATAGGCAAAAAAATATTTAAAATTGGGAATTTAATTGCATGTTGTTTGATATTTAATACCATGACCTCTAGAGGTCCCGTCATTTTAAAAAGGCCACCATTTTGCTTCTTGCGCAGTAAACCCTTCCTGTAGAACAAAGTGTTTTGGGCTGCCACACCCAGATGGGGCTTCTGCCACACCAGACTCTAGCATGGTTGCAGAACTGCAAAACTGGCCCTAATCATAATCTTCAAACGCTACGTCTGCATTCAATAACTTCTCCCACATGTTCACTCATGTTTTGAAATTATGAAAGTTAAAACCAGCATATCAGTTATTTCTGTTCTTTTTGGGGGTTCATGTGAGGTTGGATTTTTTTTGTGTGTGTGAGACAACTATTTAATCTACATCTTCAGTTACTTAAAGCATTTAATCTATTTTCCCTTTGTTAATGATTATTTAAATAACCCGCAGTCAGTATGTTTCAGATACTTCGCACTTGCTTAATGTCTTACAGCTAAAAAACTACTTTACACATTATCTGCAAATCAAGTATTCTTACCTCTGTGAAAGAGTGAAATTCGTCCTGCATACTGATGGCTTTCCAAAGGCCTGCATATCTTTATTTGAGACTTAAGCAGGATTTTAATCTGAATGTATATTTTTAGTAAAGTGCAAGGACAAACTCTGTTCTAGGCCTCTGAACATGATGATTTCAACCTAGACAGATACGGGCTTGATGCTATACTCTTTGAAACCAGAGGCTCAATTACTAGCTTCTGTAGTTCAGATTCAATCCGTAAATGACTCTTTCCAGACATGGAGAGTAATCAGAAGTGTTTCTGAGCTCAACTTTTAGGGCACTGTTGATGTTGGTGCCACATGCGTGACTTCAGTGCAGTTCACTGAGCTTGCATTTAAGCTAGGTTTTAAACTGATGTGTCAGAGGTACCTGTGTTACAGTGAAGTCAGGGAAACTCAATACTTGCCAGAGGAAGGAGGTAAATCAGTTAATGAGAATCAAGACAAACTCTTTTCTATTTTGTTTTATATGCTGCTGTGAGCAAAGTAAATATTTCTCCCAATTAATTCTTGTAACTAGTCAGAGCAGCCCATTAGAAGTGGCTGAGTGGGAAGAAAGTTTGCAAGTAGGCTCGATTCTTTCCTGTTTGAGTCTAGTTTGGCTTTGATACTCGTCATTCAAACCTGATATGAGAGCTAAGTAATAGTCACAGTAAAGATCAAAATAAGAGATCCAAGTGTTAATCCTCTGCAGTTCTAGCTAAAGCTTAGCTTCCAGGGGGATGGCATGTATGTTTTTATCCAGGTAGGGAGTGTTGAAGGTGTGGTCCCCTTTCTGGGATTCATTAATCTGAGTCACAGAGGTAAGGCAGAGCATGGTCACTGAATGCCATGCTGTTCTTAAAAGTGTCAAGTGAGATGCATATTTGATCAGAAGTAAACTACAGTGTTTCTCTGAAAAGTTCAAGTTTTTCCAAGCCCTTGATTTGTTATCTTTCTCACTGTGTTTTCCAGTAGCAGGTCATGGGGCATAATTGGCTATTGCTTCCCTTGTGAGCTTCACAGGCAGTTGTGCTGACAGCTCTCGAGTTGCCTCTGGGTCTGTCATATAGCAAAGCTACTGATGGGCTTTCTGTGTTGCTTACCAAGCTACTGTGGATTGAACCGTGCCTCCTCCTGAGCTGTGATGTGCGATTGAATTCCCTTATTTAAGTAAAGCACACCAAGATCTTGCGACTTCTGTACTTCTATCACATCAGTGGATACAAGAGCAAAGACATTGCTGTGCTTAGTGCCATTGTTTTACTTACAGCATTCTGTAACAGTAGGGATTTAACACAAAAAAGTGGTTGGGTTTATTAGTGGCCAGATAAATGGGAAACTTAACTCTTAAATTTTTTACATTAGTAAGAATAGTAAAACGCTAGAGCCAAAGCTCTCTTGAAAGCAAGATAGTAAAAAGTTCATTACTTGAGAAGAAGGAAAAAAAAAGGAGAAAAGAAATACTGCTGTCGAATATCATTATGCAGAAAGAACATTCAGTTAAATGGAAGGAAAAAAATAAGTGGTTTGCAAATGCAACTGGATTTCTGGCACTAGAAAATTCTTAAGAGAATTTTGTGATACGCAAGAGTATAGAAGTCTTGAAAACCAGTGCTTTGAAATAGCTATTAACATGTTTGCTGACCTCTGTGATGGTAACATTTTTATTTTTTTTTTAATTTAAAAACAGTTTCCAGCTGCGTCAAATCTGCAACAAAGCCATTGAATCACTAAATGTAGCCTCTGAATATTTTTTGAAGGAGAAGGTAAATTTTAAAAATGCTGTGACAAATCAATATAAAACTGTATCTGAAATTACGAATACAAATAGAATGTTGTTCTTGACTGGTTTGCTTATATTGAATCTATATTATTTTATGTGAAGTATGTGTAATAGAGCATTAGACTTGAAAACTGTGTTGAATATTATTTCTGACAGCCTTTTTTTAGGGTCACTAAAATTCCAATAATTCAGTACAGAATTGAAGTCGATTCAAGAGAAAAATTTAATATAGTCTGCTTGCCTGCCAGCTTCAACATAGTTCCTGAGTATTGAAATGGTTTGACACATTGAAATATAAAGTGCATTTGTCATATCTATTGGTGGAGTATTTTATGTGATCACATCTAACAAAACTCAAGTCAGAGTAAAACTTAATGTTATTTTTACCTCCTTGTAAAAAGAGAAAAAATAATAAGGGAATATAAACTACTGTTAGTAATAAAAATACAGAGTCTTACCTGGTAATGTCGTATTGACCCTCAACTGATTTCTGTTGTATACTATTTTAGTGGTTTTATATAATGCAGATATTGTTATGTTGCAGTGATGTACAAGTGTTCTATAAATGTTCATTTATAAAACTTTGGTATCCTCTTTCTCTGTCCTTGCACAAACAATTCTGCATTTCACATACAAATGCTTTATGAATATCCTGAAGAGAGATTAAATTGTGGTGAACACTGCAACATAAGTTCACAAAAATCAGTATATTTTTTCTCTTTGTTAAAGCATTAGATTTACTGATTACCTGCTCAAACAGGAGGAAAGAGAGTAAAAGGTAATGGGAACATATGCTGTCCTAATGCTTACCAAAATATCTTCATGTTAGCACAAAGCTTGATTTAACTTCTGTGGACTTTGGGTCAAACTTGTGATTCACATGGAGCTAAAGCGAGATGGTTAGGCTAAGGTAGGGGTGTAAATGAGCAACTCTGAAGCAGATGAGCCCTAATAGTAAGACAGCAGGAAGCCCATGTTAATGGCTTGTCCATATACCAGATGTGTGGAGGCTTTAGAATCATAGAATAGCTTCAGTTGGAAGGGACCTTAAAGATTGTCTAGTCCAACCCCTCTGCCATGAACAAGGACATCCTTCACTAAAGCAGGTTGCTAAGGGCCCCATCTAACCTGGTCTTGAATGTCTCCAGGGATGGGAAATCCACCACCTCTTTGGGCAACCTGTGCCAGTGTTTTACCACCCTCATGGTGAAAAACTTCTTCCTTATATCTAACCTAAACCTACCCTCCTTTAGTTTAAAACCATTACCCCTCATCCTATCACAACAGGGTCTGCTAAAAAGCCTGTCCCCATCTTTCTTATAGGTCCCCTTTAGGTACTGAAAGGAGGCAATGAGGTCTCCTCAGAGCCGTCTCTGGGCTGAACAACCCCAACTCTCTCAGCCTTTCCTCGTAGGACAGGTGTTCCAGGCCTCTGATCAGTTTTGTGGCCCTTCTCTGGACNTCTATCTGCTGGTCACAAGTCCTTTTGGTGCAGCCCAGGATACGGTTGGCCTTCTGGGCTGCGAGGGCACATTGCTGGCTCATGTCCAGCCTTTCGTCTATGAGTACCCCTAAGTCCTTTTCAGCAGGGCTGCTTTCAATCCCTTGATCCCCCAACCGGTATTGATACTGAGAGTTGCCCTGACCTAGGTGCAGGACCTTGCACTTCTCCTTTTGAACCTCATGAAGTTCCCTGGGCCCACTTCTTGAGCTTGTCTAGATCCCTCTGGATGGCATCCCATCCTGCAGGTGTGTCAACTGCACCACTCAGCTTGGTGTTGTCTGCAAACTTGCTGAGGGTGCACTTGAGCCCGCTGTCTGTCGTTAATGAAGAGATTGAACAATACCGGCCCCAGTATGGAGCCCTAGGGGACACCACTTGTTACTGGTACCCTTTAGAAAGATAAAACAAAGGTGTTTCAAAAGCATAGGTGCCCAATTTCATGATGCTATGGTTGCCTGATACTACATGGATTTAGCGATCAGATTAGATTTACAAACTACCTATAGTTTGCACTATAGTTCATGTTGTTATGAAGCAAGCTCTGCTGCCTCTTTAAAATGTCACAGAGCTTCCCCAGCCAGGGAGGGGGAGTGGAGCAAAGAAGTATCCTTCCTGAGGCTCATGCCCAAGGATAGACTTGATCTTAAAATACACTCCCTGAAATTTTTTTTCTTAATCTTCAGAAGCAAAAATGACAAGGAAAATCCCATAAACATTCTGCTCTTTCACACACACTCTTGGATAACTTGGTAACTTTGCAGTAAGTTTGCTTATTGCTTGCTAGAGGATTATATTTCTTCTACTAGCTATTTGGGTAGCCTTCAGTCTTCTAAGTATAATATTCCTACATAAAGCATTCCCAAACAATACTTCTCTATTAGCATTGGAGTCTAGTGAAAATAAGGGATTTTTCTGGATATGAAGATTTTTTTTTTTGCCAATTATCTATTTGTTGTATAGAAATGATCACCTACATGAATTATCTGACTCAAATATTTTTTCTTACGATATTACAAAAGAAATACTTTTTAATGTAGATTTTTAAAAGTACACACACTTTAATAGTGCACTTCAGTACAATTGGGCATACACAAAAATTTACATGAGTTTGAGAATTCGAGTTGCTTGCCCACTTTGTGTGGGTGTTAAAGATGAACAAGTTACAAGCAAAAATACAACTTTTCATTATTAAACATCTCTGTTGCAATATAGAAAGCACATTGAAGAGTGCACTACGTATTTTGGAGGGGCTGAGAACATGACAGGGGAACTTTCAAATAAAACTTGGTGGACCTTTTTGCTGTAGATTTGAAAATAAGTCCAGAAGGCTGAGCCTAATATAACATGTGGCAGGTGGCCTGCATTTGCCTGGAGAATTCCTCTAGGGCAAGACAGCTCAGCAAACACATAAATCCTTTCTTCTCTGTTATCTAGTAGCACATTTAGTTGCCATGGGAATTTTATTTATGCAGCAGATCCTCTGCAGTTCAGTTTGTGCCTAAAGTTTAACTGTACAGCTGTTACTGTAAATACTACATGGCACTATTTTCAAAACACAGCACCTTTGAACAAAAAGAACATGTCTTCTCTATTATTGATTTTGTTATGTTATCAAAATACCGTTTTGATTATACTAGGATAGTGTTTCCCCAAAAGCTTCCTAAGTTGATCTAAAGTATGCACCTCCTGTACAGCTCTTCCTAATAATGATTTATTTACTTAGAAAAACACATCCAGCATTTTATCTGAAGAGTATATTACAGCAAGAGAAATTTGGTAATTTGCGGGAGAGAACTTCGTATGAATACAAAGTGCATATATAGCTCTGCTTACTTTCAGGCTATTGGTTGTCCTTATTTGTGATACATAATAAAATACTGTTTTAGATCTTTTTACGTTTATTGTAGTTCTGCTTTGCTCGCCAAAGGTATGTGAAGAGTTTTAAGTTCATTGGCTCTGATGTGATTATTAGAAACAAATTAGTTTTAATCCTTTAACAGTTTTCTTTGCACAAAACAGCATGCATTTATGAATGAAAAATAGAACTTCTGCTTTTTTAGGAGTGAACAGATTACCCAATACCATCTATATCCTGACCCGTTCTCTAATCCCTAGATTGCAGACTGTACTAACTAAGGGAATTAAAAATAAATAAAGCTATAGTGCTGAGAATTCGGCAGTATCTTGCTATTGATTGGAAAGTTTTCCCTGTACGTAAGTGAAATATTTACTCTTTCCAAAAAACTGTTGACAATTTATTCTACAGTTCTGCTTTACACAAATACAGCTGTGATCAAAACACAAAATTAAGGCTCCAAGACAAAATTTTAATGTTAGATTTTAATGATTTTTTATTTTTTTTTGGCACAAGTCATATTGGTTTAACATCAAACCGTGTTCCTGCAGTAACAGTTACTAAACAAGATTCCTGGTATGAGCACACAACCTCCAGGTATTTCCTCTTTTCAGTATAAACTGTCTGAATATGAATATTCAGAAAATAAATTCCAGCAAGATTAATAGAATAAATTAATAGAATAAATTAAAAGCTTTAAATGGCAGCAATTTGGAGATCTCAAATTTTGCTGTTCAAGTGGTGTTTTGGCTCTCTTCAGCTGGTTTGCTGCTAATCTTGATGTTAGAGAACAAATAATCTACCTCTACGTGCACAAATTTCTGTTGAAACTTACTGTGTGGTAAGCCAGGCTGGATGGCAAACATATGTAACGTAACAGAGCACTTCTATTCCCTTTTCACTGGTAGTCATTTAAAAGTAGATGAGAGGGGAAAAATGCGTATATTTGCTAGCAGCTTTACTCATTGCCTGTGAGAAAAGGAGTTTATTGTCTGGCTGACTGACAGATGTCATGTGGACAAAGCCTGGTCAGGAAATTTTCCTGACCAGGATTTGAGACCTGCTTGGTTTTTATTTCCCCACAGTACCATGGATTGCTAGAAATCTGGTATGGAGGACTAGGGCAGCAGTCCTAGAGGGCTGGAGCTGCAGCTTTGGTACCATGCTGTGAGTATTTCAGTGGACTTAATGGGTTTAAGAGAATTTTGCATGTTCAAGAACTCGCTAAGCTGATATGCAAGCACATGTAACTGCACCTACTGTAGCAGATATGAGTCTTTCTACTGTGACACATGAGATCATACGGAGTATGGGGATAGACTCTTCTTGCTTAGATACCGACGGGGAAGTCATCTGTTCCCTTGCTCGTATCTGAGGTGCTCCTCACAACTGTCCATGCAAGAATAATCCTGGAGGTTACTTTAGGAGCAACATTTATAGTGAGCTGGAGAATAAAAGCTTATGAGCAGCTAAATTTAGAAGTTTCGTGAGCAGAAAGCGAGCTTGTTGATCGGTCCTGTCTCTTCATGGCATTAGGACTTTCTAAAAAGGGCCTTTCCTCTTTTTTAGATGATTGGGGTGGGTAAAATTTTTTTACTTCAGGGAAAAGTTATTTATCTGGCTTATCTTATTCAAAGAAGATTGAAAGATGACTTGATTCATATTGCATAACTACCTTCATGGGAGAAAAATCTAGGGTGCTGCAGTTGCTTTAAAAGAGTAACAGTAACAGGAGCCCCTGGCTGGGAGCTGAAACCTGACAAATTCAACAGAGAAACATGTCACTCTTGGGGGATTACTCTGAGAAATTGGTGGGCTCACCGTCTGTAGATGTCTTCCAAATATCCTGCTTTCTGTAGGGTATACATTAGCTAGCAAAGTCACTGGATTCAACAGAGAAGTTCAGAAGCTATCTGAACTCGGAAACTCCATGATTGGTTATCTAAGAAGCCAAAGATAGATAACAAGTCTTTCTGGTCTTAAGTTCCATTATCAATGAGCTTTTACAGAGAAAAACTATATTGTTTGCTCTTGCACACTTGTAGCTTCTCCTGAATGTGACCTGAACACAGAAGAGGGGAACCTTCTTCCTTTGCATATCACAGAGGAAACACACTCAGTTCTCAATAGTACATCCCTAGGAAGAGATGTGAAGTTTTAGCAGTGATCCCATGAAATTCCCAGACCAATGCAAGAGGCATATGTATTGCATTCTCTAAAGCTGTGTTCAAAAGCACAATTTTTTTCATTAATAACATGGAATTTTTTATCTGATAATTTTGGAAATGCCTTTAATGAAATTCACACATTTAATGGACATTCAGAAATTAGATGTCAGCGCTGCTCTCAGTCCAGAAATACTTAGATGTATAATAGCAACACAGAGTTGTTGTCTGACAACTTAGTGCTTCTTAGGACTTGTTCAATTAAGAAGAAAAGGAGAGTAATTGTGGTGGGTGACTCCCTTCTGAGGGGAACAGAAGGGCCCATCTGTCGACCGGACCCATCCCACAGGGAAGTCTGCTGCCTCCCTGGGGTTCGGATTAGAAAAATTAAAAGGAAACTTCCTGAGCTTGTAAAGCCCTCTGATTACTACCCACTGCTGTTTTTTCAGGTTAGCAGTGACAAAATTATTACAAGAAGTGCAAGGGCAATGAAGAGTGACTTCAGGGCCCTGGGATGGCTGGTCAGGGGGTCTGGAGCGCAAGTAGTGTTTGCCTCCATACCTCCTGCAAGAATGGGTGAAGAAGTGAACAGGAAGAATTTACAGATCAATAAGTGACTACGTGACTGGTGCCAA
>VZRW01010594.1:0-10977 GCA_013398125.1 Aegotheles bennettii
ATCCAAGGGCTTGCCTGGAGAAGCCCTTGTCTTGCTGGGACCCAGGGAGGTTTCTTGTTTCAAGGCAGTCTCTGCCATGTGGGACTATTTATGTATCTTATTTATATGGAATTATTTATTTTCCTGTTAGTCTGTCCATGTGCAGCTCCCCTGTCCCTGCCTCACCTCAATAAAAAATTATTTGTGTAAGGGCAACCTGTGTCCACCTTGCTTGGAGCTGGGGTCACAAAGGGGCTTCAGCTTCCCCACCATCCTTGCTCCCAGGGCTGCTTCTGCTCTTGACACTGGCTCTTGCTGGGGGACAGGGGCAGGGAGATAGGATGGAGGGTGAGGAGCCCCTGTGGTACCTCCACTGCCTTTCCTGGGGCTGGCACAAAGGGCAGAGTTAGCTCTTGATGATGCCTGGGGAGCTCTGGAGCTGCCTTGGCTTCTCCTTTCTGCTGCCAAACTGTCCTTCCCAAGTGTCTCTGCACTTGGACCAGACCCAGCTGCTTTCATGTTTTTACTGAGCTGCAGAAGGCAGGGGCTGTGGCCCAGGGGCTGGGTGGGTTGTCTGGTCCTTGCACTGATACCTGATGTGATAGGATAGGAGCTGGGACTGAAGCCAGGAAAGAGGAGGGACTTAACCTCCTCCAAGAGCTTGCTTTGAAGCTGAACTGTCACGTTCCCCAGTGCTGGTGTAATCGATCTGCCTGGGAGCAGCTTCTGGTGTGGGAAGCGGGCTGGGCTGCTCCCTGGGGCAGGGCACAGGGCCTTGGGCAGCTGCCCCCTCAAGGACAATGCAGCCTTTTGGGTTGTATTTGCTACAGCTTGGATCCTCTTGCAAACCAAGGTAGTAAAGCTGCCAGTTGGGTGCGAGCCTGTGCTGGGGACTGTGCTGCTGAGCATCAGGGCACTGAGATGCAGCCATGCCTTGCTCCCTGCACACATGATGGCCAAAGCCACCAGCTATAAGCCACAGCTGGAGCAAACCTCTTTATTTCAGCTGCTCTCCACCTGCAAGACTGGGTGGAGGGAGAGGCAGGTACTACTCAAAGTAGACTCCATGCACTGTGGCCACGGCAAAGAGGGAGGTGTTGGAGAAGGTGGCAGAGGCAAAGCTGTCACTCTCAGGGTCCCACAGTGCCCGGCTGGCCATTAGCAGGCTCTGCTGGCCCTGCTGGCCCAGCAGCACCTGGCAGACCAGCTTGTAGCGGGGTGGCACCACCTCCTTTGCCCAGCTCCGCAGCAGCTCAGCCAGGCTCTGGGCTAGTGAGGCACTGCCCTGGGGGCTGTAGACTGAGGTCCCCAGGGTGCTGGCCAGGACCCCTTCCAGCACTCGCTGCACCCGCCCTGCGTTGAACTTGCAGCCTTCATCTGGCCCTATCCTGTAAGTGTTTTCCAGGCGGGTCTTCAGGATGGGCTGGAAGAGGGGGAGCCCGGAGAAGCTCACACGGCTGTGGAGCATCCAGGGACCAATGGAGGGGCGCCTGCCCCCTGGCGCTGCCCCCAGCGAGCTGCGGCGGCTGGCCAGGGGTGCTGGGTGGATGCTGAAGATGGAGCTGCGACGGGAGAGCAGGGGTGGTGGTTTCCCATCCTCAGTGCCCCGGCCTGGGGCTGGGGGCTGGGAGCCACGGCGGGTGGCACGGAGCGGAGGGGCTTCAGTGCTGTCTGCAGCCATCACCTGGGCTGGCAGAGCCACCTCTGGGGAGGACTGCTCAGCCATACGGGTGGCCTAGAGAGAAGGCATGTCTCTGAGTGGCTCCTCAGTTGTCCCCCAGCCTCTCCATCTCTCCACTTCTCTGCTTTGCTTTTCCCTTCCCCATGCAAATCCCACACCTCCTGGTGCACATGTCCCTGTAGGGCTGGATGCAGAGGAGCTGGGGGGACTGTGGCACCTGCCTTCCCTTCTCCAGCACCTACATCCACAGCAGCCTTGGCCAGGTGGGGCTGAGCCAGCGCAGCCATGCATGGTCCATCCAGCCCTCTGCTTTACCATCCCCAGCCTTTTCCTCCCAGCACAGGTGAGTGGTTCCTTCTCTGCCAGCCTCCCCAGCCCTCCTGCCTGCGTCTGGTCCCACACTTACCTCTAGCCCCAGTCCTGCCTTGCTGGGGTAAACCCAGGGGACTTGTCTCTGGCTGATGTTGTGCTCCTGGACCTTAGCCCCACAGGTCGAGGTGAGCAGGGCCAAACCGGTTGTGCTCCTGGAGCGTGAAGTGTTGCTATGTGACACTGAAGCTCTCCAGGGCTGCTCTGGGGCACAGCTCATGTAACTCCTTGTTTCCTGGCCCCTGGACAGCCCTGGCCCCTTTCGCTCCTGCTCTGTCTGTGTTTCCAGCTGTGCCAGCACAGGGACATGGTCGCTCTGGGCATGTGCCCTCCAACTTTGGCTTCTCCCTGTCAGCCCTGAAAAATGCTTCCTGGTGTTGAGGAAGAGTAGAAGGTGGAGAACAGCTATGGTGATTGCCACTTTGCACCCTAACTATGGGCTGCACTGGGGTCAGGACCTCCAACAGCTTGATTTTACCTAGAGGTTTGCATCCTTTGGGTACTTATGCCCCCTGTGCCAAGGGAGAGCATGGGTGGATGGGTGGGCACCCATCAATCGCAGCGCTGTGCCGTGCTGGGAACCTGCAGCCGCAGTGCCCTGGCCCCATGGTGGGTTTGCTGGGGGCTCCCAATCCCGACTGTGGTTTCTCTGCGCTGGCGGAGCCCAGCCCAGCTGGTACGCCACGGCCGCCCTGTCAATGTGCCTTTGTCTGGCCCGGCTGCTGAGCTATTTGGGGAAAGTGGAGACGGCTTTTGTGTTTCTATCTCCCGTCAGAGGTATTTATAGCCTGCTGCTGACTAGCGCTGCCAAGCGCACTGGCAGCTGGACCCCTCTCCCTCGGGGTGCTGCTGTCTGCTGCGGGCCCTACTTCTCCCTCTCCTTCCTACCACTGCTGGCAAGTGAAGGTGGGTCCCCCCGTGGGCACCCTCCCTGTGTCCCCACTCCTGGGTCGGTTGAGGCCAGCCAGGCTTGGGGGAAAGGGGATGGGGCACAGCACAGCACTTTGTTAAGGCCTGGGCAATGCTGGTTATGCTGTTTTCTGCCTGCAATTGCTTGTGTCCCAAGCAGACATAACAGCAGCAGGGCTTTGTCCTGGAACAGCAGCAGAAGAGGAGGCTTTTGTCATTTCAGGGGGCAGATCTCCCTGCTGGGCTTGGGTTCGCTTCACTGCCGGTGCCAGGAATGCAGCCATGCCCTGCAGCTTTCCATGGGGGCTCTGCATACAGACGCAGAGGTGATCTTTGTGCATTTAACCTGTACATGTGTTGCCTTTTCCAAAATCCCAGCTACCTGCCTCCTTTCACCCCCATCTCCCCCATCCACAGGCTCCTTCGCAGCAAAGCCACCGGCTGGGGAGGGGACAGGTCCCCGTGCCGGGGATGCCACTTGAACTGAGATGCACGGCTGCCTCCCTGCCCTGCTCCCATCCCGGATGGAGCCCCCTCAGCATCAAGGGTGGGCTTCACCGTTCGCCCCTCCCGCTGCCTCCCTGCTCTGCTCCCATCCCGGATGGAGCCATCCCAGCAGCCAGGGTGGGCTTCACCGCTCGCCCCTCCCGCTGCCTCCCCGGCAGCCGGCGGCTGCCTGCCAAGTTTCCCTAGCGATGGGCCATGTCGTACGGCGCGGTGGCCTCCTCCCCAGGCCGGCCAGCCTCCCGCCTGCCTCCCGCCTGCCTCCCGCCTGCCTCCGTCCCGGCTGCCCCCGTCCTGCCTGCACCGCCTTCCTCCGCCGTCCTCCCCGAGGCAGCCCATGGCCGGACCCTGCTCGGCGCAGCTGCAGGGCGAAGCGGCCGCCTTCACCGCCGCCCTCCGCACCCTGGTCAACAACCCCCAGTTCAGGTGAGGGGCCGGGGGGCCGCCGCCACCCCCCCAGCCGCGCTGAAGCCCCCCCACCCGCTCTGTGCTGCCTTCCCGCGGCCCCCTTACGCTGCCCGGGGAGGCGATGCGGGGAGCCCTGGGCAGCTGGCGGGGCAGCCGTGGCTTGTGCGAGCCCCGGGGCTCCCCACGCTGCCTTTGCAGTCTAGGGCTGCCCGGGTGCATCCCCTCTGGGACGGCTACCACCTCTCTGGAGGAGAGAAGGACCCTCAGGTGTGCCCAGACCCCCTTTGTCCTCGGATATGGTGCCAGTGTCCCAGACTAAATCCTGTGCTGGGGCTCCTGCCCTGGCTAGGAGTGGGGGTGCTGCAGCCGCCGTGCCCCCCAGGGACAGCCACCCGTGCTCAGCTCCTTTCTCACCCTGCCTTCCCCAGTGGTTTGGGGTTTTTTTGTTATCTCTAACCTCCCTGCACCCTGGAGCTCAGCTGCCCCCCCTCACAGCACTCGGTGTCCCTGCCACTGCCTTCCAAGGCAGGGAGCAGAGATGGAGAGCCACTGCCTTGGCTGCCCCCCCACCTGCACTGCAAGTCCTGCCTGGCAGCTGGCTGCCTGTGTGATGCTCTTTGCCTGCTTCATGCTGAGGCCTGGCACAAATGTCAATGTTATCTGAGGAAATCCCCATCCCTGCTGACCTTTTGGCCACCCAGAAGAGAAATCCCAGTGAAAACTCCCCAGCCAAAGTGTCAGGCAGTGGGGAAGTGGCTGCCAGTGCCTGGCCATCCCCAGCCCACGTCCTGCTATTCTCCTCTTGTGTCCCACACCCTTCTTCCTGCATCCTACAACCCACACTCTGAAGCCATCATTCGGTAACCTGGGCCCCAGATCCTTTAATCTGCATCCCGCATCCTTTATTCTGCATCCTGCACTCTTCATCTTGCACCTTGCAGCCTGCATCCCAGACCTTGCATCCCGTACTGCAGCCTGCATCCCACAGCCTGCTTACTGTCCCCTTGGCCTGTGTATCCTAGTCCCGAAGCAGTGTATTTCGGTCCTCCTTGCAGTAACTGTCACGGAGGACCTGCTGCAAGGAGGGAGGAGAGGAGGAGGGGAGGAATGGGCCATGGCCACACGGAACACATGGACTAGAAACTCCCTGCCCTTTGCCCATTCCATTTCCTCTGATCCTGCCTCCTTTTCCCAGGGTCACTGGGCTGGGGAACTGGGATTCCCAGGGAACTGGGCTGTGATGGGGGGGCTCTGAGGGACCAGGGCAGCAGGGGACTGTGCCCCAGTGCGCACCGCGGGCTGCCCTGTCCCCCATGTGTGGGGAGGGGCAGTGCCAGCCCCGCTGCTGGTGGTGCCAGAGGCTTTTCATCCCTGAACCTGTGAGTCAGTGCCCGTGAGTCAAGGAGGCTGAGATAGGTGGCAGCCACTCTTTCCCCTGCTTTGCTGTGCCAAAAGAGAAAGTTACTTTCTCCAGCTGTCCTGGGCCTTTCTCATCCTTGCTCTGTGACAGCACCCATGGCTCTCTGTGCTTTCCAGAGGGCCCATCTTGCTCGCCCTGCCTGCAGATGGTGGCTGGCCACAAGGAGCCACCTGCAAGGACCCCTCTGTGCCTGGGAAAAGCCCCTGGGTTAAAACTAAAGGCCACTGTCCCAATGGGACAGGCATCCAGCCACTCCCTGCCCATGTGCCCTGTGTCCCAGCCCCAGGCATCCTGTGCCCCAGCTCCCCAGGCACCGCATCCCTCACGATTCCCTCTTCCCTGCAGTGACGTGACGTTCGTGGTGGGCCGGGAGCAGCAGAAGGTGTTTGCACACCGCTGTGTGCTGGCATGCCGCTGCCAGGCTTTCCGGGGAATGCTCAGCCAGGGGCTGGTGGGCAGTGAGGATCCTCCTGGCAGTGTCCCACCCCAGGGACCCTTTGTCCTGGGCAACGTGCAGCCCGAGGTCTTCCTGGCTGTCATCGACTTTCTCTACACCAATAGTGTCACCCTCAACAGCCACATCGTGAGTGGGGATGACAGGGACGAGGGGGAATGCAGGGTTATGGGGGTGCTCTGCAGCTCCTGGGGTGCGAAGGTGGAGGGGGTGTTCTTGCATGATGCTTTCTGGCTGGCTGACAGTGCAATGAGTGTGTGGGGTCTCATCCCAGCACAGTGGGATATCCAGAGCACCCTGTCCCACATGTGCCTGCCCCAGCCTTGGAACAACTGGCTGTGCACAGCCTGGATGCTGGGAGTGGGGACACCAGAGCAAGATTCCTTCACATGCCCCCATGTGGCAGCCCCTTTTCCCTTCACCCCATGCCCCACCAGGGAGCCCTCACAGAGGTAGGAGGACACATGCCCCTGGCCCCTGGGCTGCCGTGCCCATCCATAGCCCTGCACACCAATGCTCACAAGGTCTCTCTCTTGCCTGCAGGTGCTGGAGGTGCTGACTTCATCAGTGGAGTATGGCCTGCAGGACCTGTGCAAGGTATGGCCCTGCTTAAACTGGGGGTGGTGGTCCTGGAGTGCCCCTGTGCTGAGGAGCACCCCAAGATGGTCCCTGCATGTCTGGTGGCTGGAGGTGGCTCTGAAGACAGCACCATGGTGCCTCATCCGGGTTCATCGCAGGATCAGCCCCTGCTTCTCAATCCTGGAGGGTCTGTCCAGTGGGATCCCCCTTGAAGGGGTACAGCACTGTCTGGGAGCTCCATGGGGGCTGGGGAATCCCAGGGAAGGACATGGGTCCTCACGTCTCCCATGTGGCAAAGGGCAGCAGGAAAGCCCCTGTGCCATCACCCACTGGTGTCCTCCGGTCATCTGGCAGGATGATGCCGTAGGGAAAGTCCTGGGGAGCACTCAGCACCCCAGCCGTGGTGCTGCCGAGGGGCAGGAAGGTTTTGGGAAGGCAGCTGGGAGCAAAATGGAGGGGTGGGAGCCGGATGAGGAGAGGGCTGGGAGCTGAGCAGGCTCAGCGCTGGGGAGGGCGGCCAGGCCACGTCATCAGAGTGATTCCTGAATTACAGCTGGGCCGACCGCGTGACCGCCATCTCAGCCCGGAATTCCCCTCCCTTCCCTTCCCTTCCCACCGCCGGGGAAGGACCTTGCTGAGGAACCGCCGGAACTCTGTGCTGGGGCAGCAGGAGGGGACATGTCCCACCGCCCTGTGGGGGACAAGCTCAGTGCGCCCCCAGATACGGCATGGGGCTGTCAGACAGCTGTTGGGCAGGGAAGGGACGTAAGGGGTGTTGCAAAAAAAGGGGACCCAGTGCCCCGGCCATGTGAGTCTCACCCCACCACATCCAGCCAATGCATCCTTGGGGGGATGAGAGCTGTAGAGGAGGGGTGGGGGGGAGGGGCTGGCCGGGGACAGCCAGGGAAACCTGGGGCTGTGTCACCAGCTGCAGGGTGACCTCATCTCCTTCCCACCAGTGACTCAGGGCCCTTCTGCTCCAGCTGATGGCTCCTCCCTGCATGTGACATCCCCTTGGGTTGCCAGGGACTCTGACCCCTTTGACTGGGCTGCAGATAACATGGACGGGAGGGAGGTCCTGCTCCCCAGTGCACGTGCCACCTTCATCACCCACGTTTGGGCTGCAGCCAGAGCCACTGGTCCCCCAGCAGCCACAGGCAGAGCACAGCTGGCAGGCAGGGCTGGCCAGAGCTGGGGTCACCCAGTACACTGCAGGCAGCACCAGGGCTGTCACCCGTGGGAGGACGTGGCTAGTGACCATGGCCAGGGTTAAGTGACCCACCTGGGGCTATGACGTTGGCTGGGGTTTGGTCACATTGAGCTTGGGCCTTGGCTGAATCAGTGCCCAGGCTGGCTACCCACAGCCCATTGCTGCCTTATGAAGTCCTGTGGGGCGGGAGGTGCCTCCACCCCACATCCCATACCCCATGTTCTGGGGACTCAGGGGGTGCTGAGGATCATGAGCGTGGGTGGCAGGGCTGGGTTGGGCTCCTCCCCACTCTGCCCTCTCCATCTTCCTTCCAGCTCTGCATTGAGTTCATCAAGGACACACTGAGCGTGGAGCAGGTCTGTGAGGCTCTGCAGGTGAGTGTGACCCTAGAGGGACACACAGGGCTAGAAACAACCTGTCAGATTTTGGGTCAGGAGCTGGGCTGGCCCTCTTGCTCTCAGCTGGACGGTGGGCAGGATTTCCTACCCACCCCTGGCCCAGCAGCTGCCTTGCCAGCTGCTGGCTGCAAAGGCCACCACAGCCTGTCAGGGAAATGTCCCCAAGGCCATGCTACCCTGAGCAAGGCTGGCCACAGCTCCCCAGTGTCAGGACATTGTTGTCATCTGCATGAAACTGGGAGGCATTTGGTTTCTAGGAGCTCTCATGGTTTTGTGGCCGGTCCCGAAACCCCTGCTGAGAGTTGGGGCATTTAGAAATAGTCTTGGGAAGGGTGGTGTGGTGGTGGTGGTGGGGGGTGTGTCCCAGTGGCCCTGCCACACTGCTTGGTGGCACAAAGCTGGTCCCAAGAGAAGGGGGATTTGTTCTGTCTCCCATAGGCCAAAGTGATGCTCTTGGGGTGAGATGCTGGCCCCAGAGCACAGAAGCTCCCACCAGATGTGGTGCCAGACCGCTGTGGCGTAAACAGAGCTAAAACTGGCCCAGAGGAAACAGAGAACCCCAAAACCTCAGAACAAAACAAACCTGAACAAAACATCTCGCCTTCCCTCCCCACTTGCGTCAATGCTGGTCCCCTGCCGTGACAGAGGGGGAGGATGTAGAGGTTGACCAGAGGGCTACCTGATTAGTGATTGAAAGAGCAGCCCTCCTGGTCATCACATTCAGGTGCTAATTGTTTAATAATAATAAAGCTAATTGCCTAACAAGGGGGTGGACCTTAAAAGGCAGGGCTCGAGGCACTAGGGGACCTTCAGTGCCTGAGCACTGGGGGAAGGAGCAGGACGTGCTCTGTGTGTTAAATGTTAAGATACTACTCAACCTTCGATACCAGCAAGAACATCGAGTGCTGGGAAGGGAGGCTGGCTCTGCGCACCCAGCACTCCAGGGCAGCTTGCTGCCAGCTTGGGATTACATCACCTAGCTTCACCTGGATCCCGGACACGTTGCCTTGCCTGGATCCCCAACATCGGTGATGCTCACCCTGCCTGTTCCGGTCCCAAGTACCCCACATGCAGGGGCTGCCACCACAGGGGGACAGGGACATGTCCTCCTGGTGCTCAGATGGTCAGTGCCAGCCCTGGGACAAGCATCGCTGTGTAAGGCTGGGGGAGGATGAGAGCACCCCAAATTCCTGCTGCCATGGGGGATGGCAGTTATGGGGCAGGCTGGGGCTGGCACCAGGGCATGGGGCACATATGGTGGGCTCTATGTGGACCCTGTGCCCACACAAGGAGTGCTGGGGACAAGTGGCCCCCTGTTCCTGCAGTGTTGCCTTACGAGAGCAAAGCCGGGCCTCTTGCCCACCAAGGTCTGAGTGATGTCCCCGAGCAGTGGTGGAAAATCAGGTGCTTCCTCCTGACAGCGGGGATGGGTGACAACTGTGGGTGATAGAGCCACCAAACCCTTTGCCATGGGGCAAGATAGGAAAGAAGAGGACCTTGGCACCCCTTCCCCACAACATCCACAACTGTGGCACCCACATACGGTCTCTGTAGGGTTTTGGCAGGAGGTCCCTCCTGCTCTGGGCCCCCCTCACAGGTGTCTGTGTTGTCCCACAGGCTGCGGTGACCTATGGGCTGGCAGACCTCCAGCAGCACTGCCTGGCCTTCATCGAGGGCTGCACCGCGGTACGGCTCGGTCCAAGGGGATTGTGGCACGGGGTATCCCAGGGCACGGGGAGCACTGGGGGCACACAGCATGGGGAGCACTGGGGGCACAGCACGAGGCAGGGGAGCAGGGACTCTAAGAATGGGGAGGCTGGACAGGGGAGGAAAGGGAGCAAACGGTGTTTGGGGAGAAGAGTTGGTGTTTGGGTGCCAGGTAGAGACTGGCTGTGGGGTACTGGTGTGCCAGGAGCTGGGGGTCTGAGTAGGGGGATGCTGGGGTGCTAGGCAGAGGTGGCACCAGGATGGCTCCGATGTGGGGGGGTAGAGCTGATGTGGGGTGCTGTGGTGTGCTGGCAGGCAGTGGTGCGGACACAAGGCTTCCATGAGCTCTCCGACGAGGTGCTGGCACGGGTGCTGCGCAGCGACCGCCTGGCCGTGGACGAGCTGGACCTGGTGCAGGCTGTGCGGGAGTGGGCACACGTCAGCTCGGTGAGTGCAATACGGTGGTGATGGTGGTGGGAGGGGTGGTCCTGGCTGGCACCCGCCAAGGTAGAGCCACCCGGGGGTGCCCAGACCCCCCACCAGACTAGGCAGGGAACCCAGGTGCCCTGTCCCTGAATCTGGGACTGTGTGATGGGCACAGAGGCTGTGTACCCAACCCCCCAAAACATCCCTGGTGCCCAGGCATTACTGGCCCCATCCCTCACATCCCACAGGCCGTCTTGGAGCGCCCAGTGCCCGAGGTGGCCGCCTTGCCCGTGCAGGAGCTGCGCCTGCCCTTGCTGGCACCCGGCGAGCTGGCAACGCTGGAGAGTCACAACCAGCAGGATCTGCTCATCCCGGTGAGCTGGAGGATGCTGCAGGGCCGGGTCTGAGGGGGGATCGACACTGTGGCTGTGCTGATGCCCCCATCCCTGTCCCCGTCCCCAAAGGTGGAGAGCATCGCGGCAGCCTGGCGGTCCCACGCCTTGAGAAGGGGCAGCGGGGTCCCCTCACACCTCTGCCGGCCCCGGCGCGGCACAAGGCCCCGCGACCACCACCGCCACCTGGACCCGCACGCCAAGTAGGGGCCGGGTGCCGCGTTCCCCCCAGCCCGGCCCGGGGGGTCTCAGGGAGCGGCGGTGCCCCCGGCCGGGTGCTCGCAGCGGGACCGGCTGCGGGACCGGGCACTGCCGGCGGAGCCACCGCAGCCGGGAGCATCAGTCGAGCCCTTTGCCCCACGCCGCGGGTTTGGGGTCAGGGCAGGGTGGCCGGGTCACCCCGAAACGGGGTGCGGGGACTGTGCATGGAGGGGGCCCTGTGCTGGGGCCCTTTCCCAGGGCCGTGCTGCCCTCCCCCGGCTGCGGGGCTGTGCTGCAGCCGGCAGCGAGCGCTGGCACCGGCCCGAGCAAGCGCAAACCC
>VZRW01010594.1:12460-32581 GCA_013398125.1 Aegotheles bennettii
TTAGTGCTTCCATTTCTGGGGGGGGTGGGGGCAACAAGCCCGGGGCAGGGTAACCCCAAACCCTGGGCGGGGGGATGTGGCACCATTGGCACAGCCCCAGGCAGGGGACACACAGGCACAACGTGCCCTGCACACAGCTTGCATAGAAGTGCCAGCTTGCCCTGCCGAGTCCCTTTGCAGGGGGCACAGGGGACTGGTCCTCCTCGGCCGAGACCGGGGGGCATCGCCGCTCCGGCGATTAGCAGCACGATGCGGGCGACCCCGCTCTGCGCCCTCCCGTGCCCACCAGGCGCTGGGGAGATGCTCTGCCCACGAGCCAGCAACCTGCAGGAGAGAGAACAGGGGGTTCAGCTGGGTCCCTCCAAAGCCACCCCACATCCCCATGCCACTGTACGTGTCCCTGGGGCATGGTACGAGTGTCCCCAAGCTCACCTAGCGCCAAGCACCTGCCCCGTGGCGTCCCATGCTCTGCATCTCAAAGGCATCGGGCATGGCGGTGCCGCTGGCGCTGGGCACGCCAGGCTCCTCCAGGCAGTCCCGCTCGCCACTGGCAAAACCCTCAGGGCCAAAGTTGGGGTAGGAACCGGGCAACGTGGGGTGCAGGGCCACCATCACTGAAGCGGTGGCCGTGACGGTGGTGTAGCTGCCGACGGGACCCTGCAGGTGGGTGCTATAGGTGGGCATGGTTGTGGCGGGGGCTGGCCGGGAACCCGGCGGGCAGGGCTGTGGGTAGTCTCGGGGCGTCGTGGAGCACGGGTCCCCAAAGGGCAGGGGGGCTGTGGGCTGCTGGCCAGGAGTCTCCTTCGCCTGGACCTCCGGGCTGTCCTTGTAGGGCTTCAGCACCTGGGTGGGGAATAAACAGCATGTGAGGGGTCCCAGCCATGCTGAGAATCCCTCCGGCAACCCTGTCAGGGTCACAGGGGACCCATGAGTCCCCATCCCCAGGCTCTATCCATGACCATCTCCCAGGGGATGCTGAGGCCCATGGCAGGCAAAGACACTCACAGTGATGCGGGGGAAGCTGGGGTCCTTGCCAGCCTCCAGCAGGATGTGTGCCGGGGCAGGGGGAACGATGAAGGGTCCCCGGGGGCTGCCCGGCCCCACGCCTTCCGTGTAGTGCTCCTTGTCTGAGGGGTCGGGGTAGGTGGCAGGCCAGGCTGGGGCACGTCGGACGTACAGCCCTCCAGGGCCCAGGCACGGGGACACTGGCTCCGGAACGGGCAGGCGGGGACCATTATCCACCGGGGATGCCTGGGGAGAGAGGGGATGGCATCAGAGGGACCAGAGACATGCAGGGATGGAGGACCAGGGGGTGATGCGAGGGATGGGGTAAGTGTTGTGGGGTGTGAGGGAGATCTGAGGTGACACAGGATGGGGACAAATGGGTCAGGGAGTGAGTCCAGAGGAGTGCCACAAAGATGATCAGGGGGCTGGAGCACCTCTGCTATGAAGACAGGCTGACACAGTTGGGGTTGTTCAGCCTGGAGAAGAGAAGGCTCTGGGGAGACCTTAGAGCACCTTCCAGTACCTGAAGGGGCTACAGGAAAGTTGGAGAGGGACTTTTTGCAAGGGCATGGAGTGATAGGACAAGGGGGAATGGTTTCAAACTGAAAGAGGGGAGATTTAGATGGGATATTAGGAGGAAATTCTTTCCTGTGAGGGTGGTGAGACACTGGCACAAGTTTTCCAGAGAAGCTGTGGCTGCCCCCTCCCTGCCAGTGTTCAAGGCCAGGTTGGATGGGGCTTGGAGCAACCTGGTCTGGTGGGAGGTGTCCCTGACCATGGCAAGGGGTTGGAACGAGAGGATCTTTAAGGTCCCTTCCAGCCCAAACCATTCTGTGATTCTATGATTCTAGGGAGGCATGGGGGGAGTCCAGTGAGGGGCGAGGCAGGAGTGGAGTAATGCAGGTATGGGGCAAGTTGGATATGGGGCAGAGAAAGGATGGTGTAAAGCAAGGATAGTACAGGGTGAGGGGTGGGCTGAGGTGGGGATGGGGTGAGGTTGGGGCTGGGCAATGCAAGGATAGGTATAGAGTGGAGGGGTGACAAGGTGAGAGACAATGAGGAATGAAGAGATGTGGTATGGGGTGGGGGAGGGACAGGGAGAGGCAGCACATGGGTCTTGTACCTCAGGGGGTGGCCCAATGACAGAGAGCAGGACAGGTAGCAGCACCAGTCCGTTGAGCAGCCCCAGCAGCGTCAGGATGGTGAGCACCGCGAAGAAGTACCTGGGGGGACCACAGGCAGAGGGGGTAAGTGGGCACAGCCACCATGAACCCCGTCCCACCCCAAACAGGGCTTCCCACACCACACATCCCAGCCCCCCACATCTCCCTAGCTTCTATGCAAGATGGGGTGGGTGCCCCCAGCAAGACACGTCCTTGCCAGTTGCCCCACATCCCCACTGCCAGCCCAGGGGGTGAGGAGCTGCCATGCTCACCAGCCCCCATTGCCAAAGCTTTTGGGGGGCAGCAAGTGGCTGGTTCACCCCTCTCCTGTGCTCACCTCATGATGAAGTCAAACTCTGAGCCAGCCAACATGAGGACACCCAGGAGCGTGGAGACGGCACCGTCCATCACGGGGGCAAAGGTGTGTTCCAGCGCTGCAGCCGAGCGCACATTCCGGCTCCCCGCAGCCGTCAGGAAGCCCAGGGCCACGTGGACAGTGAACTCCACTCCGATGCCCACTGAGGCGATGAGGATGACCACGGGGATGGCGCTCAGCTTGATGCCCATCAACCCCATGATGCCAAACAGCTCCACTGCCATCATGGCCAGGATGGAGACCTGGGGGGTGGTGGGGCCAGTGAGGGGTGGCTCTGCCCAGTTGTCCACTCTGCCTCTCCGCCTGGCATGCCCGATCCTACCCCTCCATACAGGGCAGTCTCATCCTATTGCCTCTTTCCCCTCTATTCAGGGTGCCCCTCTGTCCCATCTATTGGGAGTGGTCCTCAACCTCCTGTGCATGGATGTTCCCAAAACCCTGCCTACTTCATATGTTCCCTTCACACAGGGTGTCCCTGATCCCTCCATATGGGTTGCCCACCTGCTCCCACCTCCATATGGGTGTTCCATTCACACTTATTTGCATGGATGTCCCCAAAACCCCGCCCACTACATATGTTCCCTTCATAAGCAATGTCCATGATCCATCTATATAGGTGTCCCCCACCCACTGTCACCTCTATACATGTGTCCATTCCACCCAGGGTGCCCCTGGCCACCCCATCACGCCATGCCCATGAAGCAGGTACCCTGGGCCACCCAGCAGGGTGGCAGCATGGCTGGATGTCCCTGTCCCCACCCATCAGAAGGGCAGCACAGGCAGTCATCCCCTGGTCCCCATGCATCGGGGCGCGTACTCACGATGATGCCAGCCGTCCAGGGGTTGAGCAGCAGCAGGGCGCAGACGAGGAAGGTGCAGGCCAGCAGGATGCTGATGGCCAGCAGGAACCAGTGGCGCAGGCCGATGTACTGCTCCCAGAAGAGGAAGGGGTAGCCGCTGGGGTAGCTGAGCACGCCGTGGCGCTGGGCGGCCTCCTGGCAGATGGCCCGCACGCTCTCGATCACCTCCACAAAGTCGGCCGTGCGCCGCAGCCCGCTCAGGTAGAAAGGGAACTGGGCGAACTCCAGTGGCTGGGCTGCCGGGACTGAGACAAGAGGAAATGGCCTCAAGTTCCATCAGGGGAAGTTTAGGTTGGATATCAGGAAGAAGTTCTTTACTGAGAGGGTGGTTGGGCACTGGAATGGGCTGCCCAGGGAGGTGGTGGAGTCACCGTCCCTGGGGGTGTTCAAAAAACGGGTTGATGAGGCACTTGAGGCCATGGTCTAATGGTTAGGAATATGATGGGATAAAGGTTGGACTTGATGACCCTGGAGGTCCCTTCCAACCATAATGATTCTATGATTCTATGACTGGGGAGGAGAGCACGGGCAGTATGGGGGTACAAGCAGCACGGGAGTGCAGGCAGCACAGGCAGCCTGGTGCCTGACTGGGCACCGTGGGGCTGGGAGCACACAGGGAGCAGACTGGGAGCAAGGAGGAGGGGGTTTCTCTGCCGGCAGGATACTTGTGGGGTAGGAGGTCACCAGGAACAGGAGAAAACTTGTGGGGCAGAGGGGGAAGAGCAGAGAGGCTTCTCTGCACTGAGATGCTCATGGGCTGGAGCTGGGGGGTGTTGCTGCAGCAGGGGGAGACTGCAGGGATGAATGTGGGGAACGGAAGCAGGGCAGTGTCTCTACCAGAGGAAACTTACGGGATGAGGGATGTGGGGGGTTTCTCTCTGAGGGGATGTTTATAGGGCAGGAAAGGTGCAGGGAGTGGGGGCCTCTGCAGGGGTATGCTGGGGGGCAGGAGGGGGCTACAGAGAGCCCATCGTGCTCACTCACTTCTTAGGTTCTCGCCCGTGGTGTCATATTTGTCATGGATCCACTCGGGTGGTGGA
Source organism: Aegotheles bennettii (assembly GCA_013398125.1). Classification (NCBI taxonomy): domain Eukaryota; kingdom Metazoa; phylum Chordata; class Aves; order Caprimulgiformes; family Aegothelidae; genus Aegotheles; species Aegotheles bennettii. Next base: position 16,905 of record VZRW01010594.1, read on the forward strand.
GGGTAGAAGTTGGCCTGGGAGGCGGCGAAGCCCAGGGGGTCATTGCTGGCCCACACCGTCAGGCAGATGTAGAAGGTGTCAGGGGGGATGATGCCGTTCTCGTCCACCAGCCGCCGCGTGGTCAGCTGCAGGGAGAGAGCAGGAGTGGGCATGAGCAGGGCAGTGGGCACAGTGTTGGCCCCAGCCCAGTGGCCCCAGCCCCGTCCCCCCAAGGACCTGATTGAAGTTGAAGGGCTCCTTCTTGTTGCCAGTCTGGATCAGGAGCTTGTACGCCAGCGCCCCATCCTCGGAGCCATTGCGGTAGCTGTCGTGGGTGATGCGCCCAGCTTGCCAGTCCCTGTCGAAGGTGGCCTGGAGCCCTAGGGATGCAGTGTGAGGGGTGAGCAACCCTGGGGCACACCACCCTGCATGGCACCCCCTGTGCCCTGGGGAGTCAGTGGGATGGGCACCAGAAGCCCCGAGGCTCAGCTTGGCATTACTGGGCACCTTGAGGACACCATGGGACCACCCACCCAGGGCACCACATATCCAGGAAGGCATTCCCAGGCCAGTGAGGAGGGTGCAGGTTTGGGAGGGCACAGAGAAGAGGAATGTCCCTCACCTCGCAGCCAGTCCTGAAAGTAGTGGAGCCACATCTTGGGCAGGTCACGGTTGCCTTCCCGCACCACGTACTTGACAGTGCTGAAGGCCTGGTGCAGGCTGAGGAGGGCAGCTTGGGCACCTGGGTAGTGGAAGCCTCCCTTGGTGACGATGAACATGTTGTAGAAGGAGAAGTACTTGAACTGGGCTGAGATGAAGGCGTGCGCCTTGGTGTCTCGCGGCACAATGTCCGTCAGGTACAGCCCGTCATGCACCATGGTGGTGCCATAGAGGCTCAGCCCCAGCAGCGCCAGGAACAGCACGGCAACCACCGCCTGTGGGGACAGCGAGAGGTCAGGCAGGGTCCCATGCCACCCAACTGCCTCAAGTGGCACTGCCCCCCCCACTGCCATCCCCACTTCACCTTGGTCTGGGTCCGCAGGAGGAGCGGGGCATACTTCTCCCGGGCAAAGTCAGCGAGGCTCCAGCGGCAGAAGGGCAGGGGGACGCACTCCCGCCCACCCTTGACCTCGTCCAGCTGGGCCAGCAGGTCCCGGGTGGAGCTGGATGGGGTGAAGACCTGCGAGCCCAGGGGGTCGGTGGCAGGCAGGAGGACGGCGGGTGAGGTGCACACCTGGGAGGTGGGTGGCAGGACAGTGACAACGTGGTGGCCCGAGGGGTCACAACGGGTGAAGGCTTGCACGGTGGTGGTGATCTGGGTGCTGGTGGCCACACTGGGGTGCCCATAAGGGGAGGGGTGGCAGGCGTGGTTGTCGTTGGCATCAGCGAGCTCCTGGGGTTGGATCTGGATGACCCGTGAGGAGCAAGGGCTGCAGGGAGAGAGGAAAGGAAGAGAGAGGGAAGGAGGAGAAGATGTTGAGAGAGAGAAGCAAGGCCACCCCATGTTTCTGGGAGGGAGCTGCAGGGTCAGTCTCATGTGGGCCAGTCCAGTGCTGGTACCTGTAGAAGCAGCAGAGGATGTCGAGCCGGCGTTTCTCCCGGCGGTGCAGGTCCAGGCTCAGGATGGCAGGGAAGACAAATAGCACCATGGCAAAGTTGAACACCACAACCACCGCAGCCTGTGGGTGGGGGGATAGGTCAGAGCCAGGTCCAGCCACCCCTTCCCAGTCACCCCAGAGGGGGAGCCCAGCCAAACCTGGAGGGAGAAGGCGCGCAGGGCAGGGATGGGCACCAGGGCTGCCATGAAGAAGGCGATCATGTTGCTGACGGAGGTGAGAGCCACGCTGGTCCCCGTGCGCTTCAGGCACTCGCCCGTCCGCTCCTGTGGGGACAGAGGGAGGGGGTGATGAGAGGGGCCACAGGGAGGCAGGAGGGACCGGGCAGCCCCCAGGGAGGGGTCAGCGCTCACCTTGAAGGGGATGTGTTGGCTGGTCTCAGTGAAGGCATGAGCCAAGAGGAACATGTCATCCACACCGATGCCAAGGGCCAGAAAGGGCAGGACCTGACAGAGAGCAGCTGGTGTCAGTGGGGGGACACCGCCCCCACCCAGGATGGGACCCAGCCAACTGGCCATCTTGCAGCCCCCAGTGTCCCACCAGCCCACGGGACCTGGCTCTTCCCCCAGCACATACCTGGGTGGTGGCTGCATTGAAGGAGATGCCCAGCAGCGAGCAAAGCCCCAGGCCAGAGGCCACGGAGAGAGCCACAAGCAGGACCCCGGCCAGGCCCACGGCTCCCTGGGACTTGGAACAGTCCCACCGCAGCATGGTGACACAGGCATAGGCCAGCTGGAAGAGCACAGCGGGTTAGTGGGGACGGAGGGGCGAGGGAAGGGTGCTGGGGGATGGAGAGAGGGGACACACACACCATGAGGAGGTAGCCCCCAGCCACCCGGATGGCGCTGACGTCAGAGAAGGACTTCATGATATCGTTGAGTGTAGTGGTGGAGAAAGCGTGGACACTCTGCGTGGCGTTGGGCGGGATGGAGTCCTGTGCCAGCTGCCAGAGGTGCACCCCATTAGAGGAGTCAGAATCTCCCCGCTCCCCAGTAGACACCCCCCCAGAGCCACCCAGGGTGTCAGCATCGCCACTGAAGGTCCCTAAGGACCCACTGGACCACAAGAAAGTGGCATCAGGACCTGTGGCCACATGAAGACCTGGGCACAAGGGGATGCCCCATACAGGCTCACCCCTGCCCAGCCCCACGTGGAGGTTGTCCCCAGTGCTCACCTCCACAAATTTCCTCTGCCAGGCCTCCAGGATGGCACCTGCCTTCTCCTCGCTCCAGCTGATGTCATGGATCTCGTAGTCATCCTTGAAGTGCTCAAAGAGCTGCCGGGGGCTCATGAGGAGGAACATGGTCTGCAGGGCCTCGGCGCTGGGGGACAGGCATGCACCTCGCTGGGACCGGCTGCAGTGCCCCAGGATGCGAGAATGGGTCCATCCCCCACCCCATGGCTCCCAGCCCCACCATGGACATATGGGAGAGGACCCAGACATCCTGCCCCCCGTCCCATGCCTTGCTCCAAAGCGCCCACTTGCCAGCCCCATATGTTTGCCAGCCCCATACACTTGCCAGCCTCACATGCTCTCCCAGACAGCCCTGAAGCCCCTCTAGCAGCCAGGGCAGGTTCCCATGGGCACTGGATGAGGGGACCCTGTCCCAAACCATCCCTGTGCTGTGCCTGGGGACGCCTGTGCCACAGTGGCTCTCACCGTAGCAGCTTGCCCTGGGAGTCTTTGGTCGTGCCGCCTAAAATCAGCTCCTCCTGCCAGCGCATGAACTTCCTGGAGAAGCCGTGGCAGCCCCCCGAGAGCTCGGCTGGGATATTGGGGCTCTGTGGGCAAAGGGGTCATGTCAGGGGTGTGGGACCATGGGGTGGGTGAGAGAGCAGTAAACCCTTGCGCCCCTCACGGACCCCACAGGCTGGGACTTACCTGCTGGCTCTGCTTGTTGGGGGCACTGGGGGGGCACTGGGGATCCCGGGGGTCCAGGCAGGGCCGCTCCATGTAAGCCTGCCCCACCTCTGCCTTATCCAGCAGCTCCTTGAAGCCTTCCAAAGATGTGAACTGCCCCAGCTCCTCCATCAGCTGCAGAGGGTCCAGGTTGCTCCACTGGATGTCTGGACGGCCCCTGGGGAGAGAGCAGCACCGGGGTGATGGGGGATGCTGAAACCCACATGCAGTACCACCACTGCCACCCCACCCCATGGGTCCCTGGGTGCCCCCGAAGGCAGGGTGCGAGGATGCAGAGGAGCAGCTTCAGTCCCCAGCACATCCCCTACCCCCTCCCAGGGCCACCTGCGGCATCCCCCGTGCCCTGCACTGCACAGCAGGCCGTGCCCCGAGTCAAGTAGCGTGCCTGATCCTGTTAGGCTGGGACAAAGCGGGGGGAGCCGGCTCCACCGCCTGGCCCCGCTTTGTGCGAGCAGTCAGGCCGATTACTGCCCGCGGGCTAACATCTTGATAGAGGGGAGCAAGGGCTCCCGGCATCCCCTTCCTGCCATCTCCCCAGATGCCGGGGGTTTTGGGGCTCAGCAGAGGTTCTGGGGGTGGTGCTGGGATCTTGGCATGGACCAGGCCCTTGGAGGTCCAGCAGAACTCCGTGGGACTTGGGTACCCGGGAAAAGGGGCTGTTCCACCGCCTGCAGATGCTCTGCTCCCTCCATCCCAGCCCGGGGTGCCGGGGGCAGCTCCCAGCCTCGCTCAGCTTCCTTTTTAAGACAGAAAGGACACACAAAAAAGCCAATAACCCAGCCCAGCGCTCCAAAGACGGGAAGAAAAAGCCCCGAGCGAGTGTGGGCTCTGGGGAGAAACGCAGCCTAATAATTCATGAAGGCTGGCTGGGCCGGAGCCGGCCGCTTGAGATTCCCACATACCAACCGGAGCTGCTGCTGCTTCCAAAGAGAGCGCCTTTTATCTGCTTTCGCTTGCTTCACTGAGCCAGGGCAAATCCTTTTGTCTTTCCATAGATTGCTGCTCTTTGTTCTCCCAGCTCCCGCCCTGCTCACCCCTCGGTGTTAAAAAGGGGGACGAGTCCCCATGGGCTGGCAGGCAATCAGCTGGGGTGTCCGCCCGGGCACCCGCTCCCCCGGCTGCCAGGAGAGATGGGTCCCACCGCTGCTGTGGGTGCCACCCTGCCTGTCACACACCCCAGCACCAGCACGCTGCCCATACTGGTGATGCCACCAGCATCCCTCCCGGCACGGCCACCCCAGCTCCCGCCTGTTCCCCAGGCTGGGATGGGGAGAACCTGAGGTCTTTGGGGGGGGGTGAGGAGGGGCAAACCCAGTCCCCCAGTCCTGGCTGGGGATGCTGCGGCCCCTTCCCCCTCCTCCCGTCCGGCAGCAGCCTGAATAAGGCCACTATTTCATCTGTTTGGCAAGGGGCAGCTTTCAGAGCAGCATTAGCATGAGAAAGCGCGGGGCTGCGTTTGCTGACAATGCACAAGCCGCCCCGGCTCTCCCGGACAAACACACGCGTAAACAGAAGGAATGCGGGGGGGGCTCCCCCCCACCCGGCCCGGGGTCCCCAGCCCCACCACCGCGATGTGGAGAGCTGGCCGGGAGTCACCTGCCACCCACCCCAGGGACTCTGCACCCTCCGTGTCCCTGGGCACAGCTCAGGAGTCCAAGTGACTCTTTGCCATCGTGACACCCACAAAGCACCGTGGAGGAAAGCAGCCCCCAGGGACCTGCCTGTGGCACAGCCTCTGTCCCCATGTCCCCATCCCTGACAGAGGTGAGCAGCTCCTGCCCATGGGTTGCAGCCCCCTCTGCAGCAGTGCCACTGAGGTTAGGTGGGCACCTGTCCCCGGGGTGTTGACCTATCAAGGTGGTGGGACCATCCTGGGGCCAAGCAGGACAAGCAGCAGCACCAAGGGACCCTGGGGCAGCATGACCAAGCGGCATGGGGAGGTCAAGCACAGCCCCTTAGCAGCCCCCCCAGCCCCTGCTCCCTCCCACAGCCCCCCCCATACCCCAGGACAGCCCCACACACTCACGGGAGGTAGGCTGAGCCTCCCTGCAGCTTGGCACCTTCCCAGAAGCAGTCCAGAGGCGTCAGAATCACGCAGGGGAACAGCTTCTCTATCATCTGTGGGGGGAAGAGATGCGAGTGGTCACCAGGGATGGATCAGACTCCCTCCTGCTCCCTCCCCAGCCCTGCTGGGCTGCCCAACCTTATGCCCTCCCACACAAAGCTGGTGGTGCCTCTGCAGCACCTGGGGCTGGCAAGTCCCATCCGCGCCACAGCCCATCCGCTGCCCATTTCTTGGAGGACCAATCCCCCCTGGGGGGCTGCCTGGGGCCACAGCATGCCCAGCACTCACCCTCTCGATCATGCCATTCTCAATGATGGGGACACCTGACTTGTAGCAGATCTTATTCAAATCCCACGATCTGGAAAAGCAGAAGGAAGAGCTGAGGACAGCCATCATCCCATGGGGGACACGGCAAGGAGTGTGGGGGACGAGCAGGACATGGCGGGGGTCCCCATCCCCCCCGTCCGGAGCCGGACTCACTTTCCGTACAGCGAGACTTGGACTTTGCTGGCGGCCAGGGCCGCCTCGAGGTGGAGCTGCAGGGCCTCCTGCGTCAGGATGTTCTCCCCATCCCGCTTCGGGGTCTGGATCAACATTTGGGAGGTGTAGACGGACTCCTCACCCAGCTTCTCCTTGGTGTAGCGCAGCTCCTGGCTCACCCGGCTGCCTGCTGTGGAGGGGACCACAACGTGTCCTGTCAGTGCCAAGGCTGGCAGAGCCCCCATCCCACCAATCTGTCCTGCTTCCAGGGAAGAGGATGGGCAGGAGCAAGGTCCCGCAGCATCAGATTATCATCACATTAACCTGGGGGCGTTTCTGGCTATAGAGTTCCCCAACTGCCGCATCCTCTGGGCGCTCACACCCGGGAGACCCAAGCAGCGAGCACCCCACCCCACCCCAGACCATGCATCCTCCTTCCCACCGACACAGATATTTCCAGCCCCAGAGTGGCTTTGTTTTCCCTGGAAAAACCCCATGGACAGACAGCTGGCGAAGCAGATGGGACGCATCCTGCCCACTCCCAACCATGCGCTGCAGCAGGTGCTGAAGATGCCCAACACAACCGAACCCTGATGGATTGAGCAAAACTGGGGACACCCCATCCCTGCCCAGCTGCTGTCTGGCACCCCGAGGCAGCATTTCGGCCAGGGGATGGGCGTAGGAAGAGGTGGGCACCCCCAAACTCCCACCTGTGCAGGCTGCCCCAGGAGGGGCTTAGGGACAGGGGAGGGACATGGTGCTGGGGATCTCCACAGGACCCCTCTCCTTCTGCCAAGGCTCTGGGATCCATCCTCAATGACAGTAAGAGAGCTCAGAAGTTTCAGGGAGAAGCTGCCGACTTTATTTGCAGCCGTCTCAGTGCAGAAGAGAAATCCAGCCCCTGCCAGCTGGGGCTGTGATCAAACCCTGCGTGGCCTTTCACACGGCAGCACAGCATCCCAGGGACAGGCATCACTGTCAAACAGGGGGCTCCCATCCCTCCTGGCACAGCAAAGAGGGGACAACACAGCCCAGAGAAGGGTGGGAGGCTGATCCCAAGACCCTTAAGTGCAAGACCCAGACTCCCTGCTCCCAGCCCACTGGGGGGGATGCTACACGTAGCACCCACCTCAGTGCCACCCACCAGGGATGCCCGATGGTGCTCAGCATCATGGCACATCCCAAGGCAGTGCTGCTGGCAGGGGGAAGAAGGCCGGTTCCTGCCCAGCTCCGGGTGCCGGGGAAGAGGGGGGGCTCAGGATTCATCTGCACTGGGACGCTCCCTCAGCAAGAGGCGGGGGCCCCTCTGGGCCTGGCCCCCCGCCAGCGCCGAGGAGGCCAGAGCGAGACCACAAATAAGGAGCAGAATCTTCCCTTTTAATGACTTATTATATGGGTTGGTGGTTTTTTGTTGTGTTTTTTTTTTTTCCCCTGCTTTTTGGGAGCGGGGAGGGGGGAAGCATCCTCATTGTTCCTGGTTGGGCCAGGGAGCAGCTGGTGTCCATCAGATGCCAGTTGGGATAGAGGTTGTGCCAGGGCTGGGGAGGGGGGGGTAAACACGGCCGCGGCCTTTGTGTGTGTGTCAGAGGGGACGGCAGTGCCCGGGGCGAGGGGACGAGGACACAGGGAGGGTGTTGTGGGGTGGAGGGGGAACCCATCCCCTTCCCAGCAGGCTGGGAGGNAGCCGCACATCTGCAGGCACGGCATGGGGAGGCAGCCCCCCAAAAAATTAAAGGGGGGAAAAAAAGAAAATAAAAAGCCTTCCCTTGTAATTAGTGTTAATTTGGAACAGGGCACTGCAAGCCGTCAGCAAGCTTCAAAGGCCGTGAGGAAGCCTCAAATTCCAACACCCTAATTAACCAAAGAGCAACATGAAAAGACAAGGCAGCGCGCACAGGGCTGCCAAGGACACTTCAAACGGGCGCGCGCCTGCCGGCCGGCCCGGGAGCAGAGCGAGACGCCCCACGCCGCACGCAGCCCCCCGGCCGGGGAGGGGGCAGGGGGGCACCCCGATACCAACAATGAACACGTTAATGAGGAACTGTATGTAAATTCTTCTTTTTTTTTTTTATTCCAATTAACAAAGGGAGCCCTCGGCTTTTTCATGCAAAGGGCTCTCTGGTTCCAATCAGGCACCCTGGTCCTGCTTATTAACAGCCCGCTCCGCTCCCTGGCAGGCGCTGGCTTCACCCTCCGCAGATCCCCATGCTGGGAAAGGGACCCCCACACACCCCCAAAACCCCCTGGCAGGGCCTGAGGGCAGGACTGTCCCCAGAGGCTGCCATGCCTTGCTTGAGCATCCTCCCTGGGGTGGGCACTGCTTCTGGGTACCACTGGCCAGGGGTTTCTCAGGGTGCAGGCACACAGCAGCGTGGGCTGAAGAGCAGATGGGACCCCGTGCCCACCCGCACCCCAAACTCCCAGCAGGTCCTGCCAGGAGAGCCCTCCCCATAATTACAGCATCCGCCGCAAAATTACAGAGCAAGGCAGGAGCCTCCCTGCCCCCTTCCCGGCCACCCAGCCTGAGCCACCCCCCCGGCCACCACTCCCCAAACCCTCCTGGCACAGGACCTACAGCCGCGGCGCTGCAGCCAGCTCACCCTTGCCCGGTGGGGCCAGCTGGTGCCCTCAGCTGCCCCGGTGGGTGCCAAGACCTCAGCACCCCCTGCCTGGTGCCAGTTCCCTCCCTCCCAGCCATGGCAGGGAAAGGGGCTGCTCCTGCTCCCAGCCAAGACAGAGCGCCAGTCCCCACATTACCCACCCTACCCAGGAAGGGGGCTGACCCCAGCTCACCCCACATCTCCCCAAGGGCTGACAGCACCTCCCAGACTCAGCTCAGAAGGTTTGGGGTCAGAGGAGCCCATGCCCGCTCCCACTGCTCCCCGCACAGCTGCAAGTGCCCCAGGCACAGGGCTCACCCCCCGCAGCCTGGCATGACAGTAAGGGGACATCCCACTGTGCCTGCCCAGGGCAGGAGTTGGGTGAGCCCCACGGGGCCCCTGTTCTGTTCCAAAGCACCCATGGGTGGGGGGCAGCGGGCTGAGCGTGCCAGGGCAGCATGCCCAGAGGCATTGGGAGGGCAGTGGGTCAGGGCAGGCTGCCAACCCCACACCGAGCCCTCCCTGCCTGGCAAGGGCAGAGAGGCTGGAGGCGAGGGAGGGCCATGGGAGGTGCTGGGGCCACAGTGAGACACCAGTGTCCCCCAGGGAGACGCATGCTGATGTGAGGACCACTCTGTGTCTCCCCAGGGTGGGTGGAGGCTGTGATCAACAGCAGTGCCACCATGCTGTAGGCAGGAGCCAGGCACCACCAACAGCCATCACCACCACTTGGGTGACCCAGGTGGGACAGAGTGGCAGGGAGGGAGCACATCTGGGTACATGTCCTCATTTGGCCTCCAAAAATCAGGCCCTGTCCTCCTGATCAGGGGATTATGGGATGAGGTGGTAAATATCACGTGTCCCAGATTCAGCTGGTGAACAGAGGATGCTGCAGCCCAGGGCCAGCAAGCCACAGAGCCAGGCCAGCCATGTCCCCAGCTCCAGCCATGTCCCACAGCAAGGGAAGAGCTGAGGGCAGTAAGGAAGGGGCCCCCTGAGGAGCAACCCCCTTTCCACAGCACAACATCCCAATGTCAGGGCTAGAACCCTGGCTCAAGTCCAAAGCTGGGAGGGGGCAGGGTCACGCTGATATCCCCTGGGAAAAGCCATCCTCATGGGGACCCCACTCTGCAACATGGGGCACCTGTGGGGGCAAACACTGGACTGTAGAGACATCCCCATGGCATGGACTGAGTGCATCCCACTACCAGATATGCCCACCCCTGGGTGGTGAAAGCTCCCAGGGGCATCAGAGAGATGCCGGCACCATCCCACATCCCGTGCACCATCCTGCATCCCAGTGGGAGGGGGTGCTGAGGCACCGCCCCGAGCATCCCTCGGCCGCCCGCTTCCCCGTGCCGAGCGGCGCGCAAGCCAGAGGCCACCTTCAAAGTGTTGTGGGGCGGATTAGCTGGATTAGGGAGGCAGTGAAAGGACCCATGCTGCTCCGGAGGAAGTCTTGCCCAAGGCACGCTGAAAGAGCCATTTTTACCTGTCCCAGCCGCTACCACCGGCCTCGCCAAAAGCCCCGCAGCCCCGTCCTGTCAAAACACGTCCTCATGGCCCCATTCACCCCACGGCACGGGACCGGCCCCGGGGGAAAGGGGGGTGGGTGGGTGGCAGATGGGTGTCCCTGGCAGCCCTTAGGGATGAATGGGGACCTGCCCCTGCACCAGCACCTCTGGCCAAACCCAGCCCCACCAAAGGGGCTCCCGCTACACGGCTAAGCCAAGGGGGCAGCAGAAGAGGGGGATGCCTTCAAAAAGTCGGCAGCGGAGGGGCTGAAAGGGCCTGTTTGGGGCCAGCTCCCCAGCCGTCGGCCCCGACCAAACCCTTTTGTTTAACGGCAAAGCTAAATTAATGTCTTTATTACCCCAAATCACGGGGCAGCAGTTCCCAGCGCAGGGAGGGGGGCAGCCAGGAGCTTGCACCGCCCTGGCTGGCACCGAGGGGACAGCACGACCCCCGAAAAAGAGGGGAAAAAAAAGGGGGGGAGAGGGGATTCAGTTGGGAACTATTCACCGCTAAGACTCCTGTCAGCATTGACATAAATTTCCACTGGTGTTGGCATTTAGGCATTTGCCATTTCCATATGTATAGGGCTGCCTGTACTAATTATGCTAATCACCCCCTCTGTTGGCTGCTGTGAAAAATGGCCACATTAGGCACTCCACTGCTTGCTAATGTCACTTAATGTGTGGTTGAAACATACATTCATCCCCCTCTGAATGGTGAAATTTTTCCACATTGCTGGCTTCATTCAGGCAAGAAATGAATTTTTTGAACTCAGACCACTTTTCCAGGCCCGAGGGAGAGGCAGATAATAAAACCCTCTTCGAGCCCTGGCGCTGCCCCCTCCCAGCCACCAAATAACATTTAAAACTCAAAAAAAGAGCCCCCTCCCCAAGTCCAAGGATATGTCTAAGTTTAAAAAAACCACTTTCTAGGAATTAAAAATACACATTGATAAGTTGAAAAGCAAAGCAAAAGGGATAGAGGCAGATAAGCCACAGCCATCTGTAAAAAGTCTCCCAGTCTTTTTGGGTTAATTAGCAAAATTTTCCAGCCCGAGAAAGTCGACCAAGCTGTCAAGGAAGGGAAGAGGAAAAGCAAGAGGTTTCACGCTCGCCTCCCAAAGATAAATAAAGGCAAACTGCCTACGCCCCATCTTTGGGCAGGCAGGGGGCTGCTGGGCGAGCCCCCCCCCCCCAAGAAGAGAGGTCCTTTCAGAGCCAGCCAGGGCTGCAAAGGAGAAGGTGCTTTGGAGCAGAGAGCAGAGCCAGGCAGGCGGGTTTTTAGGATAATGGGAGCTCACCACTCCATGGCACCCACGCCCCAGCTGCCCCTCACTCCTCCAAGCCCCTGAGGATGGGTGCACAGGGTCCCCAAGGACACCCAGACCCTGCAAACAGAGGGGATTGCAGGATCCCAAAGGAAAAAAATCCCACCAGGCCAGGCAAGGGGGTTGCCAGGGCAGCCCCTTCCCTCCCCGTGGGGCGATACCTGTGTCACCACAGCCCAAGAGGAGCAGGGACCCTGTCCCCACAGGATGCCTGCCTGGGGATGGAGCAGGGATGTGGCAACCCAGGAGCTGCCTCTTGGCCATGAGCCCAGCTCAGGCCAGATCCCAGTGGGCATCCTGCTGCCCACACCACAGGGATGAGCTGCCATCAGAGCCCCCCATGTTGCCAGCACCAGCCCTAGACAGCCCCCCAGCCCCACACCTCAGCTTCCCCTGCTCCTTCCTTTCTCTGCCCCTGCACTGATGTCTCACCCCACAAAACCCACCCGCCAGCAGCAGCGAGACCACCCACCTCTCCTCATGCCCACCCAGGAAAGGCCATGGCACCCCACTCCCCCCAGGGCTGCTGTCCTACACCCCACCATGGGTCCCACCACGTACAGTGGGGACAGGGGCCACACAGACAGTCTCCCAGAGCAGAAGCAGGGTGGGGAAGGTGTTCAATCCCCATCCTTGGCTTTTTGTTGTGGCTTTCCCATCCCTGATGCCCTCTGCAAAGATAGGGCCAGCCAGGGTCTCATCTCCTGCTGGCCCCTGCCATAGGGGGAGCCCCTGGGCTGCACCCCAGCCCTGCCCTGGGTACCAGGGAGAGGACACCCTCTACCAAGTCCTGTTGCAGAGGTCAAGGAAGGACAAAAACTATTGCCAAGGGTGTCTCAGCTGGGAACAAGGCAGCAAATCCCCCTTGCCCCCATACCACACATCCCATTTCATCCCACTGGCACATTCAGGGTGTCCCTGACCCCTCCAGGAGAGGACTGGGGGGTCTTCTCCAGGGGGACTCAGCAGCTCTTTGAGAGGGCACTGGGCTGTTCCGGTTAGGAATTAACCCAGCCTTCCTTTGATCCAGCCCTCGGCGCTATAAATCAGGCAGGCCCATTCACCACTCAGGGCTCTGCCTGCCCGGAGCTCACTGCCCCAGCCCCTTGGCCCTGCAGACACCCTGGGAGAGCTGGGAACAGCTGCCAGGTGTCTAGAGGTAACTCAACACTCACCACTAGCCAGGATTTCAAAGCCTCCAAGTGGCTAATTGCTTTGGAGGAGCCTAATTGAACATTTCCACAGTCGAGTCCAATTTATGGGGTGACACAGCCTCCCTCTATCTCCCAAACAGGGATGCAGGTCAGGCACAACCCTAGGGCACCACCAGCATCCCCCAGACAGATCCCAGCCCATGGGACACCCCTAAATTGGACTCTGCACTTTCCCAGAGAGGATGGGGCCACAGCCCAGGCTCAGGGGGACATGCCATCAACACGACCCAAACACTGACCCCAGCCATGGAGGGTAAAGCAGGGCTGCCCACCTTTTCCCCAGCAGCATGATGCACCCGTGGGAAGCAGCTCCCTTCTCTCTTCTGCCCACCAGGACCCTGACTCCTGAAGGGCTGAGTTCAGCCTGTCAGGCTCAGGGTCACACTCAGCTCCTGGGGGGCTGGGACTTCATCTGGGCAAGGTGGTTTGGGTTGAAGCATTCACCAAACCATATCGCTCAGCCTGGCTAGGCAGAGGTAGGTGAGCGGGCACAGGCCAGCTTCAGGAGATCAGAGGCTTCCTGGGACCCTCAGCCACACAGCTCCTAAGCTGGGGGATCAGCCACAACCCACCAGCCTAGGACAATGGCATCAGGACTTCCCACACCCTGCCCCTTAAACACCCCACAGTGCTGCCTCAGGGCTGGGATGGACCATGCTCCTGCAAACATCTCCCACTCCTGCAAACATCTCCCACTCCTGCAAACATCTCCCACACACAGGCAGAGAGGGCAGGAGCCAAGGTCCTCCCAGCACCATGGGGATCCCAAGGCTTTGGGGCCAGGCTGATGGGGCACCCAGATCTGCCAGCCCAGGCTGTGCTGACTCAATCTGGCATGAGGGTATGAGGCTCACTGCAGAGGGACACACACCAGGCCACCCTGCCATACACCCAGGGACAGGAGAAAGCGATGGCTGAGAGAATCCAGAAACAACTTAAAGTGCTCAGGTTCCAACCACAGAGTCTGGAAAAACACATCCTGCTCCCCAGGGGCAGCCCAGGCCCTCCTGCCACCCAGGAACGTACATCCCCACACCAGGATGGGGTCCAGAGACCAGGGCACACCCAAGGATGCCAGGCGATGCTTTGATCTCACCAGAAAACACAGAAGCAGAGGCCCACGGAGAAGCAAGGACCCACGGGTGGTTATGGGGAAGGGAGGCAGTCCTACAGCCGACACACGGGACAGAAAAAAACACTGTGAACTTTCCATGCACACCCATTGGGGACCCACAGGACTAAAGCCATTCCAGCCACATCGTCCTTGGTGGTCACAGGTAGTGCCAACACCCGAGGACAGCCTCCTTGAGCATGCTGGGGCCGTGCCACCCAGGAGCAAGGCATGGAGGGTTATGCCCCAAGCACACACTCTAAGAGCTCTCCCAGGAAGACCAAGGGTGGCCCCAAGCAGCACCCCCAGGACTGCATGGCATCCATACCCCAGGTGCCACAGATGCAGAGTAGAGGCTGTGTGCAGACCCCAGTGCACCCATCACCTGGGAAGGAGCCAGACATCCCAGGTCACTGGTGTTTCATCGTGGGGTAAAAAGATAAAAATCCAGCTCCTGACACCAAAGATGACGCCCAGCCATAAGAAAGGGCCTGTTCCTCAGAGAAGCCCCCAGCACCCACATTACAGCCACACCACAGCGTGGGGGAAATATCCCCCAACAGCAGCCACAGTGCCTCCTGGCTGTGCTCAGGCGAGCAGGGAAGCACGGTGGGGCACAGTGGGGCACAGAGTGTGTGTGCTGGGTTTCTGGACACTTCCAGCCATCCCCCGGCTCGGCCCCTGCCCCTTCCCCATCCTGCTCTCCACCCCGATGCACCGCAAGTCTTCTTTCCCCCACAGGAACAACCACAGCCACTTCCCTGGCTCCAGCCACGGCTGCACGAAACGCTGACTCCTCGCAACCCCGAAAGCACAATAAAAACCCAATGGAGCCAGAGCCACGACCCAGAGCAAGGGACCCACGGAGGGAGCACGTCCCTCCTCCAGCAGCCACCACTCAGGTGCTGGCCGAACCGGGAGGTATCACTGGATTTCTCTGCTACGTGTTGCAGAGGAAAGGGGTGATGGAGACAAGATCTGGGGGAACAAACACCCCTCGGGAGTTGGGAGCAGGTGGGAGAGCTGGGCATTCCAGGGCAGGGGTGCGTGCGTGCATCTGTGTGCAAGCAGCGAGTGCAGGGCCTTTTTTTTAATTTAAGAAAAAAAAAAAGGGGGTGGGAGAGCAAAGTTGCTTCTATTGTTGAACCAAATCCAAGAGTAGCTGAGGACCACACAGGGAGCGGGGCGTGGGGGAGGAGGCAGCGCTCCCGCACAAAGATGGCTGACACCCCTCCGCTGAGCAACATCTGCCCCTGCACAGCACCCCGCCGGGGACCCCAGGCGGGGAGACCCCCCTGGCCAGGCCCTGCCAGGGAGGGGTGCTGCGATGCGGGGTGCTGCTCCCCCCCGGGACCCCCAAAGCAGGAGGGAGGCACAGGGAAAGCAAATCCCGGCGCCGGGGAGCGGAGCTGCAGCGAGAGGGGAGAGAAAAATCCACGCTGGAGTTTATTAATAACAAAGGAGGGGAATCAGCCGCTTCCACTCGAAAACGGGGACTCGCTCCTGCCGGCCCCTGCCCGCTGCTCCATCCCCACCGGGCAGGGGTCCCGAGCCGGGACCGGCAGCCCCGCGGCACCGGCTCTGCCCCGGTACCGCGACCGCCCCGGGCGCGCTTCCCGCGGGAAGCGGGGGGTCCCACGCGTGGGGACACGGTGCGAAACGCCATCCCCACCGCACGTGTCCGCGCTTGGGAGCGGGGACCCCGCAGGGACGGGCGCGGGGGTCCCTCTGCCACTCAGCACCACGCACCCGCGCAAGACACAGCCCGAGCAGACGGGACCTCCGCCCGTGGGCACCCACGGGCCCGCACGCAACGACCCCGGCGGCGCCCCCACCTCCGCCTCCCGCC
>VZRW01010594.1:33705-50484 GCA_013398125.1 Aegotheles bennettii
AGCAGGGCATCCCCCCATAGCCCCCCCCAGGAATGAACGCCCTTCTCCCAAAGCTACCCCGCAAGGGCAGGCAGCCCCCCAGAGTTGCCCCAAGGGATGGACATCCCTCCCAAGGGCATCCCAAAGGCAGGGGGTGCCCCCTGTTGCCTCTCCCTGAGGATGGTCATGCCCCCATAGCTACCCTCCCTGGTCCAGGCACTCCCCCCATAGCCACCCCCAGTGCTGGGCAGATGTCCCATAGACACCCCAAGGGCCAGGTATCCCCTCCAGGGCCAGGCATCTTCCCATAACCCCTTCCCAAGGGATAGGCCACCCCTCTCAGATGCTGTGCATCCCCCCTTCAAGGGCCAGGTGTCCTCCCCCAAAGGACCAGGCATCCTCCTGATGCCTTTCCCCAGAAGCAGGGCATCCCCCCACCCCCAGTACCAGTTGCCCTCCCCAGAGGCCAGATATTCCCCCAGGGCTGTTTGAGGGGGGCAGGAACATCCCATGTTTTGGGTGTGCCCACAAGTGCTGCCCCATCCTGAGTCACAGGGACCCAAGCCCAGCACCCCAGGTCAGGGGGTCTCAGAACCCCCAGCCATGGGGCAGGGGGCTGGCAAAAGGGCAAGGGGCGAATGGCACCAATAATTTGTGGAGTAATTAAAATTATTTCTCTACTGGTTTTACACCCTTCTCGGGTCTTTACTGGACAGACCTGGTGCTGCTGCCTCTGGGACCTGCACCCTGAGGAGCTTCTGTGGGCATCCAGAGGGGTCAGTAAACCCACATGGAGCAGCACCCACCCCACCTGCATCCCCATCCCTGCATCCCCGGTCCCCTGGAGCAACGATGGCAACGCTCATCCTGGTGTCTCTGTACTCGCTAAAAATGGGGGAAATCCCAATAAATAGAGTTCCTGGGGCGGCTGCTCTGCACCCCCCAGCCACAGCCCCCACCAGCCCGACTCACTGCCGCCGAGCTCCCCTGGGCCTTTGAGGCACGTAAAGGGTTTCTCCCTCGCCCAGTGATAGGCCTGTAGCATCTGGCGTGTCCCCAAATACAGAAGGGAAACGGCTATTCAGCACTTCTGCTGCCTGATTGCTATTAACAGCTCCACCGTTCCTCTTCCTTGGTGGACCCGCACTACTGCTGGGCAGCTGCTGCTTTTTGTGAACTTAATTTTAAAAAACTAAGTTGTTGTCCCCCTCTCCAGCATCGCTGGTTCCCGTGACTCATGTTCCCCATCCACTTCCTATGGGTCACGGTTGGTCTCCACCTGGGGCTCTCCCACCCACCGACAGGGAAATGGCACCAATGTCCTTGGAAAAGTCATAGGTTGGTCAATGGAGACCTGCTTGGTGTCTGCCTGGGCCCGGGGCTGAGCTGGATTTGCCCCATCCCGGGGCACCAAGGGTTTCCCTGGGACCTGGGCTCCCGGCACTGCAGGATTGGCTTCCCCGACCCTGTCTTGGCTCACCCACACCAGCACCAGGCTCCTGTGCCGTGTGAGCACCCTGCAGGGCTGGCTGTGGTAGGACCATCCCCAGCACCCCTGCCTACTCTGCATCCTGCTGCCCACCCGCTGCCTCCATGGTGCCCAGGGACCAGGCACCCCCAGGACCCGTGTGGCCCCAGCAGCTTCGGTCACAGCACGGTGACTTGAGCCCCAAGCAAGAGGGCATAGGGCTCGGCAGGAGGGTGGCTGGTTTGGGGATCCCAAGCTTTGCAGAGGGGTGACGACCCCCGTGACAGGGCCAGATCCTGCCACACCAACTGGGATTGAAAACCCAACAGGAAAACGCCTGTGGGCAGGACAGGGCTCAGCCCGCCCTTGCCCTGAGGCCGCAGTGATGGGCTCCTGGACAGTGGGTCTGCTCTGAGCTGGGGGCTTTGGGTCTCCCTGCAGGACACTTCCCCCGTAGCCACCCAGGAGGGGATTCAGAGCCCTGTGGGCCACCAGCCTTGGGGGAGTGGGCTGGGGAGCAGGGGAGCGGCCCATGCGCAGGGACTTCGCTTGCCGCTTCGTGCTGACCGGCTGTTTTACATCAAGGCGGGAGGGGGGATTTGCTGTTCTAGATGGTATTTTAATGGGCAGGCAGGCAGCTGGAGCCTGGGAGAAGCCTGCT
Organism: Aegotheles bennettii; assembly: GCA_013398125.1. NCBI lineage: Eukaryota > Metazoa > Chordata > Aves > Caprimulgiformes > Aegothelidae > Aegotheles > Aegotheles bennettii. Next base: position 35,814 of record VZRW01010594.1, read on the forward strand.
TTACATTGTTTGGGGTTGTAACAAATAAATTCAATTAAAGGCAAATGGCTCCGCGCAGCCCCCACCCTGCGCAGTGTCTCTGCGGCACCGGTGGCTGCAAGAGCCACGGGCATGAGGAGGGGGCCCGGGGCTTTGCCCCCATGCCAGGGCCACCCTCGCCCCTCGCTCCCACCGCAGAGTGAGCCAGTGGGATGTGGTGGGATGCGGGAAGGGAGCCTGGGGTATCGCACCCGCCGGGCGCCCGGAAAGGGGATGGCGTGGCCGGGCAGCCCACCCTGTGTCCTGTCCCCATACTGTGCGTCCCATCCCGTTGAGCAAAGGCAATGGGAACATCCCCGCGGGCAGGAGCCACGCCACAGTGGGCACTCCTTGGGGACGGGCAGCCCAGGACAAGGGCCTCGGCGGGCAGCAGCATCCTCAGGGCAAGGGGCTGGGGTGTGGAGCCGGGCTTTGCACGGCTGCGATGCAGCCCCGGAGCCCTGCGGCCAAGGGGGAAAGCAGAGGGGACTTGGCAGGGACGTGCCAGAGCCTCGGCGCACTGTAAACAGCCGCCGCCGCAGCAGCAACTCCTCTGCCGGGAGCCAGCGCTGGGTGTTTGTTAGTTGGAAACCAGATGGTTCTCTCCCAAGCGCCGGCACAGCCCGCCCGGCTGCGGCCCCAAGCCAGGCCCAGGCTCCCAGGGACCCCGGGGCTGTGGAGCGCCCAGTGCTGGGACCCTGCCGGGTGGGATGGAGAAGTGGAGGTGCAGGGAGGGCCCCCCGGGTAGATGGGCAGTGTTGGGGTGCCCTCTGCCTCAGCCAGCACTGGGTGTGTCCCAAGGGAATGCCATGTTCTGAGGGATGCTGTGTCCCAGAGGGATGCAGAAGGGAGGCAGCATCCACCGCAGGGCACTAGAGGTGAGGCATTAACATCCCTTAAAACCCCTCAGATCTCTGTGTGCCGTACCATGCCTCAGTTTCCCTGCACCTCCCCAACAAGCAGGAGGCCTAAGGTGGGGGGAGAGAGACCAGTCCCTAAGTCAGAGTCCACCTGGTCCCCCCAGATAGAGCTGAGATAGTAGGGATGGAATAAAGCCCAGCTCCAAGGCCAGGGAAAGCCCTGGGGAGGGAGCAGAAGGATCCCTGTCACATCCCACCTGGGATAATTCTCCATGGGATGTGGCACAGGGGACATGGCCAGTGAACCCCCAGCCCAGCATCGTCAACAGGACCCAGGGGTCTGGGATCTTCCCCAGCTCTTCCCCAGCCCTTGGCAGTCCTGGGGGCAGGTGCACTGAGGGGACACAGATGGACCCATCTCAGCCCTGGGATTTTGGTGGTCTGCAACAAGTGGACAAACAGACAGGGCTGGGGAAGGGCGGGGGGGGAGGACGGCATCCCCGGCAGCCGTGGGGGGGTCCCGCGGTGTTTACAGAGCTTAAAAACTGCCTAAGCCCCGCAAGGCCACGGGGCACAATAGCGTGTGGACGTGGTGACACCGGCCGTCCCCACACCACCTTGGAAGACAGAGGGCCCTGCCACCCACCGCCAGCACCGGGATTAATTATGATAATGTAGTTCTTTCCCCCTTTGTCACCCTAATGAATGGGCCCCTTTAGGATTTTAAGGCCTTTGTTTGGTGCCTCTTTACTGCGGTATTGTAGGATGGGGACTAGCAGGTGGCAGGTCCCCAAACAGCCCCTTTTGTCTCCTTTGGGGGCTGTTTTGTGGTGGGGTTGGGGAGGGGGATGCGNGCACCGGGGACTGCTGGCCCTGGCCGTGCCCCGAGCCACCCGCGGCCCGGCCCGCTTGGTGGGCAGATGCCGGGAGCCACCGTCTGAGCCCCTGCCTTGATCTTTTACTGCCTGGGAAAATCAATTACCCGGCAGAGAAGTCCCTAAATCCCACCATAAAACCTGTTTAGCAGCCGCCGTGGTGCTCGCCGGGCCCTGGGCAAGCCTCACCCACTGCCATCATGAAGCCAGGCGCTATTTTCTGTGGGGAGGGTGGGTAAGTGCTGCTGGGGAAGGTCGGGCTGTGGCCGCAGCTGCACAGCATCTCCCAGGAGGTGGATGGGGGCCTCCTGGCTGTCTCAGACCCTCCCGAGACCCCCGCAACTCCCTGCCCCTCTGCACCAGCCTATCCTCACCCACATTCCCTGGGCTTGGGAGCAGCTGGGATTGTGTCAGTGCTGGGGACAGCACTGGGCACCAGGGGTGGACAGATGAGGTGGCACAGAGGCATAGGGAGTGGGGACAAGGCAGGGCATGGAGGCAGCTGGATGGCGATGCCCTGTGCCAGCATGGGTCCGTGCTCCTTGCGGCAAGGCTATTGGCCACGCTCAGCAACAAGCCCAGTACCACCACAGTGGTGATGATGGAACATTGCTCCCTCCTATGCAGCCACACAGGAGCATCTTCAGTACCATGGGGACACCAGCAGCACAGGGACAACACCAGTGTGGGGCTGAACTGAGGGACCTGGGGATGGTTTATGTCCTCCTGATCACAGGCTGGGCTGGGAGATGCCTTCAGGACACCCAGAAACACCAGAGACACAGGATGGTTCTGTCTGGGGCATCCCCAGGAGCAGGGCACTGGGAAACTCTCTGCCTCACAGTACCTTCCCCATGGCACACAGGACCCTGACCACCCCGTCCCCCTGGCTGTGCAGGGCAGAGGGGCTCCATGGGGAGGGGACAGATCCTGGCTGGGCAGCGCCAGGGGCTGCAAACCGGTGAGCAGTGGGGTGGTAAAACGGTGACAAGTAATTGGTGTCCCGGCCAGTCCTTTCATGCTGACGCCGTTTTATGAGTGAGGAAATTGCTTGTGAGTCAGGAACACAGGAGACAAATTTAGGAAGTGCTCTCTGAATGTGCCGGGGTCAGGCGCCGAGGCCGAGCGCTTGAAACCTGGGTGGCCTCGGCGCTCGCCCCACGCCCCCCCCGGCTCCTCGGCATGGGAAAGCAGACCTTTTATCTTATCACTGCTCTTCCGCCGCCCCGGCCTCCCCCCCGCAGCCCCCTCCCGGCACAGCCGCTCGCGCCGCAGACACAATGCACGGCGCCGAGCCCCGCATCCACCACCCTCCGGGAGCACCCGGCACGGGGGGTGCTCCCATCCACCTCCACCCACCCACCTGCCTGCCAGGGGGGTCAGGGTCCCCCACATTACCCCGTGTCCCTTCGCCGCACGGTGCCTTGTTGGCCGGAGGGTCCCACAGGCCACAGGCCCCTCTGGCTAAGAAGGAGGTGAGGGGACACGGGGTCCCACCTTGGGGACCAGCCCTGGTGCAAGCTGTTGTGTCCCAGGGGATGCAGCGATGGGTTACCACCGTTGCAAAGGCACCTGCACTCCATGGAGCATGTGGTGCCCATGGCTGGTCCCCGTGGAGCAGCTTCTCCTGCCCCAGTTCGTTTGCTATGGCTTTAATTGGGAGGAAAGGCTGTGGCCCCATGAATATGCCCCCGAATGCAGGCGATGGCTACCTTGAGCGCGCAGCCCCTTCCCCGGCCGCCGCCGAGCACGCTGCATCAGGCGGTTTGGATGTATTTTTCTTGATCGCTGGCCAAGCGCTCTCTCCTGCAAAGCAGCATGTTTCTCATTTTCTATAGGTTTAACTCCAAATTAGTTTGTAAGTGATCTAGGTTTCTTGTTCCCCGAAAGATACCGAATAGTGTGGGGGGGAGCTCCTGCCAACCGAAACGTCCCAGCGGGGTAAAGGAAAAGCAGGAAAAAGAAACCCAGGAACTGTGACCCCTGGTGGGTATTTAACAAGGTGTCAGGGTGAGGGATTTTCGGAGTGGGCTAAGTCGATGTGACACCAGCCCCGCGGGTCGGGACGGGGCGCGAGGATGCTCCTGCTGCGGCGGTGGCTGCTGCTGCCAGGTCTCATCCTGACTCGGCCCTTGCGGGGAGCAGGGAGGGATGCTCAGCCCCTCGCTGCCTGCGCTGGCGGGCGCTGTGAGCCTTGGGGTGCGAGGAAAGCAGGGGCCAGAGAAGATGCTTGGGGATGAAGTGGGACATCCACAGCATGAGCCGCTGGAGATGCCCTCACTGCAGGGAGCGTGTTCATGCCTGGCGATGGTCACCGAAGCGCCGGCGCCTGCGGGGAGGCAGGGGAGGCCCCACAGGGTGGGGGTCCCCAGGGTGGCGGGCTGCAGGAGGGGGCCAGCGAGCCTGCCGGGCGCCCCTGCCGCATGGGAAGCGGGCACGGTTTAATTGGGCGGGCGGCCGCTCGGCGGGGCCGGCTGCTGGCAGGCGGACACAAGCTCTTTTGTCTCCAGTCTTGCTCCCGGCACCGGCTGTGGCTGGCAGGGCCCGGAGCGGTTCAGCCACCGAGAGCCGAGCTCGCCACGGGGGCAAGCAGCCAAACCCACCCCAGCTCCTGGGGTTGTCACAGGCCTTCACTGCACGCGAGGAAGCGCCCAGGTGGCCGGTGAGGCTTCCCAGCTGATAAAGGGTTAGGAAAGCTGCAGCAATCCCCGGGGGCAAAGAGCCCTGCAGCCTTCCCCATGCCCTTTCTTGCCAGGAGAGCTGGTGGGAGCAGGTGAGATCCCTGCCCTCCCCAGGGCTCCCAGGGGCTGGCTGCATGGCCCGGGTCTCAAGGCAGCAGGGATGTGAAAGCACCCAGGCTTTCACTCCCCAAAGCAGGATTTGCGAGGAGGTGCCAAGGAGGGGTCTGCAGCAAAAGCAGCCACAGCTTCTGGATCCCAGTCCCTCTTGATCCCTCTGTCCCTCTGCTCTGCTCAGATCCCCCCTGCAGTATGAGGTCACCTGCTGGGGGGTTGCACATCTCCCCCTTACCCAGAACCCTCCAGACATGGTGGCTCTTCAACCCCTTGGGTGACACCTGTGAGGGTGGACGGTGGCAGGTTTTGTGCCAGCTGGGGAAGAACGGGCTGGCCCTCACCACATGCACCCTTTGCCTGCCTGGTCTCCCAGGGGCAACATGGTAAGGAGTGAGGATCCTCTTCTCCCAGATCCCCCTTGTCACGGGGGGAACAGGGGCTATGAAGGTCAGAAAGAACATCACGGTGGGAGCAGGAGCCATTCACAGTGATGGGGGAGATGGCCTGGCCACCACCCAGGGAAACTGTCCCTCCTCGCAGAGCAGCCCCTTGTGGAGCTGGGGCCTCTGGGTGTGTCAAAGCCAGCCACGGATCAGCAGCAGCCGCGAGCAGAGTGCGGCCAAATCCCTTCTTCCCAGCATCCGGCACCAACCACCGCCTTTGCAGAAAGGCCTGAGCGGGGAGGAGATGCCGCTGTTGCTCAACAACCCTGTGAGGGCCCAGGTCCCAGCTCCTTCCTGGCGCCACTGGCCATGGCTGGGTGACGTGGCTGAGCACCGCTGACACGAAGAGCGGAGTGGGCACTGTCGCAGTGGTGAGGGACCTCTCATGGGTGGCACAGCCCGGCCGGGTTTGGCTCCCCGAGACTCCCAACCCATTGCTGGGGCATTCCTGGCTTTCTTTGCCCGGGAACATGGATGCTTTGGGGGAATCCCAGTGCTGGGGTGGAAATCAGAGGGAAGAGGCTGCAGGACCATTACCTGCCGGCCATCTCAAATGTGCCCATCACTGCTGCTGGCATCGCTGGCCAGTTGCTCCTCACCGTCCCTTCCAGCTCTTCCAGTGCCAGCAGGAGGCTGCACCTCAGTCCTAGGTGCAGGTGTTAGCCCTGGGGATGGCAGCCCATGGTCCCAGGGGACTGCGGTCGGGTCGTGCCTTCCCTGCCTGGGGCGACCCACATCCCGCCGTGGGGTTAAACTCCCCAAGGAAAGGAGGGAGGAAGATAGGAAAAACAATCACAAGAATTTGTTTCATGCTGCCTGGATCCCTCCCTGCACGCAGCAGTGTTTTTGGACGGCCAATTTATAATCAGCAGTGTGGAATGTTGTAAATTAAATATTTTTAAACAACTTTGCTCTCTCTCTGGTTAAACATTTCAGAGATCGCTCTTTCTTGTCTGTCTCTTGCTGGGTGGTCCCTCCATTCGCCCGTACATCTTCCTCAAACACAATTAACCATTTAGATGTTGCACAAAGGAATAGCTTATGCATACAACACCAGTCGCTCGCTGCTCCGGCGCTGGGGGAGGGAGGCAAATAAGAAGGCAGCTTCTTTTATTTTCTACTAAAAACAAAAACAAGAAAATCCCTTTTTCCTTCCCAAACTATCCTATTTTTCCTCGAATTGTAAAGGCACCGATCGAAGCTCATCAGCTGTCTTGGTGCTCAGTCCAACAATCCCCTTGCGTCCCCCCTCCCCTGAAATTCAACATTAGCATTTTTAAAGCCTTAAACATACAAGTTTATTTAGACTCAAGCTCTCCCAAGCTCTTGCTCTCCATATTTATATACACACGTATTTTAACGTATATAAAATGTCTGTCTATAGGGCCTGGAAGGAAGTTCTCGTCTGCCGGCCCGTCTGGGAGGCACAGGCGTGGCTGTGGACCTTGGCTCCCGGGAGATGGAGCGAAAACCGACAGGATCCAGAGATCAGCCACCCGGCTGGGATCGAGCGAGCCTCCGTGGGCTGGCTGCTGCCGAGGTGCTCGGGGGGTTTGCTGGGTGCTGGGCCCCGGCGAGGGAACCTCCACCTCTCCAAATTAACCCTGCAGGGTGCCCAGTGAGAAGGGCCCCAAGCCCCATGCTCCCTCCATGGCACCAGAGAGGCTGGGACAGGGCATGGTGGCCAAGGGACCCAGCCCCAGTTGCCTGTTTCAATCTTCAGCCCTTTAAAACAGGTGACCAAAGGCCACAGGATGGCTGCATGTGACAGGAAGGTGGCACTGATGGACACTGCAGGGTCTGGGGACGGGTGGTACCCAGGGAGGGGGTTACACCATGCACTGTGCAACGTGGGGTCATCACACTGTTGCTGCCGGTGATTCCTCTGTGAGCCCCACCTGGGGCTTGATCCAGCCCTGCCCCTAGCAAGGGGGCAGAGACAGGAGCAGCCCCTGGCCCTCGCTGCAGCGTGGAGGCAGCAAGGCACCTGCTGTACACACTGGTCTTCCCCTGACTTGCAGGGTTTTATAAGGAAAATTCTGATCTCCCAGAACAAAAAGGTCCCACCAGCCAAGTCCAAAGGATGGGCAGGACATGGTAGAAATGACTCTTCGCAGGCAGCCAGAGGAAGGACAGTGGGGTGAAGAAGCCAGCAAGGAAGGCAGCAGGAGCAACCTGGCTCTGCATGAGAGCCTTGGAGATGGGACAGTAAAAGACTGGTGAGTCCTTGTGATGCCCAGCTCCCAGAGGTTCAAGAGTCCTATCCCTAGGGCTGCACACACAGCGTCAACTAGATAGGTGATAGGGGAGCCAGACCTGAGGCTCAATGATCTCTCTGCCTGGCACTCCTCTCCCCGTCCTGACCACAAGCCAAAAAAGTGTCCCAAAAGTGAGATCAAAGCCTGGTGCAAAGAAGGTTTTGTGTCCCTTCGAACACTGCCAAAGTGAGAAGCCCACCATCCCCGGGAATGGCTGGCTGCTCGCCTCCTCCTCATGTGGCTCCACGTCTAGGCTGCCAGGAAGATGGGAACCATCCACTCCAGTTTGACCACGGAAGGGATAAGATGAGCTGCTGCTTCCTGAAAGATCACAAGAGACACCTACAAAAGCAAACACGAGCAGCTGAGGGAGGAGAGCCACGGCTCCGGGCATCTGTAACTGCCCAACAAACACTTTTCCCAAAGCAAATGGGCTTGGCTGCAAACATCCTGGGAAGGACCTTGCTGCAAGAGCTGCTGTTAAGTTGGTGCCCACCTATCACAGGAGCCTGGGCAAAGGGACAGAGCTTCAGGAGCCCCTGTCATGGTGTGCTAGGGGTGAAGGACCCACAGGAAAAAGTACAGGCCAGGTGTGTGCACACACTGCCGCTGGGCTCTGCACTCATGCCAACCTGCTGCCCTGGACACAGAAAAAGCTTTTTAGGAGCTGCTGGCAGGACTCTGCTCAGTGAACCCAAACCAGAGATGCTGTCAGCTGGGGACCCTGCTGGGCATCACAGCAAGCCTCTGCTTTACCGTGTGCAGATGCAGCACATGGCATGAACCTTCTCACACCAACCCCAGCTGCACATCTGCCAAGGAAGCGTTCAGGACAAGCCTGTCCAGAAGGCACCAGCAGCACCTGGGAGTTCCATGTTTTTCAGAGAAATGTTACCTATGAAGCAACTTGGTGGTAACAGCCCCGCGATGGGCACTGGCTGTAACGCTCAGCTGCCTGAGTGTCACAGAACAGCAAAGTGAGGAGACTTCCTTGATATCTGAGAGGTGACCCATTCTTCAAAGCTGATGAGGAGCCCACACCACCACCACCTTCCCAAAAGTCTGTGTGACCAAACAGTCACATCCAAAACCACCTGGGATCAGAACTTCCTTTCCTCGGTCACCTCCCCCATTTTCTTGAAGACTGTAATGTTTATCACTCAGTTTGTGAAGTTACCTGACTCAGCCCATCATCTGCTCACCTGACGATGACAGTGGTGTGGAGACCAGGTTAGATGAGGAAGGGTTAACCTCCCAGTGCCCGCCTTGGGATTCCTGAAGGCCCTATTATCCCGAATTATTTTTCATAATTACTGCCACACACGTAGACTACATCAAGAGTGAATCTTCACTTTGATAATTTGTGCTGTGAAATCTCACTTTGGGATCTACTTTTATCTCACACCAAACACCTGCAGGTCGTAAAAGGCAAAAAGGAAAAGAAAACGCCTCAAATCCCGGCCAGGTTTTCAAGTGTCAGAGAACACTAAATTAATGCTAAATTCTAACCGACACAGTAAAGAGCCCCCCCCCCCCCTCCTTAAATTAGCTAAACAAAAGCACTGAAACGTTAACATATAATTAAGGCACAAGGAGGTAAAGCTGTAGATGTTAAGCAGGGGGATGCGGACCTTTCAGAAGTTAAGATGTATCCTCAAAACAGAGGGGGAAAAGGCTTTGTGTTTAAGCAAAAGGAGCGGGAGTCAAAGTTCCTACAGATCTCTCTGGGCTTTGCCACAGCCTCCTGGTAAAATGCAAAGCCAGGTAATTACACTGCACTCTGCTTCTGTTCCTACACACCCAAAATGGACGCCTCGCTCCCTTGCTGCATACAGAGACAAGAACTCTCTTTAATTAACCTTTGTGAAGCCTCTGTGATCCTTGGATGAAAAAGGCTTCGTACCTTAGGAACATGTTTGCACACATACACGAGGCAAAACCTCCAGCACAAAGCCGGAGCTGAACTGCAGCACGTTCCTTCTTTCTGCAGCTCGTCAAAGGCCTTGAAGCTCATCCTTACCCACGCTCTCCATTCTAATCTGGTCCTTTACAGGAGGGATTTTGTTTATGAAACTCAGGGAATGTCTGGATTATAATCTCTCTCCTGTCAAATTACCTAGGAAACGGTAATTTTCCTCGGGGAACACTGGTGCCACGAAACACACATTTATCACTCCAGGTAATGAAGCCTCATCCCAGTTGCTGTAAGCACCTCTGGATGTCAAACTGCCAGGGCACATAAATGTCCTGTTGAATCCTACCGGATGCTAATAAACAGCTTTTAGGTAGGAACTCGTGTCCAATTTATAAACCTTAAAGAACAGCTCGCGTTTCAATCCCATCCAGGTGCTTTACAGTCCTGGCACAACCCCTGACCACAAGGCTGTGCGTTTCACATTAGTGTGCTCGACTCATCTCACAGACGTAGGCATAGTCATCCACAGATCACCTAGATGTGGGGAGGGATCTCTTGTCTGGGATTAGGAACAGCGGTCCAACACGCCAAAGAACTACCAAAATAAGGCAGCGAGAACTCACCACTTACACCCCACTTCCCCTCCACACTCCCCCATCCCTCCAGCCCTCGCTCTTGGGCAGGATTTCTAAGTAACAGACCAAACTCAGGCCCGATGGAAACGGATGCCAAACTCCTCCACTGCATTACAGAAGAGAAGGGGCACAGCTTAAACACTTCTGTACTATGGGGCAGCATGAGAGGGAGAGAGAGGAGGAGGAGGAGGAGGAGAAGGATGGCGAAGCCATGGGGCTGCAAAGAGCCGCCTGCGTTACTGCTGTGTTCCGCTGCTCGCCTGCTGCGTTGATGAGATGCACAAGCAGCATCCCAAGTGGTTTCTCCCAGGCCTGGGGACGGTGGTGCAGGACTGCAGGGACGTGGTTTACATCGCAGGGAGGGCGGCTAAGTCATTCTTTGGAGTGGGCACAGTCTGTGTGGTCCCCGCTCTCCCCTTCTGCTGGAAAAGTACAGTGCGTTCGCTGGGCGCGCAGGAACTGATATTCCCTGGCACAAACCCGCGTGCATCCCAATGAGGGGGGAGGGGCTGACAGACACGCTGCTCTGTAAATACTTCTTTATTGAGACATAAATATAAAGCTGAACAGGAAAGGAGCAATGACAGGGTAAACCGTGCCAGTACTGATCTGTACGGATGATCTTACGATGCTCGAACATCTGGTTCTGCTGCTGGCTTCCATAAAATCATCTTTAAAACCTACTCGGGTTATATCTCCATCAGCTGTTCGGTGCCCACAATGACTTCATTAACATGTTTGGCTGAAAAGAGAGAGGGAGGAAAGGAAGAGGAATTGAGTTTTGCAGCAGTGCTTCAGACCTCACATTTTTCAAATCTGCAACTTTAAAACAAATGAGAAAAGCAGATTCTGGGGAACTCAAAACATGGATTTGCTGCCCTTCTTCGGAGCCCAGAGTCTCTCTGACAGCATCCCACACACATGGCAAATGCCTAAACAACTGACTAAACATCAGGAGGCTTCTGTAAGGAGAGTTTTCACATGTATGTGTCACTACTAAACAAGAGAGGCCCGACGGAAGTCACAGCTGCTGCTGACAGGTGTACACCTAGGTCGAGGCGCAGAACCATCAACATCCAACAGGGAGATCTGACATGAAGTTAAAGATCAGTGGTCCAGCTTGGCCCTGAAGAGTGCTGCATGCCCTCAAACTGCACAGGGGTTGGGGAGGAGAGGGGCTGCTCAGCACCAAGGGGCCATCACTGAGGCAGCATGAGATCCTCTCAGCAATCCCAACTCAACCCTGGCACCTCTATAATAGGTCTTTTTTTGTTTTCATTTAAATCTGAGTTGTCTCTCCTAGACTGAGCTCTGGATAGAGCCTCTCCAAAAGCACCAATGTGAAGCAAGGTCTCTGAGCACAGTCATCTCTGAGGGTAATGGTGGGCAGCCCACCTCAGGCTCCCATGGAGTAAACTTGTCGGAGGAGCAATTTCTACAAGGTCACTCCTCTGCCTGTTCCCAGGAGCTCTGCATAGCCCCAGTGGACACATTAATGTGCCAGTCCCTGCCCAGCACTGTTAATGCACTGTGCTGAAAAAGCCTTCCCTTTAAAATGCAAAAGCAGCTTGTCAGGGGAAGACTGCAAATAAGGGATCTAAAGCCAAAATAATAAAAACACGCAACTGAAAGCCCAGCATCTAAAAACCCCCAAGCATGTGGCCCCAGAGCATGACACAATGCCCGGTGTGCTCAAAGTGGGTGTCCTCAGGGTACTGTGAGGGATGTGGTGAATCTAAATTGCTCTCTAGGAGCTGGACACCTATTCAGATGGAGCTCAGGTGGTTTGATCCATGCCCCTAGGCTCTCCATCTCCCCTTCTGCACATTAGGAAGAACAATCAGCTCTGGAGCCTGGGATAAAGCATCAAGACCTGTGAGGTGCTGGGATACACTGATGGAGACTGTGTTGTCTCCCACACCTTGCACAGCAGTGAGGGTGGATAGCCCAGGATGATGGAAATAACCAGTTGTGTTTTATTTACCTACCTAAAACTCCTCCCCTCAGGGGAGTGGATTTTGCAAGAGGCTGCAAAACAACAAACATGCCACCTTTGGCTAAATGAAGAAATTCCTGGCAATCCCCAGACTGGCCAGGCCAACACAATGCTTCTTTTGGTTTAAAATTCAAGACATTACCTTTGCACCATGCAAACCATGGCTCCAGAAAAGCTTTGATCATGAACTGCTCTCTAAACTTCAAGTTTTGGACTGTGGCAAGATAGTTTCCCACTACAACCCCAGCCCCACTATCATACGGATCCTGCTGTCTCCTCAGCCTGGGGACAGTTGGGTTAGCCTGACAGCTGCTTTCCAGAGACCCTTTGTGAAGGCAAAAATAAGGAGATCAACGAGCTTCTTACCTTCAGCATCAGATCGAGTCATTTAGTTCTTTGCTCAGGGCACTTGGCAACAACTAGTAATTAATTCTGGAGCCTTTTGCTGACATCTTTGGGCTTAAAGCTGGAACATGGAGCCCAATCTCCAGCACTTTGGGCAGGACAAGCAGAGGTGGATGCAGTGCTCAGGAAAATGAGGGACTGACTGTACAAGTGCCAGGTGCAGGCATGATGTAGGTAGCACCACACAACCTCTCCAGCACAGCTCTGCCAATAGCCCCAAGTCCAGCCTTCAGCATCTCTCTCCTCCCGTCCTGGACCCCACACAGCTTTGCCAAGGTACCTCAAATCCAACCTGCAGCACTTCTTGCTGTAACATTCCTCACCCCCAACAACTTTCCCAATATATCTCAAACAGGCCCTGTAGCAACTCCTGTGACTCCATTCCTGAACCTCCTCCAAGCAGACTACCTATCATGTTGATTTCTGTGATGTGAATAAGACCCTGGCTACCATCCAGTGCGAGTAATTACGTTATGCCTCTGCAGATGGAACATGCCTTCATCCAGCCTTACAAAGAGCCATGTCAATTTATGGTTCTATATATAGGTTATCTGTAGCAATACTTTTTAATAAGAAACTTCTTGCTTCACTTCAGACAGCATCCTGCACTGCCCTGAACGTGCAGAACTGGGATAGATCCTGTCACGTATTTTGTTGCAGAGGTGCTACCAACTATTTGTATTTTGCACTGACATGCTTGTAGCCGCCTTATGGTATCTTGCGTTCTACAACTGATGAGCTGAAAATGCATTTCAAGTGTAGGCAAATAAGAGCATTCCCATTTCACAGATGGGAAACTGAGGCAGCAGGGAGTTTAGGGAGTTTAAGTAGCCAAAGCCACATGGGTAATCAGAGCACACATTCCCTCATCTCGCATCCCTCTGCCTGTTCCATCCCCTCCTTGATCTGTGTGGGCACACACAGCCTGCCCCGTGTGTCACTGCTACCTCAGAGACCCGCATGAAATCACCAAACTCATTTCTCCTTGTACAGGGGAAAAGAAAACACATGAATGTGCCTGCCTCAAATCCTCAAGAAAGTTTTTAAGTGATAAAGGGAATGGTTTTGCTAGAAACAAAGCCCTGTTCCGCACCCCCCGGGGGATGCGATAGGCAGATAAGGATTCACCCTGCTTCCCTCTTCCCTTCCCAAAGCCCTCCTTGCAGAGGAAAGGAAATTCAGACTCCACTGTGTGTGCCAGGGAGCCGAGCTGTGGATAGCGTTTCATTAGCAGCCATGGGTGCCAGTTGCCAGTGGCTCTGGCTGGTACCAGCAAGCTCAGTTCATGCAGAAACTCTGCCTGAAACTCTGGGGGAGGAGGGAGAAGTACCTCACATGCTTAGCTGTTCAGCTCCCTTCTCCTTCCCTGGCTCCCCATTAGGGATTTCTTACCAGGCTGCCTTTTATCTGACACTGGCAGGGTTACAGATGCATTCAGCCCACAGAGAAAGAAGAGGGATTAGAGAAAGGACTTTCAGAAAGCCTTAGAGTTGGACTCTGCAACCTTAAATCATGTCCAACTAGATCTTCTCAGATTGGGAGCATCTGGTGCTACGCAAATCCAGAGTTGATCAACACATTCAACCTCCTGATTAGCACTTTGCTTCAACTTGCTGACGCAGCCCAGCCTGAAGTCAGCCTGGGTGCTTGAACCGAGCCTCCACGGAGATTTTACTGAGTGTAAATCAAAAACCTGTCACTCGTTATATATGCGTTCCTGCTTTGGAAGACATTTGTTTACACATACTGTACACTAGCCCCTTAAAAACATACGCACAAGGCAAGGAGAGCTAGAGAGCTGGGGAGCAGTGCAGCTTTTGGTGCTCGGCTAAAAACAAATTGTAATGCAAATAAACAGAGGGGCGGAAATGACTGAAGCCCAGCACAAACCCCACCAGCAGGCCGGGGACCCAGCACTCCCCAGCCTTCCTGGCAGGTTCCTGCCAAGCTGCTTACAGAAAGGGGATGCCGGAGCATTCCTTTAAAAGCCATGTGAAAGCATCTCCTTGTTGTTTGCTCAATTAGCCCCAGACAGATTGCTGCTGCTGCTGCTGGTGGCAACGCTGGGTTGTAAAGGAGGAGGGGAAGGAGGGGAAAGGGAAAAAAAAAAAAAGAGAGAGGAAAAAAAAGAAAAGGTTAGGGCCTAGGCCCAGGACCACCACGAAGTTCCAGCCCTCAGGGGCTCCAGAAAACGTTCAGTTTACTCACTCAATTACATACACTGTTTTATAAACCCTTTAAAATAAAATAGAAAACAGTCCCTGGCACAGAATTACTGCTCTATTATACAGCAGTGATGAAAGCCACTGCTGTGTATTTGCTCTCTTTAAAGCAAGAGATAGTTTAACTTAAAAAACTAGGCAGGGGGGAGGGGTGGCTGCAGAAACGCATGCACGAAAACACGCTGTGGGTGGTTCCTACCACATTCACCCAGGACAGAAAGGATCAGAGAGTGGGAGAGAAGAGCAACT
>VZRW01010594.1:50496-146222 GCA_013398125.1 Aegotheles bennettii
GATGGTTGGCCCTGGAAAAGCAGCCAGGCTAGGGGGGGGAGAGGAACTAAAGGGGCTTAAGGGGATGGGAAGCAGCTGAAGCTTGACTTTGGGAGGCTGGAGGGTGTTTTAAATTACATGTAGAGATAAAGAAGGGAAGCAGGTGATGGGGGCCGATATGTTTGTGTTTACAGAGCAGTGGGGCTTTCCAGTCGAGGCCTGCTCTCTCCCCAGCCACGCTTTACTTATGTGATCGCTGGAGATCAGGAGTGACCACGCTGTGGCCCCAAAGGCCAGGAGTGTCTCACAGATTTCTTCCAAGTGCCATGCCAGCCCAGCCCATGGGTCTCTGGGCACCACGCTCCTCATGAGCTGGGTGCCACAGCTGCTCCCAGGGGTGGGATACACCACTCACGCCGGGGGCATTTGAGACGGGGCTGGTGGTAGCCTCCAGCCAACAGCACAGGCAGGCAGTAGAAATCTCACTCCTGCTTTACACCCCTTCCTAGCAAGTGCCAGTGCACAGTGCTGTGCTCACCCGGTTCAGATGAGGCTTTTTTCATAATTCAACCAGTATTAACCCCTTCGCCCTCAAACCCATCTGGGGAATAGACATGTCTTGGGAGTGTAAAGAAAAGGCAAAACTGAATTCAGTGCCCAAAAAAGAGACGAATTTCCTGTGGCTTGGAGCAGATGGATGGGGGAGTGAAGGGAGTGGAAGAGGTGTATGGGAAAGTGATCAGTCAGGGTCTTCGGAGAAAGGTTAGTCAAGGGAAAAAGAGATCAAGAGCTGGGGATGTGCCTAAGATAGAAAGCTCCTTGGGGAGGGGGATACGCTTGGGAGTATTGAGGTACTGGGGCAGAGACCCAGCAAAGTGTTTAAGAAAAGGACTGGATTGTACCTACAGATGTGCTCCCATGCGGTATCACCACCTCACAGCAAATGCAAGCCAGGATCTCAGAAACATCAGTCTGAAAGACTCTGTCCACACTTGCTGCTAAGATGGCAGAGATGCCATATTTGCCTGGACACTGCTGCCTGCTGCACTGGATGAAGGTGGAGGTTTCTTTCCTTTCTCAGCATCTATTGGGGTGTTCTTCCTGGCTCTTTCATGTGGCTGAGCCCTAGCAGAGCACAAGTGGTTATTTTCTCTGCGTGGAGCACGTAAAAATATTTCCACAAGGTTACAAACTGCTGCCTTATGGGTAGACTTCACAGTCAACACGCTGCGAATGTGGCAGCTCATTTAACCCGCTCACTCAGGAAGCCTGAACTTCCCTGGCTGGGAATGACAGTGTGCACAAGTGTGACAGTCCCCAGTGGCAGAGGGGAGGACAAAGTGTCACTGGATGGATATTCTAGGGAAGTTTTATGTCACCGCTAAGGCCAGAACTTGTAAACCATCTTTATACAACTTGGAGAAGAGGCTTATTAGGATCAGTTAGAAATGCAGTCACTGCATAGGCACTGAAACAAAAATGACAACTATTTAAGAGATGCCTGTTTCAACTGCCAACAACGTCTTTGTCACGGAACACTCAGTAGTTTAACTACATTAGGGAGCAAATCTTATGGGCCTCTCAGTTTTGCTATAAATTTACACCATTCCTACATCATCTCCAGCTCATCTTGCACCCCAATGCACAATACACATGTGTGCACTGTTTAGTCTGTGTCTGTTCCTCACGAGCTTTCAGAACTGCCATCTGCACTGCAGCATGCTTTCTGATCCCGACCTTGTGTCGTGCCAAGTGTTTTCAGTTCCTGAAGACTTCACCAGGAGGTACTCAGCATCTTGCAATAGCAGATGCTCACCCCTACTTGAATGCAGCGAGAGCATCAGAAAGTCCCTCAGTTCCTTCCTGTCCCTATCCTGCTAAATCTTGGCTGGGGTGAAGCACCCTCACAAGCAGTCACCCATTCACACGTGGAGGTTTCATAAACTGTACCTGCCTTCAGAGGATGACATTAAAGAAAAATGTGCTCTTTGGCCCTCATTAAAATAAAACAATCTTACTCTGTTTCATTGAGAAGTCCTAGGACTCCAAGCTTGGAACAGGACTTGGAAAATGATCGGAAACAGGAGCCAGTCCTTACTGGATATGTGCCTTTTTCTGTTCTTGTGAGAAACCACACAGTTTTGGCTACGTGATAAGCCTCTGGAAAAAAACCCTTCGTTTGCACATGTTCTCCGGAGGGCAGCTAAAAGCTCCAGAGACACTGTTTGCAGTGAGCACTTTTGACCATGGAAGTGCAGGAGGAAGGCAGGGCTTCCCCCATGCTTCTATCCCTGCTCTATGGACCAGTGCAGCACTCGGCACAGAGCCGCTTCCTTCCTGTGCCCAGAACCATCCTGCCTAGGCTTGACAGTGGCCTGGAATTGGATGCAGTCTGACTTAAAGCAGTCAGGGGCGAGTGCCAGATGGGAAATGGAGCATGGGACTGTTAGACAAGGGGACTGGAAATAGCAGCTACAGTCAGACCAGAGGAGAAAACAGGTGGGTGTCTCGGAATAAGCAAGTATGAGGGAAAAACAAGAATCTCCATGGGACACAGACTAGAGGAAAAAACAAAGAGAAGGCTGGGAATGGGATGAGACTGGTCCTGGGATAAAGCTATAGCAGGGAGCTGTGAAGCAAGAACCAAGATCAGGTAGGACATCGGTGATGTATTTGGGGCCCAACAGCTGATGCTGGAGGTAGGAGCAGTAAAGCCTAATGTAACCAGAGCCTTCTCCTCCCAGCACCAGGAGTGGATCTTAGGGTTGCTGACACCCATGGACATGTGTGGAACCTTCTGGCAAAGAGTTTCTCTTGTCCCATTGCAGATCCAGCTCCGTTTAAGGAAGATGACCCACTACTATCAGTTCCATCAGCTGAAGCAGCAGAAAGCTGTACAATGGAAGTCAAGTTTCTGACACCGCTAATGATCCACGCAAGGGCCAACACCATCCCCTATAATAAAAATGTTTTGGTTTTTTTCAGTGGATTGAACCTTCCTTCCCAACATTTACAAAGAAAATGCTAAGGCTAAAATGTCAAGTCTAATAGCGAGGAAATGCCCCACATAACATGCAACTTCAGCACTTAAGCTGGCCAGTCCAAGTGAATGGGCAGATGATCAGAACCTCCCTGTCTCTCAGGTCTCTGTAAAATAGGAGGAAAAACCCAACCATGTTCATACAAATGAGGTTTTTAACAGTTGCGAAGCATTAAGATGACAAATGCTGCAGGAAGGCCACAGACAGGAAGGATCCTGCCTCTTGGATAGTGTACAGTAATTCAGGTTTCAGACACAAACTGAGAAAAGATAGGAAGACGAGGAATATGGAAAACTCTCGCATTCAGCAAGCACTGCTCATTCTGGGTGTTGACTGTGTCAGGGCACCAAGGAAAATAAAAATATGTGGTGACATGAAAACTGCACAGGAACAAGCACAGTGAAGTCTTAGTCTATGGAGATAATGCTACTACTAAGTATGTACCAGGCCACCAAGCTAAGATTACATCAGCATCCTGGCTGCTGGTATTTTTTCCCTTTCTGAACATATGCTTTGTGGCAACAACACTGCTGTAAAGCACTTTATGGGTGTGCAATGATTCAAGTTGTCCCCAAATGACATTGGCTCCTTAATGGCCAACACACATAAAACATTCCTGCCTTAATGACAACAGAGATGAAGGTGAGAGATATGGTGGTGAGTTTTGTGTCAATTTTGCAAGTTCTGTCCTATGTGTGTGTCTTTACCATCTCTGTTCTTGGTGTTGCTTTGAAGAAAGCTTAGGCCACTTAATTGTATATGCCTCTTCCTGGCTAACCTATACCAGATGCATAACGTACTCCCTGCTGAATCTGGCCTAGAGGCTCCTTTGGGAGCTGAACTCACTGACTCTAGGGCTTATCTGACTCCTTGACCGGCCCATCACCAGCACTCCCTCTCTCTAGTCTTACTTCAATGACTGCACGCTGCTTTTGAGCTCCTCTTTAAAAATAGGTTCATCAAAAAGGCTGGAGCGTGATCCTAATAACTGTCTTTGAAACAGTGATTGAATGCTCTTTGCAATTAAGTTCTTTCAGAACTGCTGCCTGCCATTTCCTATCCCTTTAATAATTACCTCCTTTTTCTTTGGTACCAACATGTTTTTCAAACTGCTACCTGCGTGAGGTAGCTTTCACAAAGCCCATCTGTTAATTCTCTGCTAGCAAATTCCTTAAATTAAAGTATCAAAGAGGAAGGAAGGTGGATGCTTCCTAAGTATGGTAATAAAAGCAGTAGGAGGAGAATAGTATGGCTCTCAGAAGGTATGGCTTGCAAATCCAGAAGCTGAATAAAACTCCGTACCTTGACTCCAAGACATCTCTGGCCAGTGCTGTGACAGGGCTGAAGTCAATGCATGACTGGGATGTCATTGCTGACAGTTACCTGCCCCCCTCCATGTCTCTAACTTTCTTTTCAGGTTGAAAGTAATAAGCTGCATCTGACCTACCCCAGCAACCAGTGCTGGAGTGTCTGTATTTAGATGCCCAGAGCTTCGCCACGCCCATCATTAAGTGATGAGGTCTCTCACCATGTTCCCTGGGAGGTTATTCCACAGCCTACCAGACCACATCATTAGGAAAACGTTCCAGATAGCCAACCTAAATTGTTTTTAATTCAATCCCATTACTCCCAGCTGTACCATTTGGACCACCCTAAATATGCCCATATTCTTCCACAGGAGGAAAAGGATGAGAGCTGGTTTGAGCTCCGTTTGCCTATCATTTGTGGTAGCTGTTCTCCTGCCATCCTCCTCGCATGGGGCTGGAGTTCATCTGATGAAAGGAGGTCAGTGCACCACTGGCTCAAAGAGCTCTTGTGCCCTGAGCTGCCAGGGCAGTGGGTAAGGACTCATACGGCAGAGCAGGGAGCACACAGCCAGTTCTGCAGCAAAGTCAACCGTGGGATTTGCTTGGGGCTGTGTAGGATGATTCAGGGGTATTTCTACCTTTGATGAATCCTGGCCGATGCTTTGAAATAAGGGACTGCTGTATTTTTATTTTTTTAATGTTTCTAGGAGGGTGTATGCAGCTCTGCTGAGGAGGTTTCTAGCGTGTAACTCCCGACTAGGGTCAACAGCCAGCTGCTACTGCTTACGTCTGCTGAAGTGTGATCAGCTTGCAACAAAAGGTGGCTCCAACCCAAGAGAACTAGGTTTTTTCTAACCTGGCCATGGAGGCTCGAGTTTGAAGGAAAAGTTACCAAAGAGAACAACACAGCCAAAATCTTGATGAAAGGAGGAATATGGAAACAGACTTACAGGGCCACACCAAAAGCTTGGCACAAGATACAGGAAGTCTTGGGCAGGGGAAAGGAAGTCATGGCATGCTTTCACAGCAAAAAAGAGAGGGCCCAGTTTACCAGGGGACCAGCCAAGGTCCGAAGAGACACGCTGGGCTGGAAAGACTCCACAATTCAGGAAATAAGTCATGAACTTCGCAGACAGATCCCAGACCACCGAGGAGAAGCTGACCCCCAGCCCAAAGAAATTCCAGAATGGTTAGGAAACTGAGGCAGGGAAATGAACTGAGGCTTTATTATTTTTTCTTGCTCAGCATAATGGTGTATTCATAATGTACCTGAATGTGTCTTTGCTAATGTCAATCATATGTTTTTGAACAGCTTAACTAGAAGGCTGACAGACTCATTATGAAGTGGGTTTAAGCTTTGGAGAGGTGTGCAGTAGACTTCACAAGAATAGGCAAATGAACCCCAGGTTACAGCTCCAGCACTCTCCCTGCAAATACACCTACAGACCCTACAAAATATTCAGACAAAGATGACAAGGCCAATCAAGAAGAAAGAACAGTTTCCTTCAAAAAAATCAACCAGGTTAGGATCTGCACCCTGGAAGAGACTACTGAAGCAGATGAGAGCAAGGTCAAAGGGCGATAGTTCTGTTGTGATATAATCTACTATAGAAATTGAATATATTCCTGTATCCTGAAATATTAGCTAAATCCACACCCTGTCTCCTCATAGTTCAGGTTAACAACCAAACGTGACCTGTTTCAGCTCTCCTAGTGATTCATGTAGATGTGTAGATGTAGCACTTAGGGACATGGTTTAGTGGTGCACTTGGCACTGTCAGGTTTACGGTTGGACTGGTTGATCTTAAAGGTCTTTTCCAAGCTGAATGATTCTATGATTCCATGCTCAGGAGAGGACACAGATGGAGCATCATGAATAGTGCACCTCTTCAGTGATGGGGGGCAATGAAACCTGAAGGGCCACTGATTCAGACTGATGAGATGGGCAAAGCCATGAGTAGGCACAAGCTCTGGTATACAGGGACCAAGACCACAGTGCACGGAACACTCACTGGATGTTTCCTACAGTATCCAAGACTTGCAACTGCAAGATCAATATTTTGTTTTCACAAGTCTTTTCTACTTTCTGTTCCAATTTAAAGGAAAGCTTGTCATATGCATAGCTGACAATAGGCTACGCTATACTACGTCAAGTACAAACCCTGCTCTGTGTCAGGACACTTACAATTGGGAATCCACCCATAAAGACAAAGTGAGCAAACAAATCCTGATCTGA
The DNA here is from genome assembly GCA_013398125.1 of Aegotheles bennettii. Lineage (NCBI taxonomy): Eukaryota > Metazoa > Chordata > Aves > Caprimulgiformes > Aegothelidae > Aegotheles > Aegotheles bennettii. The sequence goes on from VZRW01010594.1 coordinate 57,060, forward strand.
CTAAATGGCTTCACATGGAGCCTGCAAAGGAACTCACTTTTGTCCTCAGCCCACACCCTAGAGCAGGGATCTGCCAAACCCCAACTATAAATATTCATTAAAAAGCCCTCTGCTTGGGATGCAGTCACTGAGACAGACATTTCCTGCCCATTATCTCTTAGGAAATCAACAGTTCCACTCAGGCGGTTACCACCAAGCCCTTGCACACTTCCCCTGGATGGCTTAACTTTGCCCAAATGAGGGCCACGTAGTTGTAACCTCTCTGAAGCCCCAAAATAGCATTTTTGAGCTCTAAGGCAGATCCGAACGTAGCTGCCCTTGTATTTAGTGCTGAGCAGAACAGAGCTTTGTGTGACATTCCACCTTGAGTTCTGCTTGGAGCAAGGTGAATGGGAACATGCTGGCACCATAGGTTGGTAGCATCTACAAAGAGAAGATGTCTGTGTGATCAATAATTTGCCTGCATTGCCCTTAATGCTGACAAAGATCACTAGTTAAAATAACGGCTCCTTCTGCTGAGGACAACATCAGGCTGATCTAATTGTGGTCTCTGGGAAAAGACTGTCTCAGCACCCAATCTAGTTCTTTATAACAACAACAACAGAGCTTTTCTGCCAACTGCAGAGGAGCAAGTCGAGAACTATCCTCATGCCAAGAAGCTGTACTTTCCATGAAAAACAAACCCTAATATTATAGGACACCACACTGAAGGACTGCCACTGTTTACTGGCACTTTGTGAAGAAGCAGGAATAAAATTTCGAGGAAAAAATTCTGAAAATTATTACAAATGCACTGTAAATACAGCTCCTCTACTTACCTTTGGTTTCCAGCCTCTGGTCGCTTCCAATCAAACAGTCTTTGATGTCTGCACCCTTCTCTATCACAGCGTTATGACAAATGACACTGCCCTGAAGACAGCACCTACAACATAAACACAAAATAAAGCAAGAAAATAATTTAAAATGACAAGTAGAAAACAAAGGTATCCACCGGAATATGTAATGAGCCTGTGACATGAACCTGTAAGCAGGTTCAGTTCTGCTCTTTTCTCAAAAACTCCACTATTGTTCTCCTGATCCTCACACCCAGTTGCTGGAAAAACAGACGCCAGCTGTCAGAATGGGTTTGCAAAAAAGGGTTTCCAGTTTTACCTCCTGTTAGAACAGCTTTCCTCTACATTTCCTTAACAGAATAAATACTGTCAGTGGATTTCATAGCCAGGACACTGGCCTGGGACATGGGATCAAGACAGTTCCATAGACAGTCTGGGTAACTGCAGGGATGGCTTCTCTGCTCAGCTCCCCAGTTAATAAGAGGAGCAGCAGCCCAGTTCTTCCGTGCAAATTTTGCTGAGAAGTATCATACGTTCCAGCTTGCCAGGCACTAGGAAAGGTTTGTGAGAAGGGGCAGATCAATACCTCAGCTGGTTGGTTTGCTTGTGTTACATTCAAGCACCCAAACGTGACTACTCTGCAGTACTAAACCAATGGAATCCACAATGGACCTGGCTCTACCTGCCTGGGATAGCTTCACACTCATGTAGCCTTTGACACCATGAAGTCTAAAATGCTACATAGGATGGAACTTCAGCAAAAGTTATATTCTTCCAAAATGTATTTGATAACCAGCTTTCAACTCTACTGATCTGATTGTCCAGATGGAGGAGAAGTTCAGAGTCTGAGTGCTGGCTTCGTAACAACTCTGCCAAGAGATGCTGAGAGTGCTACTGCATTGGTCTGAGCCCCTCCATGCAGTAAAATGGAAGTTCTGAATCTTTACTAGTGTCCACAACGTGCCCTGAAATGCTGTTCACTCAGCATCTTGAGTAGTGTTAAATGGTATTAAATGCAGTTTCTTTCAAAGCTACAGAGAAAAAAATGCAAACTATTTGTTTCCTTATTTTCACATGTGCAAAGATAGGTAGAAGTCACTGAAGGAAAGAAAATTTGAAGGCATCCAGCTAGGAAGGGTCTAAAAATACTAAGTGTAATACACATCAAAACCTGCTGATTGAGAGGAAGGTATAAGCAAGATGTATAACCCCAGAGAGATGCAAGTAAGTTTCTCCCATATTAACCCTCCTGTGAACGATGGCATTTCGTGTCTTCTCCCCCGTATTTCTGCTAATTACAGCAATTGTGGATATTCTTGCTATCCTCAGTTGAACAGCTGATCTGTCTGAATTTTTGGGTTTCAGTGACTTTCTGCATGGTGAGTTCCACAGTTCAATGACCTGCAGTCATTCCCCATGTTGGTCACAGGTATCACCACTACTCATTGCACTAGTGAAACACTGCTGCGCCGCACCATCAGGCTGGCTCGTGGGCAGAATTGTTACCCTGGAGTCTGAACTAACAGTACAAAGGGCTTTTGGTATCAGGTCAAAGCCCTGAGCCTCAATTCTGTACTGACAGGAGAGCTAGCTGGCTGTGGTCCTCAGGAGAAGAGGGCAACATCAATCCTCACTCCAGGCTGCCAATCCTAAAATTAATTCCTAGTATTTTCCTGCTCACACATCACTATTATCTAGTATACAGAATTTGCTATTAAACATACTACAATTCTGTTGCTTGTGTGAGTCAGAGCAGGAACCATCTGCCCCACAAAACTGGCATTAATTCTGCAGGAGTAAAAGCAATAAAACTGGACCTCAGCCACAGTGGTTAGCAGTTACGACCTCCCTTGAAGAGACTGTCCCCTCTGAACAATTATTCTTTTAACTTGCTTAAACTCCCCCTTCTCTGACCTATAAGGAGGCAACATGAGCGATTATGCTACACATAACCAGCTCAGGTTGCCTTGGCAAGGTTTTTACTAACATGTTAATAGATAAAAAGTGGCAAGGATACACAGCAGACCCCTGCCTGCCTTTGCTCTCCCACTGTCACGATCTGCTTCCTCTCCAATAGCTCCGTGTGCCCGTGCAGCAGCTCAGGCCATTGTCCCGAGCCTCCTGTGCTCCTCTGTGCGCACGACAGCGGCCACAGAGAGCGAGAGCGCTCGGCATCTGGAGCCAGGCTAGGGCATGAGTTGGTGGAAGGATGACTGCCCACTGCTGCCATCCTGACTTGGCTTTCAACAGGGCCAGCGAAGGCGATGGGAGAGGTTGCTCATTTCCCACTGAAATGGCTCCTATCCAAAATGCACACTCCAAAATACCTCCTCCTTCATCGCTTCGAGCCAGTCAGATGAGAGCTTTCCCCTGCAAACTCTTAGGTTCCCACCATCTATCACTTCTGAGCACGAGAGCAGCCGTGTGTACACTACACCTCTCAGCATTATCCTCACGGAGAAGGATATTCCCCAGCAGAGAGGGGATTTAAGCTGTTGGTCTGGAGAACACTGGATGTGTGTTCAGAGTCTACTTGGGGATAGTTTTACAACTCCCAGAGAAAGAATAGTATTGTAACCAAGAAACTGCTGATGACATTAACATCAAAGATAAGGGGGGTTCCTGCCAAACCATTTGTTGGGAGGGACAGGCCAGGGAACCAGGATGAACTTGTCTGTGCCAGGTGCTTGCAAACCAACTCTTCCCCAGTGCCAGAGTAAAACAAAACCAAAGAACTCCGCCACCCCGGGAGTTTCTTAAAACTTATAAACCAAACGAACTGCAGAAGTTTTAAAACCATACTCAATGCTCAGATTACCCCAATCACACAAACCAGCAGCGAATCCGGCTTTTATTGCTCAAGTGGAACAAAACTTCAAGAGATAAAAACACAATTTGTGGGTGTTCCCTTCACCCGCTGACAGATGTAACACAGCCATTTTGAAACCACTTGTAAATGCCTTTTTTTCAAAAAAAAAAAAAGAAAAAAGAAAAAAAAAAGTATGTTATAAAGCCTGCCAAGAGAAGTATTTTGTGTGTTTATTTAATTTTTACTATTTTTTTAAGTTGAAGAGTAAGGAATAAACTTTTATTCTCTTACAGGGTAAATATCACATCTTGGGGTACTCTGCTGTGTTCTCTCTTGGCTAAACAGCCCCCCCGGTTCCTGCCTTGCTTAACAATTAGGTGCTATTAGTCCTCAAAGGTGCTCCGACAGCATCCAGCTTTGTCAACACTGTTGTGTGTGTGCATGTGCACACATTTGATGTACTGCTTTATAATGCAAACCATATTTTTTTTCCTGAAAATGTAGTATATTTTTAAACTTTTCAGCACGGTGAAAACGGATATCTTCTGACCTTAAAATCCAAAGAGCATGTTCAAACCCACAAGAGGAACTAATTTGGGGCATTTGATTTATGGCTGAAATTTCAATTTTAATTTAAGTGTAATCACAAACTGAAAGCTGAGTGTTTCTCAGAAAATAAATAAAAATATTCATTGTGTGTCTGCATTTGAGACAGAGCATTTTACAAGCCGAGTTCTGTAGTGGGAACAGATGTAGCTGAGACATTAATTTGTTATACAGGTACAACCTGAGAATGGAAGTGTATGACAGAGTGTGCGTGTACATCTGTGTCTGTGCACGTGTGCATGCGTGTACGTTACGTGCCTCTGTCTGAGAGACAGAGGCTGACTTTGGGGTGGGTTTTTTTTGAAAGTGAGAGAACAAGAGCAAAAGGAGTAGTGGCCAAAGAGGCATGGGGGGATTACAAGGATTTAGGTCTTTAAACTGCAGACCACCTAACAAGATCACTCTGAAATGCCACTAATTTCAGTTAAGGCCACAGACCTCCCTTCCTCTGCCCTCCCTCTCTCCCCCATTGTAAACAACTAATCCCAGCAGAAAACAACAGAGAGCAAAATGTACACACATTCTGCAACATTCCAGGTCCTTCTTTATCTTTTATTTATTTTTCTAAAAGGTCAGCGTATGTATGGAGGGAGGGGGGAGGGGAAGAAAGCCAAAAAACCTCAAGTCTATCTCTTGTGTGGGCTTGAAGGAAGCTGGGAGAAAGCAAAGTCCAAGAGCATACAATATGGAGCTTTTATAGCACAGCAATTCCTGGACTCAGCTTACTTTCCCCTCCCTCTATTTGTGGCAAAGTCACATAGCTTTAAACCAAAGGACAGGGTGGTCGATTACATCTGAAAGAAATGTAAAGAATCGAGGACGAATTCCATCTCCTGTCGAAATTATAAATAAGGAAGTATTAGTCCCAGAGACAGGCTGATTTACACAGCCCTGGAACTGCTGACTTTCAGCCCGAGTATCAGTCTATAAATCAAGTGTGTCAATCGCTGCAGCGCTGCAATACTTAGGAAAAGCAAAGCACCTACCACTGAAAGCAGGAAGATTGCCAGAGGACTGAGGTGCTGTACCCTTCTTAATTTTCTAAAGTGTAAATCTGAGATCAAACATCCTTTGGGGGAATGGGAAATCAAAATACGCAGTGCTCAGCACACCAGGAGCAGACTGCAGGAGTCCAAGACACAACCCCCTAATTACAGGCTACCCACTGATTATTTAGGACTCTGTGATTAAAGTGATGAACGCTCCTGGGAGAAAGGGATTTAAGTAACTGAGGTCAAGACCTCAACTGCAGCTCTCGCCCTAGTTGTGCAAGCTTAGGAAGGTATGAATGTCACAGGTTTGCCTTACAGCAAATCTCCTGAAATGCCAATGGAAGCTATCCAGGCCTGCTAGTTTAATCCAATTGTGCCAAAAACCCAACATAATCTCTGTTGGGCAGCAAAGCAAATGAGGTGTCTAAAATGCAATGCTTAAAAGTACACACTCACAAGGAAGAAAGAGCCTGGAGCACGAGGCTTAGGACAGCCTGTTGGTAATGCTCTGCCATGCCAAGATGTCGGGTCTCCTGCTCCTCCAATGAGCTAGGAAACGGAGAGACAGATTCAGGAGTTAAAAGCAAAGGGTGACGTGTCTCGGCAGCTACTTTGCTGACTGAGGGGTAACAGCTGTAGATTCCACCGGGAGCCACATCCCATTCTGCCCTGACCAAGAAGGTAACAGCCACGACAGGCACCTTAATAACACTGAGAGGTTGCAAGAAGGCAGGTAGAGCTCTAACCCTGTAAGGAAACCCCTGTTAGCCAGTGAGTCGGTGGCTGGGACACACAGGGATGACACACAAAGACCATGGGAAAAGGAAACACTGCTAGGAAACTTGAGAATCGGAAATATTGCCTTCGCCAACACGCTTTACACACCAACACATTTTTACACCCACATGCTCTTACACAGTAACAAGCAGGGCACTGTGAATCTCATAGACTCAAGTAAATACCGAAGACTACAATAGATGCCAGCAGTACATGCTATAATTTATAGATACATTTCAAAGCAAGCATTCTTAAGTGAATTTGGGCTTTGATCTCCTGTTTTTCCCCTTGGGGGTAACAAAAACATTCTACCACCCCCCCTAAATTCTTCACCCGTCTCTGAGGGTGTTTTCACTAAGGAACTTGTTTCATATGTCTTTTCTGGCCAAGCTCATCACTGTGGTATGGCTCCTTTACACTTTTTCCCCACACCCTAAGTATTTTGCATTACATATTGCATATACTTGCCAGCACTCGTATTTTCCAGTGAAAGTTCAACTGACCTTAAAGGATTGCCTCAAACCTACCTTAATGTGTTTTATTAAGTGAAACTTAGGCTGCCGGGGGAGGTCGCCTGGAAGGTTGTGCCTCACCTCTGAAACTTCAGTTAAATCCAGCTGATCTTGGAATAAACAAATTGGTGGCCTTTTATGTAGCTGCAAGCTCAGTTTTGCACACTTCAGCGAAAGTACGCTGCGAGGAGTTTTATACCAGGAAACCCCACATGCAGGAAAACTGACCTCCCTCTGGACTCTGTTTTGCAGAGTGGGAGGGCCACATCCTACACAATTTTACAGACACTCAGCTGATGCCTGGGAAAAGCTATTGATGTCTATGTTAAGCTAACAAAGCAGAAAAATTATTATGTTCACTCATCTCTGGGTTTGCCTGACTTGCTCACTAGCTGGCACAGTCAGATGAGTGGGGTGGCTGGCACACACAGTAGGGAGACACTTTCTCTGGGGTTTTTCAAGGGCAATTCTGGGCTGAGAGCTGTAGCCCTCCATAGGTTAAATCAGCTTCTGTATCACATGGGATGGACTGCCAAGGAAAAGGATTTTCTAAACGTCACCCTTACAAACTAAGCCTGGCTTCTGAGAGCCAAGTTGAACTTGATCAACCCCAGAGTTCCCTTAGGAACATACAAGCACGATTCTGGCACAACATGAGAATTTCTTCCTTTTCCATACCCAGGTTGGGAAAGATTTTCCAGAGCACCAGAGACACTAATGTCCAGATTCCCACTCAAACCCAACAGCAATCAGTTGCTTGTGACGAATCTCCATACCTTCAGTTAGACCCATGTGGCTAGCAGGAGGCAGAAGCTTATTTATAGCTCTGCAGTCAGACACAACTGTGGCCACCTGAAGAAGCAGATCACAGAATGAGAGGAGATGCTTTAAAATGCCACTTTTCAGAGCTGATCTGTGCCTTAAGTTCAACATTTGATGTGCAAGATGTTTGGAAAATTGGGAAGAGCTCAGGGAAACATCTGTATGTGAGATTAAAGACCAGGTGATTTATTTAAGACAGACTGATGTACCAGGAAGCTAGCCAAAAGAAAACTTTTTTGTGAGGAGCTGCTAGTAATAATGGTTCAGACATTCACAAGATAACAGGTACTATGTGAGAAATACTCTAAATACATTAGGCATAGCAGAATGCGACTTCAGTCAAAAGTAACTGAAAACTAGCCCTGCAAGTAGCTCATCTGCTTTCTGCTCACTGGTTTCCTAGTTTGCCCTCTCTCCTTCAATTTATCTTCCTGAAAGCAAACTCTGTCAGCCAGAGATTGTCTCTGTTCAGTATCTTATACAGCATGTGCATTGAATTAAATAGAATGAAAATTATGGTCCCTGACTGAAAAATTTACAGTATAAAACCAAGCAGTGCGACAAAACGGACAGAGTGCAATTGCTACATAATCAAAAGAAACAAGAGCCTTTTTCACAGGCAAGGACTATATCTAGTCCTTGCTTTCTTCATATATTCATGCTTATCCATATCCACCTATAGTTTGACCATACAGACACTTTATCCATATATTTAATCTGAGCACATGCTTTTTCTGAATCATGTTTTCTGCCATATCTATTCTCATTCTTCCTTCTAGGGCTAGCATAGGGCAGGGGGTCAATTGGTGGTGTGAGACAAAGTGTCCAGAAGACAACAGCCATCTTAAAAAATGGTTCGAGACACAAAATGTTTGGGAATCCCAGCATAAGCAAAGCTTTATTTCCAGCTTTGCAAGCTATGATGCTGGAAACAACTTCATCTCCTCATTCCTTCTCATGAGGGAATGTGCTGTAAAATATATTTTACAATTTCAACAAATGTTGTCTTGGCAATAGGATCATTCCTTTGTACTGCTGTTATCCAAGGGGAAAAAGACCACTTAAGCACTGAACCCCTATAAACGCTCAATTCCACCCTGGTTTTAATTAGAACTTTCTTCAAACTGCTGACTGTTTCTACATCAGGTGCTGATTTGGCACTATTGAGGAAACAACCAATAAACTTCACAATCAATCTGCAGTTAGTAGTCAATCCAGCTCGGCCTGCTTGTTGTTTTCTTCCTTTGTACATTTTCTCATAGAAAGCAGCAATAAATTGGAGACATGTGGTAAACTAGAGTAGCCTTTAACCAGTCACACGTGGTCTGTCTGCAGTCCCCTCACTGAGAAACATTACAGCATCTGTGCCACCTACTTTCCCACAGGTAGTCAGAACATCTTTAACAAAAAGCAACACAGAACTTGCGGTCTTTGTACGACTGAACAAGGAAGATGCTATTTTTGGCTGACATAACATTTTTGGTGCTAGTCCTTCCTCCACAAATCTGAGTCCTTCATGCAAATTTTTAATCCAGCCTACTTCTTCTGCCCAGGGATTCAGAACTCCCCGAGGTTGACCACATCTCCCTGTGGGACTTGTCTTGACTTTCCCTCTGTCCTCAATATTCACGCCACCTCCCTGCAGTCTTCGTAACCCGCACTGCTCAGCGTCACCTCCCTTGGCATTCCAAGCTGTCTAATGGTGAAACTCTGCAGTTTGCTGCCATCATGTGCAGTCTGACCCAAAACATATGTGCTTTTCTTTTTAACCCCTTCCCTTCCCAAAGCATAACCTTAGCAGTGTCTCATACAGGGAATTTCACCAGTTCTCGTAGCGCAGTATGTTTTTATGCCGTTCCAACAACATGTTGTAAGTTTTACTAACACAAGCAGACAAGGTTATTGTTCAATATTTCCTGCTCCTGCACACACACCTGATAACCCAAGTCCCACCTGCAATCCCATTCTGACCTGAGACTGCCCACTGCATCAGGCGACGTGGCAACTGTGCAGCAAACTCCTTTCTGGAAGGAATCTTCTCCTTCTCCCACTGCCATTCCCAGTTTGGGATACAGCTTAAGGAGTTTAACGGTGAGCAATCTTTTGAGAGATTGCACGTGACAGACACCAGGATAAAGACACTGTTGTACAATCGAAGGGGATGTAGAGTTCCACCCAGAGAACTGTTAAATGTCAGCAACACAAATACCAGTGGAAGGCAGTGCCTGCCCTTCAGAGCCTGCGATTCTACATCCCACAAATGACACCTGTACTGGCAAGCCCCTGTCCTACACAAAGCATCTTCAACCACAGACTGTAAAACACTCAGGATTGGAGATGTGTGTCTATGCGTTAAAAATGGAAATATAGTTAGGGAGACTAAAATGAACATTGGAACAGCTTTCCAATGTAGCCAATAGACCTCAAATTGTTCATAATTTTCAGAGAAGATTACCATCTTTTAAAGTCAACAGCTGCTGAGTTCAGCTCAGCAGGTACTGCCTAAAATTCTCTGGCCTGGGCCAGGCAGACGACCAGACATTTAATTCATCTTTTCCATTGCCCAAAAACTATCATCCCTAACAAGCAGTTTTTCTGATAAAATTATAGGTGAGACGGGTTGAAATTCCCTGGTTACTCTGTGAAGATCTGACACTTCCTAGCTGTGGAGGTGAAATCTTGATGCAAATCTTGAGCTGTTTGCATCTTGCAACCCTCTGATAATCATAGCAGCCTATTTATGATTGCCATAAAAAACATCATTTGAAGCACAGTCCTTTCCTATATTTCTTTGAAAAAAGACAAGCACCAAAATACTACATTGCAGAGACTAAAACTGCCACAGAGTTCCTATGGTACTGACTGCTGGCATGCCAACATTTCAAAGCATGGCCTACTGTGGACTTCATATTTATCCAAGCTTTTCATGGTTGCCTCCTCAACTAACCTCTAAGTAGTCCAAAATTTGATTTTTTTTTTTTCCTCTACTACAGTCCCATCTCTTGAATCTTTCCCAGGGAAACAGTCATTTTCCATGACCAAGGAAGAAGGATATACTGTACACAGGACAAAAAGGCCAAGCTCCTTTCAGTAAGTGTATACAGTGGGGTAGTTTTACTAACAAACGAGATTTCGAAATCTTTATCTGCAGGGATGGAATAAAGGATTCAACATGCTTTTCCTGTTAATATTATTTGTAATGCTCAGAGCATTTCAGCACAAGGTCCTGTATGGCCAGAGCAATTAGACAATTCCTGCTGCCAGAAGTTAACTAAGTAAAACTACAAGGCTGGTGTCAAAAAAAAAAAAAAAAAAAGCCAATGTTTGGAAAAAAACCCCAACAACCCAACCACCAACTGCCAAAACAAAAGCCAAAACAGGAACCTGAAGCTGAATTCATCCAAGCATATCTAGGTCTCATTTAAAGTAAGCTAAGTGTGCCTGAGTATACCAAATGAAACTCAGCTATCATGCTCAGGTCAGCATAATTAGTTGTGAGATTGTCTGCAAGCCCCAACAGCAGTAATTGCTGTTCTGTGAAGATACCAGGGTGGAGTTTATATATCAGAGACATCACTTTTCATTTGCAAATAGCACAATCTCCCAACATAACCAGCTTCAGTCAGTCTGTCAATGTTACAGACTGCTCTTTGCAAGCGAGCTGTATTGAGAGGCCTCCTGCACCAGAGACACAGGAATCCAGGGACCCTGTTGTACTGCACCACCTCTAAAGCAAACAGAACAGAAGGGGCAGCCCCAAGATACTATAGAGACTGAGAATATGTACAGCTACTGCAGGAGCATTCAGGTATATAAAGATTTCAAGTGACCTATAATTTCAGCTCCATTAGTAGTTTTTCTCCAACTACGTAACTCAGTGCAGTCATTTGTCACTGAGCTCTGGGGACCTGCCCAGAGGGAAACAAAAATTGTTTCCCTGCTGCAGCCTGTCACCTGGGCAGTCAGCATCTCTCAGCACTTGTGCTGTTGTATAAATTATATCCCTCCCAGCTTGGTCAAGTATGTCCATCATTCAGCACGTATGTAATCTTCGCTATTTTATTGTCTCATTGATGGAAGAATTAGCTGCACAGTGGGGAACACATTAAGAAAGGACTACCAATTATTTTGCCTGTGCTACCAACTACTTTAATCCCCTGTAATCTCTTCTAAGGGGGGATTCGTATCTACTGAAATCACTTCACAGAAGACATATATAACATAACAGAAGCCCTACACACCAGGGAAAACAAAAACCCCAGCTACTGGTCCTCCAGAGTATCAAACACACCAGCCATCGCTGGAGAACAGATCATAATTTGCAAACAGTATGAAATGGCACTGCCCAAGTGAACCGTAGCTCCTTGATCCACTCAGTTGGGAAGGTCATCATCATCTAGGTCATAACCTCTGTTTCTCCAATAAGGAGCCAACCACAGCCTAACAATAGGAACCTAGTTTTGTTCTAAGCACCTTGTGGTGTTCCCATCTGCTCAGAAAGAATCTGTTTATCCATTTCAGAAGCTGGTACCAAATGTGGTGAGGCTACTCAAAACGTTTTTCTGGTTTGGAGATGTAATTTGTGGATCTTGAAGCTGCAGGAACTATGGCACAGGATCCTCAATTCACATTACAGGAAAACCATCAAGAGAGAAAACTTTTTCATCTATTTTGTTTTGGTCTTTGGTTTGGTTTGGTTTTCCTATATTGATATAGTGAACTGAAGCTGCTGAAAAATTTTGCAGCTAAGATGGGGGGGGAGGGGGGAGGAGAGAAGCATCAGATTCAACTCAGAGAAGCTACAGGTGATGTAAGTGGTAAGGGAATTACGGGAATTACCAAGGCATAAAACCGTATAATCACAGCTCTTGATAAATTAACTTAGAACGCGGAGCAATTTTTGCATCTGGTTGTTCCCAGTCTCCCGACTTTCAGAAATTATTTACCTGATTTTCTTTCTTCTCTGGGTTATCTAAACAGCTCTGTCTTTTTTGTGCCCTACTGCAGCCTTGTCAGTCTTCAAGTTGGTATTATTGCAATGAACACTGCTGGGACTAACCTTCCGTTATCACTCACGTTAGACTAGGGCATTAACATAGTAGTCTGTTAGTTTGGTGGAGCTGCTCATGCCAGCATTGACATGTATATTCCTTAAATGATAGCTTTTATCCACTTCTCAGTGTAATTCCGGAAGTTTCTAATATACAATACCTTAGATGGTGTTAAAATTGGCTTATTTTTCCAACATTTGCTATGCAACAAAAAATTAATTAGATCTACTAAGGCACTTTATCATGCTCATTTTGACCCACATCAGCTAAGATATACTGACTTTCTGATTAAAGTCCAAGATGTTTTCTGAAGTTGGCGATTAGATAAAGCCTGAGTTGGTTTAGAGGCACTTGGGAGGGGAGATGTTTGTAAAGAGAAGCTGTCCATTGTGGGCAGTTTAAAGCAAAACCACATATAATTTATCAACCTGCTGCAAATGGATCCATCAACATGTGTAAGAATCATTAGGATTTTCACAAAAATCTATCAGATTTCATCAAAGTCATGAAAGAGGGTCAAAATGCACATTAATTCTTCAGTAAGTTACAAGCAAGACTTCTTTCAATACAACTCAGCAGCTAGAATATATCTGTATCTCACTACCTCTGTACGCATGACTTCATACCCCTCTAATCTCAAGACTCACCACGAGGCAATAAGAAATACTTCATCAGCTCAGTATCTGTGCAGGTCTACACAATACGAATTACAATATGCTTGGAAATAAAGCTCCAGTCTATAATCTTAATTCTGGCTGGAGAGGAATAAACATAAATTTGCCTCCAGTGTATCAGTGCACAGTAACCACAGAGCAGCTGAAGAGGGCAAACCCCTGGGACTGTGAGGTTTTTCACCCAATGGTGGCTGCATTGTTTTCACCGAGAGTGGCTAGGGATGACATTGTTTTCCAGAAACTGACAAAAACTTTACCCCAAAAGTTATTTTTTCCCTCTTAAGAAAATAACGTAACACCATCTTTATGATGCTTATGGAATTTTGTGGAATGCTTAAGATAATGACTTGATTCAGAATTTAGAAGAGAATATTACTATACACCAGTGCAGACAAACACAATCTGATTTGGGACTCTTCATAAAAACAGCACTATTGATACACGTAGCTGCCTCTGTAATTTAACGGGAGAGCCGCTCACCTCACATGCAAAACCAAACCATTGTGACTGTGGCATCAATTCATTAATCAAAATGACAGAGGGTCTCATGCTCAAACGAGAGAGGTGCCGGTACTTCTTACGACAGCAGTGCTTGTGATGCAGCCATACTGGATCCATTTGCAATTGAACTGGAAACCAGCTATTTTCTATACTCAACGGAATTCTGATTTATGATGTGCTTGAAATTACTGTGGATTTCTATTAAAGACTAACACTTGGCAGTAAGGTACCATACTTACCTGTAATTTACTTATGTAACAGTAGTATCCTCCATAGACCCCACATCCTTTGGGGTTTTTTGTTTTTCAGATATGCAACTTTCAGAGCCAACTTGGCATTTTTTAAGAGCTTGGCCTTTTTCCTGAGGCCCTAAGAAAACCTCAAGCCATGAAGGAGCAGGGAATTTATACAGGCCTGCACAGACTCAATCAGCAGTTTCCTTTCCACTGACATCCACAGGAAGCCAGCATGTATGGAAAGATGGGGGCACGCAGACATCAACAATTACAGATAGGCCACTTTTCCCACATTTGGAAATGAACGGCTCAAGGCTACCTCTTTAGTTAGGGTCTTTAATGTATGGGAAACCTCTGCTAGCTGGCAGATTTTCTCCTTGAAAAGTTTATTCATTTATTCTATTACTCAGCATACGCAATGGTAAAGCTGCAAGATGACAAAAAAGGGCCAAAGAAAATTATGTTTTAGATGAAACTGTGATGTTCAAAGGTGATAACATTCCTAGCTGGTAAGTGTAACACTTTAAAATATGCTTCATGCTCAATATATATGCTCAAATATTTTAGGTGTACTCACAGACCCAGTCGCTAAAATAAAGCTTGGAAGGATGACACACAGGCTCATACAGACTGGTACATCCACTTAACTTACTTACACATTCTGAAGATGATACGATATCCTTTAAAAAGAAGAAATTTACGTTCCAAGACAGCAGCCCTCTCATTAACTCATTTCAATTTAGCCTTTGTAGCCTGTTTACAGAGACGTATTTCTGACTCAGTCTTCAGAAACACACACCTTGGTATCAACTGTTCTGGCTGAGGATTGCTTACAGGACAAAAATTCCTGACTCAGAATCTATCTAGAAAAAGAAACCGCAAATTTAGGGGACCAAGATACAAAGGGGTGACATACCCTTCCTCAATGGTAACAGAATTCATGATGATGCAGTTTGTTATCTTAACTTTGTCTTTTATGGTACACATGCTGCCAATGATGGAGTGTTTAATGGATGTCTTCTCCCCCACTTGTGTGGATGACCCAATGATGCTATCTGATCCAACCTAGGGAAGAAAAGAACAGAAATTGGCAAAAGTACCCAGAGCTCTCAGATATGTGTTCTCCCTACATGTGTTCCAAACAGCACATCTCACACACTCATCAACAAAGCGCTCCCTGTTCTACCCTTAGGGATCCTTGGCAGAACAAAGACCTAAAAATCTGAGGCCCATCCCATAGGCAGAGTTGCACAGTCTTCCCAAGGTCCATCAGCTCAGTCCTTCTCCACAGGCCTTAGGCAGTAGGGTAAACACAGTAAGAATAGTCCTGCTGGTAGTCACTGGTTTCATTAGGGTTTGCCCAGTGAGACCTGTGAAAAGGAGGCTTGACATTGGTATTCAACCAAAGTGCTTATCAAGAAGCAGAGCTAAACTACTGACCCCTTCTGAGTCTGGTGCCCTTTGGGAGGCAAACTGCTTACCTGTCGTAAGCTGCCATTAGGGAACAAGAGACTGCAGTGTCTGACCTGGGGGTAAGGTAGCATTTTTACCAAATATTTTTAAAGACAGAGACTGAAAGGCAGGGACCCATGGGTGAGCCTATGAGAAGACTCTGGGCTGTATCACCTACATTGTAATTCCACACTTCAGAACTCGGCTTCATTTCCAACAGTGGAACTGAATTTTAGGAAGCAGTTCTTGAAGCAAAGGGCATGCAGACTGTATTGAAAGAGCAGAGACGGGGAAAAGGAACACTCACCATGCCTCTGTCAGTGATCTGTGCAGATCCATGAACCAGTGGCTCTTCCAGACCCAGGTTAAGCAATAGCTTGGGAACCTGGATGGAAAAACCCATATTGCAAGTTAACATGACAGTGCTCTACATGCATGTTACACAAACAGCTGCAAGATGGCTTTGGCTTCCGTTGCAGCTATGCACCGACCATAAACATTTTAACTTATGAGAAAACGTAGGTTCCTGCATTTTAGATCTGCAACCAGATATATGTGCGATTTATCATCTTGCACTTTTGCAAAGGAGACAGGCACACTTCCACTGCAGCGCACTGCATGTCTCCTCTCAACTCAGCTTTCCACCCGTGGAAAAGCAGTGGATCAGCAGCAGCAATCAGGCTGGCTCCAGCAGAACACAGGGACATCCTGTATGTTACTACAATGTGCAGCATCTGCCATTTCAAATGCAGCTCAATGTGTTTTACGCCATTCAGTAATGCAAGAAAGGGAAGCAAGTAATATCAGATATAAACCAGTAAACTGGCATAAAAAGATGATCATGTTCAGCCCACTCAGTAAGGTAACATGCTGGGATACAGGCAACAAAAAAGTATTTCAGATGTTTAAGAAGAAAGAAACTGAAGTTGATCAAGTGGCTATTCCAGATGGTAGAAAGCTGCAGGAGAAAAGGATCTTGACAGAGAGAGGCAAATGTTAGATAAGCAGACAATGCAGCGATGCTAATAGAGAGAGACACAGTCCGTGAGGTAGCCAAGAACAAATCCATGGAGAGCAATTCTGAACTGGCTCCTGAAAAGAAAGGGGAGCCAGTACTGTAGCAGGCTGGGATATCACTCCATCATTTCCTCCTTTTCTGGGTGAAAGAGCAGCCTGAGGCATTCTGCATCTCCTGGCATCAGGCTGGGGCCAAGGTCACACACCACACAAGAGGTGATGACAGCACGGATGGGGATTTCAGAGGAGGTGGGAGTTCTGCAGCAACACAAAGGCACAGTGCTGCACAGTTACTTGCAGTGGTGATGCAATGTATGATGCATTTTGGTAGGACAGAGATGGCAGTCAAAGACACACAGGAGATACAGAAGGTGGCAGTGATGCATGAGCACTAAGAGGTTTGTGTCATGGCAAATCGTATGCCTGAGTGAGAGAGAGGCAGTGTGTGCTGGGGCTTGTGTGGAGCTCCACACATGCTGTTTGGCCAGTCAGGGTCCGTGCACTGACTGTCCATCTGGGAACTCAACTGAGTCTCAGCACAGTGATGGTGTAACTGGGTTTGTCTGAGGGGAGGAAGCAGCACTTACTAAGTCTCTCTTTTCCCTACCCAGGCACCTATTTTTACAAAACTCTCTTAGGAGAGTTTATCTTTGAGATCTCTATTGCTCTGTTAAATTTGGCTGAGAGTTGGCAGCAATTTCCAAAGCTGCTATGAAGGAGCTGCCATACAGTACGATACTGTAAAATGACTTCCTTAGAAAGCTGGGATAACAAGAGCTGATAGCTAGGGAGTGAACCTCAAGAAGTGGATCCCACAGATCTGAAGGAGCTGGGATCAGATCAGAAAAAAATATCTCAAGATCTCAAATGAGATGATAGTTGCAGGAAATTGTTTGGATACTCATAATATGACCAGCCCATTTCCCTTCCAGCATGCAAGGATGGATAAATAGTGCTGGTTTTCATATGATAAGAATTTTCACAGCTTCATTCAGATAAGTGAGATGAGCTCAGATGAGCTCACACCTCTGAGCTATCATTTCAGGCTGCCTGTTGTCCCCAGTAGATATTTCCACATTTGTAGCTCTTGACATCTTGAAGATAGTCCTTCCCACCAGACATGTATTTTCTTGATTTTTTTAAAACCCAAGAGTAGGTTAGATTCTTCAGGCCGAGGTGTAGGCACTACAGACAACCACCAGCTTACCAGAACACCATAAACCAGGCCAATCCACCTGGTTGGTGCTGGCTTGGTGAAGGGATGTTGTCCTCACCTGACACTTAGCTGGGCAGCCACAACAGATAGATCCCAGAGAGGAACACACACCAAAGCATACCTACAGCACTGGTTGGAAAGATCCTTACTGTGCAGTGCTGCTCTGTGGGAAGGGAAAGAAACGAGGAAAGGCTCTTGCCCTCCTTGGTGGAAAGGTGCTGTTGTGAAATAAACAAAAGATTTTACTGGCCAGAGCAAAACCCTTATTAGAATCAGTCCATGGCAGCGCAGCCTGAGGGGTGACCCAAGCAAGCTACCAGCTCAAGCATTTTGCTCTGAAAAGGAAGGTTAGATCGGGGGCAGGAGTCAGAGGGAGTGCCTGGGTCAAGGGAAGGTTTAAGATGTGTTTGGATTTAATTCATCTTACAAAGAAACTATTTCCTGCTATTGAAGATAACTCCCTCCTGAACCCACCTGCCCACACACAGGCTGCAAGCATCCAGAAACCCAGCTGGAAGTGAAATGATGTGAGTAAAGTGTTTCCTCACCAGAAGGGCAATGGGTTAGGATGCCATTCCTTCCCATGGCTACTGGACTGGACTGCTACTGCTCCATGAGTCTGTCCTCTTGGACAGCAAAGTAATAGGTCCTGGCTTTGCAGCCAGGGAATCAGAACCTGGTCTGTGAAGACCAAGGTAAGAGCAAACAAGACATCAAAAGTCTTCCTTAGAGACCAACAAAACAGGTTAAAAAAAAGCAGATAAAATTAAATGTGTATCTTTTATGAGGATTAGCAAAAGAAACAAAATGCAGTGGCACTGAAAAAAGGAACTCCTTTCTCACAACCCCTCATTAAGCTCCATTTTATGTTTTACCTCCACATAGTTTCCTTAGAAATTTTACCATTCTGGAAAAGTTTAAAATTCAAAGAAAATCCTTTCCAATGTTGAAGGCCCCAGTGTGATTTCAAAACACTAATTCTATGTACCACCCAGGAGCAAACACATTTCCTGAACTGACCAAAATGTAGAATATTTAGGTTAAAAAAAAAAACCACCCCCCAAAAAAAAACCCAACACAAAAAAAACCCACATGGAGTCTGACTGGCTCAACTCAATAACTTTTTACTGAAGTGGCTGCTGCCAAATGTACGCGAACACTTCCCCTAGCAAGCAGTGTTCTCCTTTAACCCTTCGGGTGCACGTGTTCCTGATATTCTCAGGGAAAATTTTCCCTTTCTTATAGCAGCACTGCCTCCCTCCTCTCTTCCTCGTGTCCCTAACTCCAAAACAAATCACTTTATATTGCTGTGCTCCTCTACAAGCACCAAGGAGAAAGAGCTCTAGTGTGTGAACTCACTCTGCCATGCTGCAATTTTAATTTGCATAAATTCATTCATTTGTTTAGTAAAAAGAAATCAACTCAATCTGAGAGCAAAGGTAAGGCAGTGACCACTTCCAGGATTCCCAATATAACTTTGTTGCCCTCCCAGCCCCACTTTCAGAAATCTCGGGTCTTTCCCCACTGCAGTCTCTATCAGTCTTTCAAAACTAGAGGGAATTGTCCACTCCTGATAGCATTAAGTTCATTACGAGCAGCACAGCTGAGATCTTCTACATTGCATCAGCCAGTGTAGTAAAAAAAGAGCAAAAAACCAAAACATATTAAAAGCTTTTAATCATCAACTCATTATCTAGTACAGGAGTTCTCTAATCCTCCCCTGTGATCTTTTATTTTATGAATTCTCAGCAATGTGAAAGGAAGAGCTGCAACAGATCAACATTTCACCTCTGTGTTTTCCTGGAGTACCACTGCAGTGAAACCTGTTCATAAAATAATTCTTTTATAATGGAAAGCATTAGGCAATTTGAATGCATGAACTAAGTCGTCCTGCAAATCATTAATAATTGTTATCACTTAAACAAGCATCTGTTAGGAAGAGTCCAGTCAGAACTGATCTTGTCTTTAGGACACGGAGGACATTGATTAGATGAGCTATCAAAGGTACTTCCAGCCTTACTTTCCACACTTCCTGGCTCACTGGCTGCAGGTTTGCCATCCCCCAAAAAAACAGAAAAGTGTGTGGCGTGGGGGTTTTCTTAGCTAAATCAAAGCTATGGAGTAAATTAGTGACAGAATGGCTTCCTGGGCTCATGTCCCTGTCCAGCAACCAGTAGGGTGATGGGCCTAGATAACATGGCACTAGTTCAATTCTCACACGCTCCTCAGCTGTACCACAGGGAGCCACTCCCAGAGGCTAAAGTGTCCCAGAAACTGCTGCTGCATTTCCACATGGCAGCTCTGTATTTTTCTCACCTGTCTGTTAGCTTCAATGTACAACCCAAGGGTATTCACTCGGTAGCACAGCCCCTCTTTCATTATGTGGACGTAGCAGCGCACTTTTCCTTCATGGAGAGTTTCATTCATATCTCCTCTATGATCATTCCAACAGGAGTTATCTGGAGCAGGTTTCAGCAAGCTATTATCTTCCTTTATGAAACTATAAATGTCTGGAGAACACACACATGCATGAAGTTAGACAGGATTTAATGAAATACTTTCTGAAGGGGAATACTATTAAAATATTGTTGGTGAAGGGAAATCTTTGCCTCACATCATCTGAATGGCTAGATACTTAGCAATCATCAACAGATTTTATCACACGTAGTGAGTAAGTGCTTATTTTTATTCTGCAGGTGGGAATCAAGGGATCAGGACAGATGCAAAGTTTTGCCCAAGGTCACATAAGGAGACAGCGGAAATGCTAAAAATAAATTCCAAGATCTGAGATCCTGTCCAGTTCCCAGTGCGGGGTGGTTAAGGCTTAGTCTGTTGCCCTATGCAATTTTATGAACACTCTCCTAAAACTGCATTTTCAAAAGTGCATTTACCTATGCTGTATTCCAGAAGAAAAAATAGAGAGCACCTAGCTGATTTGCTTTTGATTTACGCCAAAATAAGGGAGGACAAAAATACTTATATAATGCACAATGCTGTACGAAAAAGGAATCTACTAGAATCTTTGCTATCATGAAGCATAAGACAAAAAACCCCAAATTCCCAAACTAGGGAATTGGCAAACTAGGAATTTCAGGCTAATTCCATACTCTACCCAGTAATTTAGCTGTAGCATATGGACTTTGGAACCTTCATCAAATATTTGATACTTGTACTGACCTAAAGATGCTTGTTCTTTTTTCTTTTGGTCCTCTTCTTTGTTGTCTAGTCCTTGCTGCAATGATGTAGGAGAAGAGAACTGTTTCCTAACCAGATGTGGAATCAATTCACTCCGGAGAGACGTGATTGTCCTGGGGAAGGAGACACACACATGAAGTCCATGAATGCTAAAACTTACACATCTTCCTTTTCTTTGTATAACATTATCAGACATTTTGCACATTTTTCATAAGGAGGAATCAAAATGCCAGGTACGCCAAGACATCTGGCACTAAGAAAATGTCCACTTGTCACATGCTTCCCTAATGCATTAAAATATATAGGAAGATTCGAAATAAGGAAAAAGCTTCAGAACTAATTTCCCTATATTTTAACAGAGATGCCTGTAATTTAATATGGCATCACCCTGTAATTCATGCTTGTGTGCAGATGGAATGCAGAAAGCACCAATATTGTAATGTCAACAACTGAAGTCCACTTTATGTGGCTTAAAATATGACATCAATTGACAAGAGAGAATAAAGTGCCTATAGAGGAAAAAACAAAGCAGCTCCTTTTATTTGTGATAAAAATAGGAAAATGCTCAAGGATATATGAAATAACAGTTCCTTAAATGAAAATATTTATGATACAGACATTAACAATGTCCTCCTGCTCACATGAAACATCAAGAACATTTTAAAGACTCTGTCCTTTAGCCAAGAGAAATCAGCACATTTTAACAAGTTTAGGTCCCCAGAGTTTCAGGCTCTTTAGGTGCCTTGATCCACAACAAACAGAAAGCTTCCAAAGGCTTCAGCTGGCAATCCACCCATCTCCCCAGATTTCAACTTTTATTATATTCATTTTGACACACCAATACTAGGAGGCAGAGAAACCACATGAGGGGTTTGCGATAAAGCAGGGACTTGAATCCAAGCCACTTATGTCTTAAACAAGGATCCCAATCACTAGATTATCTTTCCTCTTGCATTGATTTATACATTACAATGAATCAAGAAAAAACCCTCCCCAACAGACAAATATCAATGTAGAAAATCTACTGTACAATGGGATTGTAACCCCGGTGATTTAATTTTGACTATTAGAAGATAATTTTATTTTTCTGTAAAGTATTTGAAAAAAAAAACCTCAAATCAACAGTTTTTACAGCTATAGTGCATGAGATGCAGTCTTAAAAGAGCTTTATTGTTGTTGTTCCATTATTTTAACATTCATTATTTTTAGTTACTGAATTGTGGATCACTTAAAGTAGTGCTTGGGAAAATCATGTGGAAAATGAACTCAAACTTGGCATGTAAGAGAAAGTGCTAAACTTCAGAGGAATGATTGGGAGAACTAGCACAGAGAGCTTGGCTAGAGGAGCACGACATGATAAATAGCAAAGAAAGAGGAGTTAGTTAGAATGGAAGACAGCAAACCTAGGAATTAACTATAGGTTAAAATTAAAAAGGAAAATACTAGAATGAGTATCATGAAAGTGATTTTGGTTGGCAAAATCTCTAGCAAAGGGGGTTCTTAAACAGTTCAAACTTTAAGAACCATGCAGCTCATAACCTGTCCAGGCTCCTGTGCACGTCAACGATAGTGAAGCAGACCTAAGGACCAAAATAGTCTTTTTCCTGTCTCTTAACTTTCATGGGAAGATTCAGATGTGACTGTCAGTTCAGCCCTGCGAACAAATAGTGTTTTCCTTTTTCTTGACAAACTTTTCCTTCAGTCCTCAACCGTAGGTTGTGTCACATCCTCCGTCCTGCAGTGGGATGACCCAACCCATCCAAGATCTGAAATTCTGCTTTCACTTTTTTATTACAGACAAGGAAAAGCTCTAGTCTTCAGGCTCTCCTCCTTGAAAGTAAGATTATAATCACCTTCAGATAGCTGTATCTCAGGAGCTAATGAAGCAAAACACTTCATTCTCTAATCACCAAATTTTTCCCTGCTAACCACTTACAGGAGTGTTCTGCCACGGCCACCCTGGCCCTGCGCTCCGACACACGTGTGGCTGTGCAGATGGGCAGTTTACTAGCTTACAATGTTTGCCTGCAGCTGTGCCATTCAGCAATGATTTCCTGCTTGGGTTTTATACTCCATCCAAAACCGACAATCCTGTGTTTCCCTCAGAGGCTGGCCATGGCATTTATAAGATATATTACCTATAAAATATCCAAGTATTTGGCAGTCTTAAATAGTCTGATGCAGAGGACAACGCAACACGGTAGGAAATGAAAGCAGTGGAAAGGGGGAAGGACAAAATTTTGCCTGGTTTTTGATGGTTTACTCTTTCTTGGCCAGACTCCTGAAGCTTTCCTGCAACTCTCTGAAGTGCTAGCCACATTCCTTCAGCAAAGGTGGAGTAAATCTCTGGGTCATCCATAAGATGTGGCTCAGAAACACACCCTTCTTACTGGAAAAGGAAAACCAGGAAAGTTTGCCTTTGCTTGCTGTTTAAGCAGAATTTATATGCGACATTAAAGGAATTGGCCTTTGGAAAGAATTAAAACATACGTAGTAAGGCACTCAATGACAAAAGTTTGGGAATTCTTTGTGACAGATCTTGCAAATGTGGATATACGAAGTGATAGCGTGAGAATATTATCTGACTGTCAACAGTGGGGGAAACCAAACATCTGTCTGGGACTAGGAGAGGAATTTAAATCAAAGGAGGGATAGGACTGAAGACCCTTCAACAAGGGAGAAAAAAATTAACAGGAGTTTGGAAGAACCAGCTAGCCTGTAATCTCGATTCAGGAGAAAACAAACCAAAAAGGTTTCTGGTCTAGTGTATTAGAATTCTTACAATTAAATCCTCAACTACACATGCCTGTATTAAGAAGAAAAAAGCCTAAGACTGTACATGCTGAAGAAAGCAGCCCTTTTTAACTCTCTTCAGGTTTTAAAACTTGGCATCACCCTGGTTTCTAAGCCTGTAAGTTTCTTTAGCACCAAGAAGTAAGAATGAAATACCCACTGAGATCCACATAAGGAAAAATCTACTGCGACCAGGAGAAAGAAAGTGGGAAGGTGGGCAGAAGGAGAGCAGGGCACACAGGATTTTGGCAGGAATCCAGTTCTAAGTCAAATCAGAGTAACCATGCTCTGAAACCTCACAGGAAAATCCACACGGTAGAGAGGATAAAAATGAACCTGCTTTTGAGAAACATTTGCCAAAATAAATATGCTTTCATAAATTCCAGCTCCAGTGACAAGCCTTTTTCATGATCTTTCATTCCCTGAAATTTGATTTTTGGAGTAATACCTGTCTGTTTTCACCTCAGCAGAAAGTAGAAGGTTTTCAATTAAACAGACAAAGATTGAGAGTGTCGTTAAATTGCTGCTTGTAAAGGAATGGGGGATTAATCCCTGGAGCACCTTACATGGCTTCAGTCCCGTGAGAACAACGGTAGACTGCAGGAATTTTGAAAGGGATCGATGCCGATCACATTTTAAGCATACAAAAATTAGAATTATATCTGGGATGGAATCCTCCATTCACACAGCAGGTCACAACAGAGGGGGATGTTGGCAAGAGACAGTGCATACGCAGGGGAAATGAAGACGACAGGGCAGTTGAAATTCATGGTGCATGTGCAAGAAACAGCTGGGAATTCAAGAGAAAATAAAACTTCTAAAAACAAAGGAACCTCCTGGAAAAATCAATATTAAATGTACCTAATAGCTCAGAGCACACATCAGTCATTCGCAGTCAGCTCTGCAGACTATAGACTCAGACTGAGGCAGTATAAATCTGGGATATTCAAGATTAATTTAAATAAAATTAATATAATATATAATATATATAGGTTTCAAATAAAAACCTGAAACGTTGAGGTACAAAAATGGATACTCTGTCAAACGACTGTAGCTTTACCAAGTAGTATCACTACCAGAGACAAATCAGTACTGTGCTTTTAGAATCCCTTTATCCCTGGACCCTGTGCACTACGACAGCTTCCCAGTGTTCCTGGGATTTTTGCATGACAGCAAGGGCACAGAGAAGGTTCACACGAAATCAAAAATTTCTACTTGTGAAGAACATCAGCTGAAAATACTCTAAATCTTTACGTTTCATATTTAAACACAGCTACGCAGAAGTTTTCAGTGAGTTTTAACCACAAATGAAATTAGAGCAGTCTGTGATATGGCAGAATTAAGTTTGTATCTATGTATATTATACTGTATTGTTCTACATTACATTACATACATTACAGCCCATGGAGTGCCAACTTTTACATGTTGCTGAAATGCAATTGCCTCTGGGATGAAGGGAAACCTATTGAAACTTTTGTAAGAAATGAAGAACAATGGAGCCTACTGAAACACAAGAAGAGTTTTGGGGAAAAAAACAAATATTGACTACCTAAACTTAAAAAAAATAATAATTCACAATTATGCTTCAATGGGCTATGATTTCTAGCCTTAAACACACATACTGCTGGAGACTCTGTCCTTCATATGAGACAGGAAGTAATGGTTCTGACCAAGAAGAAAAAATATCATCAAATATTTTATAATATTAGAAGAGTCTGTTTAAGTCTAAGTCTAGGTACCAGGAGGCGCTGTTTGGCTTGACCCACAGCAGGAACAGGAGCATCCACAGTTTTTATTTCCTGCAGCTAGTTCTCACGAGCTTCCAACACCCTGAGCACAACTGTCAGTCCCATTTACTGGCTGTCACTCATTTTCATTTTCCATGTTTAACGTTAAACACCATAAAACAGTATTAATGAGTATTAGCATTTTAATATCCTCCCTGTTTTATTAATCTGTGATGAAGCATGAAATCTACCACTGCTCTCAGCACCCACCTGTGAAATCTGCTGTTGTTCTCCATGGGCTACTTGCAGGGGGTCTCCCTTGCTATCATTATAAGCACAATCAGCTACATCTACAGGTGCAGAGAGTATTTGTGATTCCCCACTACAAACAAGCAGATTATTAGCCCTTTCATACCTAGTTTTGCCTTTTTTTTTTAACAGGCTAATGTTAGCTCTTGTACAACCATGCAAGCACACAGTGGGTTGGGTTCTGATCTGAACTCCATGGCCTTCAACAGAGATTCTTCAGATCACATCAAAAGGAGAACATGAGGCTGTATTTCAGACTGGTGCTCATAATTAACGTTAGAAATGTATACATAAATACAACTAAACAAATCCTGAGGCACTTAATAGTTTTGGCCAAAAAGTAGTTACATGTTTATGCAGAACAATAAAGATGTAAGAAAAAGGGAGGGAGAAAGAAAAAAAAAGAGGGTGTGTTGGAAGAAAGAAAAAAGTTAATTCTGAACCCTGTAGGTACATAGTTCATGGTTCTCATTGCTTAAAGGATAAAACCAAATAACATTTAAAAATGCCATGTAAGCTGGGAGCTCTCTTGTTGAATCTCAACATTATTTTCTCCTGATCCTTTGATGGAGATTAAAAATTTCCATGTGAATACAAAGAAAGAAACACCAGTTACTCCGAGATTTTTTTCCCTGAGCATTTAATGCTCCAAACTAGAGCAGCCAGCCACCATTCCCATCTCCTCCCCCCTCCTTAACGAAAAAAAAAAGTCAGCTCACTTTGAAGAAAGACAAAACAGGGTCAGGGCAAGGGGGATTAGGGAAATGATATTTATATCATGGACCAAATTAAAATGTCAATGCAAGAGGCAGGCAAACAGCCCTTGCCACATATATACACCAGGCATGTTTCCTCAAGGAAACAGGAAAGAGATTTGAAAAGAGTTAATGCAGTCCTGAGTTAATACCACCTGCCTCAGACTCAACACCACTTAAAAGACAGTGTTTGGGTCCATTTCCCACAATGCGGTTTTAACAAGCACAATGGAAAAAGCAATTACAGGCCTTTTCCCCTTCTTCTCACTGATTCACTGCTAAAAATGCTGGAATTTCTGAGACATGCTAAGAATGTGGAGAAAGCAGAGAAGGACTACATACAAAAGGAAAAAGTATCAAATGATAGATTTATAGGGTGTGCCACATCCCTGCAGAAGGCTAATTCTGCCCTTATATCTTGCAATAATATTTTTGCCTTTGTTTGGGGTACCCAAGACAAATTATAATGAAGGAAAAGTCCAAAGTAACCAGGCAAGCCAATAAACCACCAGGCAACTACTTGTGCCTAATTCTGAACCTGCAACACCAATCATAGCATCCAGCAGATGTTAGTTCTTGCTACGTTCTATTTGTCCTGTTCCACTCTCAAATTTCCTATCATGAAAAAAGTAAATATACCTCTCCGCCCGCTCTTTTTCATATTAATTACTTATTTGTCAGTGTCTCTTTTATTATTTTTGGAGCTAAAAGCCTATGGAGAAGGCAAGGAAACTTTGAGAAATGTTCTACTAAAAGGTAATTCCACATGACTGCATTTGTGCTTCATTTGTCTTTCCACGCTATTTTCTAACCAAAATCGCCAAGTCTGACAGCAGCCCACTCCCAATGTTCATAAGAACGTGCATGACAATATTCCAAAAGCCACTGCCCAGCAAGCCAGTGTAACTACCCAGCTTTGCTTTGCAGGCTCGAGTTTATGAATGACTTCCCCAAACTGCAGAACCACCATGGAAATCCCCGCATTCCAGATGGTGAAGGGAAAGCAGAAGACATGCAAGTGATGGTCCTAGACACCATAATGCAGAGAGGATCCAGACCAAAGTATGGAAGGGATGGTATGGATGCAGACCACATAAAAAGCTGTTCTCAAGTTCCACCAAGTCTGGATGCACTTAAAGGAGCAGGGATCTAACTTCTACTTCTGCCAAAAAACCCTTTGGGAAACAAGGCAGCTCTCTGAAAAATTGACCGCAGAAATTAAAACTCCTCAATTACACACTCTAACCCTTTGAAAGCGTGCGCACACTCAGCTTGGGTCATCTAAATAACCTTAACTCTGCCCACTCGCCAAACAGCCAGGAACACCCCGCAGCTCCTGACTAATGCAGCTTGCACAGGAATGCCAGCGAGCTTAGACATTTTTAGAACTTCTTTCTGACCAAAAGTCTCCAAGGCCGTCGGAGGCCACCCAGTGTGTTTGGCAGGTTGTATATGCTGCTGAGGAATGGATCTCATTCATTCCCAGACAGCATCCCATTCTTCTGAAACAAGCGCACCTGCACCGAACGCGATTCCTTGCCAGAACTCATCTTTCCCCATTCTCTCCCACCTCCGCCTTTGCAGCCATCTGTGTCTGAGATACCAACTTTTTTCTAAATGCCTTTGAAATTGGGCTCCTCTCCTGCAAAGTGCTCTCAACAGAGACATTCTGATAATATGCCTAAACAAACACATGAATATGATGCATCTGATAAAGTTGACACGTATCCATAAAACCGATGAACTATGTAAACTTAAGGTGTGTAAGTATATAGTTAGATAGATTTAAATGCTTCAGACTTGTCTGAATAAAACACGTAAGTGTCAGAATACATAGATGTGGCTGTAGCTTCTCATGGGTAAGATCTTTCACCCTTCTCCACTGAGGCTGCATTAAAGGCACCATAGATGTCTGCATCACTTTGCTCTGTTTCTCCATGCAAATGCTGTGTTTGGTGGTCTGAAATCAAATGAACCCATTCTCGGTTTCACTCACCAACATGTCCATTCTTTCAGCAGTCTGGGAGATAAAACAGAAGCTCTGGCACGTAATTCAGTCCTGCTTCCACCTCTGCAGGTCTCATTTCTACACCCTTCTCCACTGCAATCATTCTACCTTAATTAATTCCTACCCTCACTCTTGATTACTAATCCTTGCTCCACCCCTCCCTGAAGGACAACTCTTCTGTTTTCTTTCCTGTGGCATTTGCAACATGATCTTCTGGCCTGTGATAGACAAAACTTTTTTATTTGGTCAATTTATCCCTTCCTGAAGAACTTCAAGATTAAGCTTTTTGGCCAATGAATCCCATCGCTTCTTCATAAGCCTACTTTTATTCACAATGTTCTTTCCAGGTGGTGTTAATCCAGACAAGTTTGGTGTTTCAACCTGTGAGTAACAAGGGACTCAGCATTTCAGAAGGATCAGTCAGTGACTGAGGTGGCATGGAAGAAAAGAGATTTAAAAGCAAACGAGATAGGGGAAGAAAGTAGTACATTATCTTGAAAATTCTTGAAAGTTGTACAATCAGATCATCCTAATAGAAAATACAGGAGAAATACACCATGATACCACATAGAAGGATTGCACCCTCACAGGGAGATGTCCAGCAAGGTAAGATAATAATTTCACCCCAAGTATTATCTTACGTGCAAGTAGTGCTGTGTGGAAGAAAATGTACTGCACTGATGAAAGAATGCTTAGGGTGATACTGGCCAAGTGGCACTGATATAAGAATAGAAAAAATGAAAAAAAGTACACTTAAATGGATAGAAGAATCATTCTTCCTTGGTTCAAAATCCACACGTATGAAGACAAAAGTCAATTTGACTGAAGGCTACCCAAGGAAAGTGCAACTGCATGAAACAGTGGAAAAAATAGTTAACAATTTTAAATGTTTGTTATCAGATCAGAGCAAGCCCAGCTGAGGCCACCAAGAGGGCCAGAAGCACATGATGCAGGAGGAGAAGCTGGGGGAGCTGAGTTTGTTCAGCCTGGAAAAGAGAAGACTGCGGGGGGGGATCTGGTTACAGCTTTCCACTACAGAAAGCGAAGCAATGTAGAAGACAGCCAGTCTTCTCCATGAGGTACACAGTAAAAGGGCAAGAGGCAATGGATGCAAGCTGCAACAAGGGAAGTTCCAGTTGGGACATAAATAAAACAACTTCTCAGTGAGTGGTACAGTCCTGGGACAAGGCCCAGTCTCCATCCTTGGAGATTTTTGAAACTCAACTGCAAAAAAAAACACCTCTGAGCAACACAAAAGTTAGACTTTCTTGAGCAGGAGCTTGGACTAGAGACTGCTATAGGCCCCTCCCCAACCTAATTCTTTCTATGATTCTAAACTATTTGCACTGACATTTGAATGACCTTTTTATGTCCTCCTTACGTTCACTTTTCATAGGGAATCCAAAGGGTCATTATCTTTAAATCACAGTTAGAGGACAAAATTAACAAATGTTAACATTTACTTTAGAAAAAAAGTCATATTAGAAGCAACTTGCATGCACTTGGTCCTGTGACCAAGCGTGCTTCGAGTATCTCAGGCACGTGGCCACTATGGCATATTGTGGTCTCGCAGAAAGATTTGCAGTCATGCATGAAGTTAATCAGCTCCACTTCAGCACATCCAAAGATATGTCTGCTCCCAAGTAGTCTGCTAACAGGAAAAGGAGTTGTATTTATTACTGAAGTGATTTGCTGAAAATCATGATTTGTTTAAATCTAGTTGGGATCATCAGGGTTTTCCCCCCTGGGGTTTCAGGAGTGAGCTTGATAGGTACCATGGAAAGATGATAGCAGTAATGATACTCTGGAGGAGGAGGACATCAACAAATTTCAAGTCTTGGCATTTCTAGTAGGGAGCAGAGAAAGCTCCAACAGCTGGATATGTTTGACAAGGAAAGGAAATAGGGAAGATAAATTGCATTTCACATTCTAATAGATTAAATGCACTAAGGAGGAGCTTGGGTTTTTTTCCTTTTTCTCTTCCTAGTTTGGAAAGCTACAATCTATTTGACCTGTCTTCACACAGTGTGCTTCCTGCAGGAGCTATTTGTTTATTTACTCATTTTAATCACAAGGAAAGTATTCATTATAAAATCTCTCTTTACAGCAAAGGAGAAAGCTTCCAGCCACACGGCTGACACATGTTAACTCGCAGGTATTCACAGAGTAGGTTCTGTTTTAAGCCATCTTTCAGGCAGCCACACAAAGACCACCAAAGCTGGGTGTTCAGCTCTGCCAGACCTCCCCCAGCCAGCAGCCCTTGCCAGGAAACACAGGTGACAGCCTGAATGATAAAAAGGCATTTAGAGGGGAAAAAGAAAAAATGCACTGGTTTAGTCTGGGCAGCACCTTAATATAAACCTGCAGGGGCCTTTGTGTACAGCATAGCATGCAGCCATCCAAGCAGGAGCTCCAGAGCCAGTCACTAGCACCTACAGTTTCCAAAGATCTCATACTGGCCCCTACCATTTATCGGGGAGGAAGAGGGTGGCTCCATTGCAGCTCTTCTCACAGCCACAGATCTCAGCACACAGCACTGAGGCAGCAAACTCTTCTGTCCCCTCCTAGTGCTGGCTCAGCGGAGGCTTTCTGGACACAGCAGAGGGGAGCCGAGAAGAGAAGCCTGCTCTGGGATTGCAGCTGAGGCAGTTTGGAAAGGCAGAGCCCTATGACCTCACACCATTTGCTCTTATTTATTTCAGCAGTTCAAAAAAAAAAAAAAAAGCCAACCCAGTGTTTAACTCTGCAAACACATCATACCAAGTCTGGCTATAAAGCTTACTGCAAATTTGCTCAGTTCAGAGAAGAATTTCTCTACTGGCAAATTCTGGCAGGCAGCTCTCCAGCACTGGAAGAGCAGCAGAAGAGCCAATTTGTTTCCTTAGCTCCAGCTCAGCCTCTCATGGGGTGTACCCCGAGAGCAGGGCTCCCCAGGGAAAGTGGAGTTCCCTGGTGGCCAAGCAAGATGTTAGCACTCAGCATTCCCAGGATGAGGCACTGCAAATGCTTACTCAGACCTTTCAAAGCGACCACAGTGCTGCTGTTTATTATTCTTGCCTTCCCAGTACCACACATCATTCCTTGTGGCCACAAACAGAGCCGCCCAGGTGACTGTACAAGGGAAACGGTGGCTTTTTCTACACCCAGCAATTCAGAAGTACAAGATTGAGGACAAAATGGAGATTTGCAAATCACATTACTAAATACAATAAAAACTCTACACTGCTTTTTGGGGGAAGATGGAGGGGAAAAAAAAGGGGAAGGACATCACAGAAGTATGCTAAACGTTCTAACGTACAAGAGGAAGATGTGTGCTATCAGCTTTGTTTTAGATATACAGAGACAATCTTTTGAAACAGAGTCCAAAGATCTCTTTATGTCAGAAAATGCAATTGCCACTCTGGTGCACAACAGAGAAGCCATAACATCTGAGCAAATTGTCTTCGTAAAAATGGAGCTGAGTGGCTTTCAGTGGTGGTACAGCTGGGGTGCCTATAGATAAATTGCCCAGCATTTAAGTTTCTGTCTTCATCTGTTTGTAAATTTTGCCAAAGTTTAACTGTTTTGACTTAAATTACCCATGCCAGGTGTTTGCCTCAAGCTGATTTTTTGTTGTTTGTTTTGATAGCTTCATCAAAAATGTCTCAGCTATTTCCAAGAACAAAATTATCGAAAAATACTTTGTTTTGCCCATGTTAAAAATATTTCAACTGCTCCACTGAAAAGCTCTTGCGCTTCCACGCTTGCAATTTGGCACAAGGTTGTCTTTTCATCAGGACATTACATTTGTAAACATAAAAAGTGCCCATACTACATCAAACCAAGTCTGAAAAACCACTGTTTGCACATTGCTTGGAAGAGGCCTGTTTTGCAGCTAAATTTTATGAGTCCTTCTATGCTGGGCAAGCTCCATTCTCTCTCTCTCTCTCTCTGCAAAGTTACTGCTCATGCAGTGCTCCAGAGTAACAGAGTACGCTCCAGGCCAAGATTACAAAGGCTGAGCTGGATATTCTTTGAGTTTAGAACATCCCATCTCCTTTTGGTGGTGGACCTGAAAGGTGATAAATCTATGTTGATAACAGCTACTCTATTAGCAACAGTCACAGTAGCCTCACTGATTAATTCCAAAAGTGTCACATATATAAATATATACATATACATACACTTAAAAGAATATCAGGGTTTGGGCACTCAAATTAAGAAAAGCTAGAACTATGTCACATTAATTAAGACCTCGCGTGTACACATTATGACACAATCCTTAAAAACACACTCACCTACTTTTCCTCTCTCCCCAATCTCGATCTCTTCTTCACCCAGTGCAAAGATGGACTATGCCCTGGGGATGAATCAAGGCTGTGTAATGAGGCAGAAGAATGCCTGCCTCATTTGTTAGAACATGTGTGTTAAATGTACAAGGCAGAGGGCTGCAAGAGGAGAAAAGAACTGCTAATATGTAAGGCAAATGAATGATGCCTGAAGAACTGATTATTATTTTTTTTTAATTCCCTTCTGTCAGAAGAGTTTACAGATGCTGCTGAATGAAGAACATAAATCTAATTTCTGCAGATTGCCACTGTGTGTTTTTGATTTCATCAGTGTCAGCCTGTGATGGCTATCATCAACAGAAAAAATTCTTTTAACATTAAGAGCTCTGTATAACACAAAAAGCTGAAAAATGGCAAAAGATGCTTCAAACTTCAGCTGTTGTGTGCCTTAGTTTCCCACTTTCAGAATGGGGAAAGACCACTACCTCACTCATAGGAGTGGTGGAAAGATTGCTAACGGAGTGTGTGCAGAGCATTATCCATGATGAGCACCAAGAATCCAAAAGGGAAGTATTTACCTTATCTTCAGAACAGGTTTTAAGCAGCAAGCAGGAAGTAAGGCTGGTGGCCTTCACCTGATCTACAGAGATTACATACAATATTGAAAACTCCTCCAGTGAGCATCTTGGGCAACAAATGAAGCAATGGTCACAGAGGGGGAAAAAAAACCCCTACAGAGTCGTAACGGGAGACTGTGCCATAATATGTGGCACACAGACAAGCAGAAGGTTGCACAGGGAGCCTCAGCTGTGGCACTTCCTAACTGCCTTAAAGTGCTTAACTTTGCAAAGTTAGTATTTTTAAATGTAGCTTTTCATGTGCCCAACCTGTAACTGAGGTTTGTTAGCATATTCATGACAAGCCCTGCATTGATGAAATTTCACAAAAGTGATTTTTGGGAGGTTCAATGAACAAGCAGGACCACATACTGCTTTGTTTTAGGCAGTCTTGATCTGGCTCCATGTTTTCTGGTCTACCTCAATAAGAGGTGAAAATGGCAGCCTCCACATGTCTTCAGGTTTCAGCTGTGAGCAGGGTGAAATGTTTACACATATAACAAATGCTGTCATCTGTACCTGCCCAACTGACTGTGGGCACAATGCCATCCACGCATATTATAAATGCACATTACATATGCTTTTAAGCATATGCACACAGGATGTATAGAGAGACACACATCTTCAACACTTAGATTTCCAAAGCAAGTTTGTATTTTCTACATTAAAACTTTACAGGAGAAGGGGTTGCTTTTTATCTGTCTCCCCCCTTGCCCTCCCCCAAATCAGGTATCTTACTTCACCAGGCTAGAGTTGTAGAAATACTCTGGAAAAACAGAACACAAACTACCATGCAATTTCACTTTGATCACATTTCTTCTGCTAGCAGCTTTGCTGGGACCATTAGCAAGTAAACTGTCAGCACACAGTAAAGAAATATCAGTGCATGCCTGTGCAACACGCTGGGCTCACAAAGCACAGGTCTAGATCCTGCCCTCCTCTACAGATGAAGTTCACAGGGGAAAGCGAATAAGGACTCTCTTCTTCCATCTGCCCTGAATGCAGCAGTGAGGCAGGATTCCAACCTAGCACTCAGGAGAGTGCCAAAAAAGGGACTGGCTACTGTGCTGGCTGCCACCCCAGGGCCCCAGGGGTGTGAGGCCCGCCAGCTGTGGGGTGGAGCCGTGCCCCCAGCCAGCTACAGCCTCTGCTTCTGTCTAGCCTGCTGGCTCAGCTCATGCAAGGATCGTTTTAAGAAAAGCAATATTGTGCAGTTCATCATGCGGTGCAGGTGTTCACCTTCAGCTATCCCTGCCCTGTGCTGGCAGAGCAGCTCCTGCAACACACACAGCCAGTGCTCGCCTGTCTTCCCCACACCACAAACTCAGCACCTATTCTGATCCTCAGGTTAGCTTTATCCTGAAAAAGGAAATGTTTAGGAAAGAAAGCTCTTGCCTGAATACAGGGAGCTCAGGTTTTTAACTGACCCCTCCTGTGCAAAGATGTGATACCATTCGGCAGACACCTTTGTGTGTCTAACCTCACTGGTGGGAACCTGGGGAAGGTCTCTGCAGAGAAAAACCCCAGGGACAATTATAATCAGCAGAAAATTCAGCTCAAACAAGCTGCTTCTTGTTCACATTGAGGTCACAGTCCCTGTTCAGACAGGATAAATTTAGTTGGCAGCAGGGTATGGTCCATGACCTCTTGTGAGCCTAGCAGGAGCAGACCCAGATGTTGGCAGTGCTGGGTGTCCACTGCGAACACAGAGATGAAGGTGTCTGTCCAGGGCAGAGCTCTGAGTGCTCCTATTTGCACCCAGGGCAGAGGCTGCTCAGCCTGACTCTGCCCCGGAGCTGATTAGGAAGCACTCGGATGATCAACCTGTCCCAGCCGATGCAGGAGTGTGGAGAGAAGGGAAGGAGTAAATTCCAGCTGCAGGGCGTAACAAACTGCTAGGGGCAAGAGCTTCTTTGGCTGTTTCCCAAGTCACTGTGGAACCATGAGCATTTGACCTTGGTAGAGTTGGACAAGGTAGGACTGTCATCCCTTAAAGGCTTAATTTCACCTGGATCCAGTGCTGAACTAGTGGGTGAGAGATAAATGGAGATGGGGATTTTAACTGCCAAAATACATTTTTTTTTTCCTTCTAGGAGAGGAAAGAGAAAGCAGTTTCATTCCCTGAAAAATAAATTCCCCAGGTTTAAACAACATTAGGAGCATGATATTTTTTATTTTTGTCTGGACATACATATTTGTGGGGGTTCTAATAAACAGATCGTTTCCTCTGGCTTTTATTCAAAGGCACTAGTGATCTCTGCTTTTTAAAACTCAAGAGCTTGTTTGGTTTTCTATAGTGCAATAAAACTTCAGGCAGGAGAATCTACTATTCAGTCCATTTAAAATAATTCATAAAAATGTATTAAAGGACTACAAACTGAGTTAGACTTCCAAACAGTATTTTGACCTCTCCTAACAACCCCCATAGTAGAAGCTCACTGCTGCCAAAAAAATACTGATTATTCTCCAAACAATCCCACCCAGAAGAGGAAACAAGTGCACAGAAAAATTAAGGGATCTGTCCAGTACCACAAAGCAAGACAGTGGCTGAGCTGATGGTAAAACCTTGGTATCATGACTCCATTCTGGAGCTGAACAATAAATCCAGCCTTTTTTCAGAGGTGTCCTATTACAAAGTTATCACAAATCCTAAAGCAAGATTCATATACTTGGACAAAACAAAGGTTTATCTATTTCACATTCTGTTTTATCCTGTTTTCGTATTAGTTGCTAGTGATTTCAGACTTTACATACAAAGCTTGTATCAAATCCAATCAAATTGGAGGAATTCTATTTACTCCTACAGGTGCAGCTACACACAGACCACATTCACGGGGGCAGAGCTTGCTCTTGCCATTTTAACTACATCTTTGCAGCTAAACTGGAATTACACTGGGCTTTTATCCCATTTGGAGAAACAGATCCCACATACATAACATCAGTTTTCATGTAATTCCACGACCTGGAAGCAATCATAATTTTCCTCTGCAAAAGGGTGAACTATAGCCAGTTGCAGGATCTGAAGTTTTTACTGCGGAGCAACATCCTTTCTGCTCTTGTATGTCAAAATAAAATTTGAAAAAAAATATGTAAATGCTTCACTGAGCTACAAACAATGAAAAAAAGGTGTTCTGCCTGCCATCAACCCCCGCTGTTAAAATATTAACACAATGTAAATATTGTAATATTGAGGAAATACACTGTGTCAGTACTTCCTGGCACCGCACAAGAGCTTCACTGTTCACTTCAGTCCCTGCTGTTAGTTTTAAACATGCACAACTTAAACAAGGCATCTGAGCTTCTCCAGTCCTGGTGTGGAATTGCAGAGAGGCAAACCCTTACTGTAGGTTCTCTCTAGACTAAAAAACAAAGTATTAAAAAGAATCCTTAAATCCAAACAATTATGTAGATGTCAGTACTTTTGAGAGAAAAATATTCCACAGAGTCTTTCAAAAGTCCTGGCATACTGCTGCCAAACATGGAAAGATCTTTGGGTATGCACTGTTCTCCCCTTTCTCAGAGAAGAAAAACAAGCTGCAAATGCCCACCAATGCCAGAAGCCTGAAAGCCCGAGTTATTCCTCATGGCAAAAGTCCCATTCCCCAGATTTGCCAGTTAAGCACATTACTTGCAATTGACTCTCTCAGTTGCCTGAATAAGCAACACGCGTAATAAAGAGAATGAAGCAGCTACCTGCCACTAGTGAGCCAGATGCTGCTATCAGGTCTTTAGAAAGGCTGTAGAGCTGCTGCAATCATGTATTTGTCATGGAAGTGTCACAGAAAAGAAACACGGCTTCATAAAGCAGTGAAGACAGAGAATGACCTCTCTTAAGGAGGACAAAAAACTGGTTCTAGGGGGACCTGAGGGCAACTGGAGGAGTTCAGAGCAGGATTTCACTCTGCTGGCTCTGGTTAATACAAGGTAAAATCCTGCCTCGGGCAAAGCAAAAGATTTCAACAGTTTCAATGGAAATAGCATAAAGCCTTGAAATCTGAAATTACCGCTGTTTACACTCAGAGGCCTCACTGTGTCACGCACTGTGGCGTGTCTGAGGAGGACCATCCTTGCACCACAGGCCTTATGATCTAAATTCAAAACAGCATGAAATACCACGGAAAAAGAACTGAATGTGTGAAATGCCTAATATTCCAGAAACGTCTGATTCCAGCAATACTATTTGGCTAGGATTTCAAGAAATGAGTCCAACACGTTATATTATGACAAAAGAAAGGCGTGAACACTGCTTCGTGCTACCACAGGAAATACAAGAAGTCCAAACTGTCACTGCCTTTCTAAAGTACACTGAATAAATGGCTTATTCCAGATTTAAAGCATCTGCTGCTCCTGAAGCTCTCTCACCTTTCAGACATTCAGACAAATGGGAACTAAAATGACTTGTACGATGCCCCCACGTGCCAGTCCAAGTATTGGCCAAACTTCATTCTTATGCATGGTAACAAATTGCCCTGGGGGTTAACACAGGTTCTCGACTTCATTTTAACTCACTGATAGAACCTTATTCTGGAAGAGCTTCTTCAATCATGTATCCAACTGCATCACCAGATTTGTACATAGTCAAGTCTACCACAAATACCAAGCCCTGCGATGTTTTTTCACATGTCAGTTTATCTGCTAAGAAAAAGCACTATGTCACTTAGTCATCCCTTTTATCTTTCATCTTACTTAAAAGGGGAGAAAATCTCTTGAGAACTCAGTGAGCGTTCAATATATACAATGGGCATGAGAGCGCTACAAAAAGTCTAGGAACAGGACATCATTCCAAAACTGAACTACTTACTGTGATGGGGGTTGTTCATTTGTTTGTTTTTTTAAAGATAAACAGAGGTTTTTTTGGTCTGTTTCATGAAATATTATAGCTAAGATCCTTCTCCACTTCCATAAATGGATGTTTTTCTTACTCTCAGTGGGTGGTCTCAGAGTTTTGACAGAGGAACATCACAAGCTAAAAACATAGGATGCTACAGAGATAGCCCACCTGCAGTGGTGGTGGATGTGAGGGGGGAGAGAAAAGGTGATTGCAAAGGCCAAAACAGACTGTGGTGGGGGAAATCAAAGGTCAGAAATGTATTCACAACCCCAACAATGGGGCTGTAGTAAAATGAGCAGCCAAAAAGCACAGATACATCAGGAAGACAAGGGATGCAGCTTTCACTTACGCTGTTATTAGATTTTATTTTGGTTTTTGTTTTTTTTTAAGTCTGAATAAGAAACTCAGATATAAAGCTTGGCATTCTTGTTAGTGTAGTTGAAGCATTCTGAAAACTGTATTATTTTACATTTCTATTTTATGCTAGCCATTTTAATGAAATAAATCTTCCTTTAAAAGCTCTGATACAAACCATATGTCAATGCAAACACCTGCTACTACCTTGTGCATTGCTTGGTTTCTTACCTGTTTTCCACAAGGAAGTCTACCACGTATTTCTTCAGACAGTAGAGATGGGCATCCATCAGCCCTGTTCTGATGTGCATTCTGGGGTGCCTGGAGAAAGAAAAAAAAAAGAAAAATCATGGAGCTTTGCACGGGTATTTACAAGAGCTTGACTTTCCAGTGAAACTAGTGGATAGTGAAAAGCATGCAAAGGCAGATCTGTCCTTTTCCATCTACTGCTGGATTAACAGAGGAGAATAGTGCAGCCTGCCATTATTGGACTGTGTCTATAAACTTACACCTGCTGGCCCTGGGCTGATTTGCTGCAAAAGAAAACACCTCCTCCAAGGAGTCATTACTCCTGCTACATCTTCTTATGTAAGTGGAAATTGCACATTACTGGGCAGGAAGCCAAAGTAATGGGCCCAGAGTGCTAAAAGTTACAGTGGGTAATGTCAGGGTACAATAATTCAAAGCTTCTGGCTAAGTGCCTGCCTTAATATGCAAGGCTGTGCAAGTTCTGCGAGCAAACACAACAACACTACTGTATTTTTTCCAACACTTCCTGGAGGGGAATAGGGGAGGGAGATGGGGTCTGCTCACCTTTCCTATACTACATATTACAAATGACTGCCACAGCTCAATTACAAAGTGTTTGCCTATCCAAGCCAGTAAGATGGGAAAGATCAGTAAAACTCCCTCTCATCATTAGCCAAACAATGGCAAACAGGGAAGTCTTCACTTTCAGACCAGTGGCAGGTTAATATTTCAGAAACTCAGAAATCTCCAATAGCTTCAATATTTCAAGAACAAAGTTTTAAATCAGAAAGACTCATCGATTACTTCTGTTACTTCTCTTTCTGCATTCTCTGCTCTTAGTGGAGACTTTCTGGGACCTGATTTGAAGCAGCTAGATATTTTATGCCAATATTACTTTACCTCCCACACACCTGTAACCTCATTTAAGAGTGTTCTGCCTGTCTGTACACTTGCCACTGGTCCTCAGAGCAGAAAACCCACAAGAATAATTAGCTTACAAATTAAAAATGACAAAACACAACAACAGTCAGGGACTACACTGGATTGTTCAAGAGATCTGTAACTGCAATCATAGGCCAAAGGCTATTAAGGAGAGAAAGCTCAATCCATATCTGAAGTTGCCTCTGTTTTCATTTTTCCTCCTTTGGTGACTGAATTTCATAACGAAGTTTGAACGAATCAGTATATTCCATACAACTGTTGTTTGCTTATTCCAGAACACACTGAAGTCAGATGCTTGTGCGCATAACTTTTATTAGTTAGCTAGCTCAGCAGAGGGATCACTCACAACTTGGGCATATATATATATATGTAGTAAATGAATACTAGCACACTGAAAATTTAGTAACATCAAATCTACCAAGACTATCAGGTGTTCTAGTAAGCCAATTTTCAGTGTATTTCTTAATGCACTGAACTACCAAAGTATTTAAGTCTTAAAATTTTATAATTTAGGTGGCATTTCTCAAGCATGCCATTCAATTCAAGCTAAGCATATTATTAACTATAATGAAATTCTTTAAGTCCCACTTGCAAAGGAAAAGCTCCTATAATAGTAGTATGTTACTGTGCAGTAAAGTATGTGGTACTAAAAAAAATGATATATGCACTTTCAGTAGATTACTTCATTAACAAAACATGAGCTCACCTAGCAATGCTCCAGTACTGATGCTATCAGTGGCCCAGATGTTGCTGTGGAAGTCAGCCCAAATAGCAATGTTCCTTATGCAAAGAGGATAGGGAATCCACTAATTTTAATGAGGTCTTGCATTTGGAAGTCAGCAGACTCCCTCCTGCTCTGCATCCTGAGGATGGTTTCCACATTTTGTGTATTTATGAGAGGGAGAATTTTTATATCTTCTTTGAGAAGAAGGGCTCCGTTGTATTTATATAATGAATATAATAGTTTATTGAAATGGATGAAAGAGATGAACGGAAAGAAAGAGAGCAGGGAGGAAAGCTGGGAAAATGAACAAAACAATAGAACAAGGCAAGAAACATAAAAAAAAAAGACATGGAAGCAACATGGGAAGGAGAGGGAAAGACGGGAGGAAAAAACCAAATTCTTAACTTGAAGATGACAAAAAGGACACAGTTTCTTTAGTGCCAGAATGCCAGGTCCTTCACCCCCTATTCAGGATCACAACCCCCCCTTAAACACAAGGCAGGGGAAGGCTGCAAGAGCTAGACATCAAGCAGAAGAGTGTAAAACAGGAATTCCTCAATAAATGCTGGTTCTGTTGCCAGTGTCTGTGTGGCTTTCACACATCCAGTCTCCCCACCTGCAAACTGGAATAATACTATTTAGCTACACGGCAGGACACTGAGGATTTGCAGGCTGAAGTTTGTATCTGCATGCAAGTATTGTACCAAGTTTTTCTGTAGCTAAGCAACTTCATAACGAAGTTACACAAAATCAGTGCAAGTGGACAGACAGCAGCACAGTGCTATCCTAGCTGCAGCTCCATCACTCACAAAAAAACCCCCCAAACCAACCACAAAACCCAGCCAGACAACAAGATGTACCGAAACACCACTCTGAGATAGCTTTCAATGTAGAATATACTAACAATAACAGAACATCATGCTAGACAAGAGGGAGGTGCCACAATGAAAATCCTCTGAAATACAGACCACCTAAGTGATTTGCAACAGAATAGTCCCATAGATTAATATTATAATCACAGCTTCAAAGGTCAAACAGGCAAGTTTGGGCACATGCATAAACAAAGCTGCTATTTCTGTAAACCAGACTCAAGGAGAGAATGGCCACACTAAACCAGACTGATAAGAGCACTCTGTCATAACTAGCCACTAAAGATGACGCTAATTTCCATTGACCAGTTTATCTTCAGGCTTAAACCAGTTTATCTTCAGGTAAAAGCAAAAGAGCCAAATAATCTAACAGATAACAGCAAACTCCATCACCATTTCAAATGAGCATCTGGTTACTAATATTGAAAGACACACTCCCTTCTCATGTCTCTGATCTGCCACTCCATCAGCTAATCTTTACAACATATGAAAAATGAGCTTGTCGCTAGGAACAGCTGATACAGAGAGAATCAAATAACAAACAATGCATGTGCCGAGAGCTGACGCACCTAGACTTATCGCTCTGAGGGAGATAATGCAGCAGGCTTTTAATTATATCATCAAAGCAAGGGAGAAGGTACTAGGAAGGGCTGGCTGCAGATGGTTAAGTGTTAATGAATGCTGGGTTGGGTGGTTTATCAAAAGAAAGAGACTGGATATATATCTGAGAGGGTCACCGTTGAGATGAAAGTTGTAACAGGCATTGTTGGAGTTCTTTAATGAGCAAGGAATGTCAAATGTGAACCCTCTAAGAATCATACCAATTACTAAATGAACTTCGATTCAATCTAGCAAATGTAATCAAGCACAAGTCATTAAAATACATGGTAAAACTCCCATTGGTGCTGCCACTATAGTGTCTATTATTGTCTGTGCTCCCATGCAAGGGAGGGGGCTGCTCCCAGTTGTAAGCTCTGTGTGTTATGTTAAATGATGGCAGATTTTAGCCCTAATGATGAGGCATGGAGGGCTCCCTGGCAGAAAGTCGACAATGAGGAGGTTCGGAGAGATCTGTGGAGAAGTCACGGAAAGATCAGCAATTAAAAGAGCAATTCCAAAGAATGCAATTTAATGTGTAAAATTAGCTTTTATTAGCACATAATTCCACAAAATCCCGACTTGGGACGAGAGTGCATAAAGGTCTGCAAGAGTCCTTAGAAAGGTCTGTGCCCGTAATTCCTGACACGCCATTGTGAAATAATAAGCAGTACTAACAGGATTGATGCATGCTTCGTACATGGCATTGCTTTGAAAGCAGAGCCCCGAGCTTTTCTCTCCCTGATAACCTCTCTCAGGATTTCCTCCCTCAGGGAAATCAACCACTGATGGAGCAAACTTCCCTTGTTTAAAGGCAAAAAGATGGACAATTGTTTCAACTGTAAACTAATTAAGAGAGATTACCACCAAGAGCTGGAGGTTCAAACCAGCCCTGCACTCCCACTGACAGTGTGATAATGCCAGGCTGGGGTCAAAATCATAAATCTGAGGGGAGCACACACAATGCTCTAAGCCAAAAAGCCTCTCTACTAAGCATGGGATATTGCCACATTAACCTCAGCACCTCACAAATAAACTAGCTGA
This sequence comes from Aegotheles bennettii, assembly GCA_013398125.1. Taxonomy (NCBI): domain Eukaryota; kingdom Metazoa; phylum Chordata; class Aves; order Caprimulgiformes; family Aegothelidae; genus Aegotheles; species Aegotheles bennettii. The sequence goes on from VZRW01010594.1 coordinate 99,840, forward strand.
GAAAGAGAAATCCCATGGCCTCTTTCCCTTTAACTTCATACAGCTGTTGACGGAAAATATGAAGGTCTTTAAATACACTCAAGGACCTGAGGCTGTCCATGCTCTAACACTAATCCAAGCACTGACACAATAAAAATCCAATCATACCTGCTATTAACCTGGCTCCTGAACTGATACAGGGCTTATGGGGCATTAGATGATCTTCCCACCCTTCCCTCTGAAATAAGTAAATAAATAACAGCATGCTAAGTACAAACTACACATTCCACACTAATTTCTAATTAATTGCATTCAGCTCCATGCTGCATAATCCACGTAGGCACACAGTCTGCCACATTCTTTGTACCCCCCACGCTGTGTACTGTATCCTTGTGTCCAGTTCTGACAGCCACTGCTGACCCCTGACTGCGTGATGGAGGTGGTGCTCTCATGTTGATACAAAGCCAGCCTACAGATCAACAGGAAGAGAAGTCTCACAGCAAACGCTGCCAGACCACCTTTACTGTCTCAAGCATTCCTACTTTTAAAGGAAAAAAAAAAATCCCTAAATCACATTGCTCATTTACGGGACAGCTCTTGGCTGTAAACTCACTAATAATAAAAGACCACTGTTACACTGGCTCTTCAAAAATCCCAGACACCTTATGACCTTAATTTTTTTACACAGTGCTCTTGGCCAAAACGCTCCCCCAGCACTTAGTGGATGAATGTCCCCTCTGTATCCTGGCCCCCTTTGCCCACCAGTGAAATGCTGCCACCTCCGGGCTGAACCGCAGCAGCTGTCGCGGCGCAGCCCCGGACCCCCGCGTCCCCCCGCACCTCCTGCCCGCGAGGAGGGGCAGCGGGCTGTAACCAGAGGAACACTGGGGCAGCTCTGGCTGTGGGGTGTACCTCGGTGGTGTGAGAGGGTAAGGGGGCACAGGAGAGCAGTCACCCAAGATTTCCAGACAGTGCAGGCTGCTGCGAGGTGTCTCACAGCACGTGCCGTGGGCTCAGGGTGACCATGGCCTCTGCTTTCCGGCTCCAAGGCACCCCCTCACTGCCTCTGTTCCTCCAGCTGGGTGACAACCTTAAGTGCATCTTGCCTGCCTGTTTTTCTACATTGGTCCCTTGAGGACCTGGCAAGGGGGGCCATGCCACATTGGTAACTACCCACAGATCCATCCTCGCGGCTGCTGCTTCTGAAGAGACATCGCATTGGGAATGGCAAGTGTGTTCCAAATGAAATGTTTTATTGATCTAATGACCTAAGTTGCTTGAAAGCCTTCTGAATAATAAATATTTTTCATTTAAAACCTTCACCGCATGTCGTTTTTCTTTGTTGTGTTATATTATTAATATACCCATGAGACTATAACACGAACTATGAACCTACTTCTGACAAAAACATGCTGAAAACTTTTTGGTAAAGGAACCAGCTTTCATGGAAAGCCAAAGATTAAATCATTTTCTCTAGTATAAAGAGCACAGGTTAGCAGTCAGAACTCGGGATTAATATTTGTTCAAGGTCAGTAATGGTTTACAATAAGCCAGTGTGACCTCCTGTAGAAAGTCGTTCCCTTGGCACTGACGCTGTGCTTTAACGTTCACATCTCTCCTGACTTCGACAATGAACAGCAAGGGTGCTGATGGCTGCACAGCCAACTCATCCCATGACCTTATTTAAAATGTTTTTCTTTGCCCTGCTTCAGCTTCCCCATGTGAAAAGGAGAACCACAGTAAATCCTCACCCACCCCAAGTCCAGGGAGTGCTCTCTGGGGGGTGCATGGCCGTGTTGCTGGATGCACGTGCATCCCCCCTGGGAGCACACCAGACACAGCTGCTGGGGAAAGCATTTCCCCAAACTCGGTTCTAAGGGTCTTCTCTGCCGTAGTGACTGCCAACAGCTGTAGGAAGCAACACAGGGGCTCCTTTCTCTCCAACCCTCCTGCCCCTTTCTCTCTTTCCCTGTCCTCCACTGAAAATACAGAGAAAATGCAAATATTTTATACCAGAGACTTCGATACCAGACTTGAGTCTGCTAAAATACCTCAATTGCTGTGTAGAAACCAGGGAAGCAAAAGAGAGAGACCAAAATGATAATAAGTCCCGAGTTTGGTGTGAACAGAAGAGAATACACCGCAAAGGAGGGCGGGGACTGCCAGAGACATTATTAATAGGTTTTACCCTGGAGCTCTGGCAGCTACTTGTTCTATACACAGAGGAAAGGGATTAATCAAGCCTTGCACGTAAAGGTTCTTTCTATGGTGTGCCAAAATATTTGAAGCAGTATATACAAAGTGTAAGCTTTATTATTATACACATTCAATGTAATCATCTTATGCTACAGTTAAGGCCAGGATGACAATACAGTAGATTATTGTGCACTATAACCAATTCAGTTCCAACACAACAGGACGTGGCTTAGTCACTTGGTTCAGATCTGGTATTTGAGCTTATTTTTCTTATGCTGGGCTAAACTGTGATTTAAGAGATTTAATCAAGCTTTGGGAAATGCTTTCTTTGCTAAAGAGGGAGTAAGAACTTAAAGTCTGCACCTGGCAACCCTAATCATTTCCAATTTTCAGCCCATTTTGATTCCTCCTTCGTGGAAAATCACCTTAGTAAATAATTGTTCCCTAAAATCACCAGGGCTGAAAGGATGACAGCACAAAGAGGAACAAGTTTTAAGCAAACAACTGAAGCTGGAGGATTGTGCAGAGGCTACTGAAGAACAGCAGCTCCCGCTGATCCCTCCTACAGCAGTTCCCAAAGGGCTAAGCAGTAGACATACGATATATTTTCTTAAATCAAATAATTACAGTAAATGCATGGGAAACAGTGAAACTGAATACTAGGTCAGAGCTGTAGGTCACCAGCAATATACAGCTTAGACACAGCAAGGCTGCCACAATTTCTTTATGTCACTGGCCTACACTCGAAGGCAAACAGAAGAGTACTCAGCAGCGTGACTGCTGATCACAGCCTTGCTCAATGCTCCAAAGACCTTCTGTGCCTCTCAGCTGAGGTACATGGAACTAGCAGCTAGAACTTCAAATCTATGACTTGCAAAATTTGGGGATTTAAGGTAATCACAGACCTTCAGGCTACTAAAGCAAGTGGGCCAAAAGAAAACCCCCCTCTTCTGAGCTTAAATTCCATGTAAAAGCAGACGCGGAAAAAACAAAGTGGAAATAAGCTTTATAAGCATTTCTGGTTTGTTTTACAGGGCCTAGAAGCAGGACAAACCAAAGCTGTCTCACATCCCTGGGATTTCCCATTGTGATTAGCCTTCCAGGAACCTCATGAGAACCACCTACTACTGCACTATCAGTTTATTAGAATTAAAAATCCCTCTTTAAACCTGTAACTGTGCATAGGTCACACCTGATCACATACTTGACGTTGCTAGGACCTTCACTTGACAGGCAAACGGGCTGTTATGATGGAAGGTGCATGTTTGTCTTCCTTTAGAAGATATTACCATTCGAGACAGTTAAATTTCATGGGACTGGAAGAAAACCTGACAGGAGTCTGAAAGCAGGTCATGGGGGTTGAAAGGGAGAACAGAGGGAGAGAACAGAAGAAAGGAAAGAGCAATAAATGTTGTGGGTTAGACAAAGCAACATCTGGCTTCTCCCGACAGTTACAGTCTAGAAAGCAAGACAACACAAGCTTTGAATCCAAAGATGGGAAGAATTCAAATGTTATGGTTTAAATTCCCAAAACCTACCCAAATCCAGCCCATGTAGGATGTCCTCCGCAGTAAATCTGGCAATGCTCACTCCCTTCATCCACAGTAAGTGAATTATACTCAGTTCCTGCTCCTCAAGAGTCATCTTTTTGCAGAGTGACAGCAGAATTTAAAACCAAAGGAGAACTGAAGTCAGACTGAAGCCACCTGCAGACATCTCTCGTCTTTTCAACCCAAAAACCCCTCTATGATTAATTCTTTTAATAGCTGACTGGCATTTTACAAAACACCATTAGAAACACCACGGGATGATGAACATCAGTATCAGTAAAAAAAAAACCCACAAGACATAGAGAAATCTATCGTTACCACAAGAAGAGTTTAACACCCACCCAAAGTTCAAATTTGCAATTTTGAAACAAGTAATTACAGTGGTTACAACCACACTGGATTGGTTTCTGGTCAGACCAGATTACTCATGATTTAAAATTTCCAGTTTTCTTAATAGCTATAACAGAAGTTGCTGCTTCAGATGACTTTAAGAAATGGAGCTTACACCTAACTTGCTTTCAGGAGGATGCTAAAAGCTGGAGCACTACAGCATTAAGCCCAACTGAACAAAAACCTACACTGCACTGAGGATAGAGCTGGATTTCAAAAAATTTTTCTCCTCTTTCATCCATTACTAGGACCTGAATAACAGCTTAAGGTTGCGCCAGAGGAGTTTCACTTCTTTTGAACAGTGACAGTATAGCAATTCGGATATTGCAGAGGACAGAAGAAAATCCCAGCAAATGCAATGCCGTGAGACAGAACTTTAAGCAGTTGGTTACCCTGGGGTGGTTATTGCTGACTGAGAAACTTCACACAAACAAGAATGCTGTTCCACACAGCCCAGCACGTGCTAACTCACTGGGGCGGGAGCTGCCTTGGTAATAAGGAGACAGTCACTGTTCATTAAAAAACAAACAAAACAGTGAAACAAAACCACATTCTTGAAGGAAAAGCTAAGATGACACTGCTCACCTGTGTATTTTCACAAATATAAAAAAAATTAGTATTTCAGTTATTGTTTTTTTAGCTGCAGTTACAAAGTCCAGTTCTTGGTCACAATTAGCAAGTATTTTATTGCTGTGATAAGCAGACACCAGCACACTACCTCCCTGGAGACAGCGTGGTTTCAGCAATTAAATAGACAGGAGAAATATCATTAATCTAGACTTAAGGGGTCCTTGCTAGTGAAAGCAGCAGCAGAGAACCATTTGCACTATTGAACACAAGCCTGCATTGAAAAGCAAGAGAGAAGACAGCAACTGAAGCCTCTGTTGCTTGTGCCACCTGGGGTAGCGAGTTAAACCTCACAGACCAGAAGCAATAAACTGGCCATGGCAAGTAACAGAGCTGAGACACCTCCATTAATTTGCTCTTAGAACGTCTCTCTGTACAAAGATCAGAATGTCAACAAATCCAATCCTTTTCCTTTACAAGGCTAAACCCATGGTAGGAAAATTTCCTCATCTTGAAACACTTACCCTAACAGAAAGAAAAAGAAAATGGGTCATGGATGACCTGAAGATTATCATTTACACTTTTATGGCAACCTCAAATGCTATTAAAACAAAACAACTTCTATTCCCTTCTTGCTTGGAAGAGACTGGGACTATTCCGTCTGTGGTTGTGGACTGTTGCAGGATTATCCAACTGCATAAATGAAACTAGTGTCAAAATTAAATTTTAAATGGCTTGAGGTTTATAGGAATTAAAGAAGGAAAAATTAAATTTGAAACTCTGCTTGTTTACTAGCACTAATTAAATATGCCAGATTTCTGGGCAAGCTTCCTAGCCTGTGGCTACTACGTTACTGGCCTGTAAAACAGTCAACAAGTATATGAGTACAAAGCACAAATACAATTACGGAGATTTCGTGTACAGTCCTGCCCTTAGTTTACAAAGGAAAAATCTATTAGAAACAATCTGTAACTATAAAGACCTGTGCTAAACCTCTAGACTATATTAATAATATAAAAAAGGGCCAAGTCTACAATGGCTGCTTTTGCAGAGAACAGTTAAAAAAAAAAACAGAGAGAGGTAAGAAGCAATAAGCACAACTAAAATGAACAGGAAGCCTTAAAAGACAACTTTACTTCTAAAAATCCCATGCTTCTGGGCTCTGCTCTCAAAATACTTTGCTATTAAAAATAAAAGGGAGTTTTTGCACTTCAACAGAAGAAGTGGGTCTGATTATTCGCACCAAGGAAGCTGCACTCCTCACAAACAGTACATTTTATGATGGGACTGGAATTCACTAGCAAACAGGTTTCTTCTGAAGAGCTGGAATTTCACATTTGATGGGAGCAAGGGCCATATCCATAATCATACAGTCCATTTAGACCCTAAACTCTTGGAGACGGGTACTGTCTTTGCCTTCTACATTTTAAAGGACCCAGCACAGTAAGTGTGTAGTCTATGAGGAAGTTATAAACCAACCAACAAAGAACAAACTAAAGTCAATCTCAGATAAATGGAGCCTCTGGAGACTGCTCCTTTCAGCACACAGCTAAAATGAAACAGAATAAAATGCAGTGGGGCCTGTATCACCCCCAGGTAGGCAGGGGTAGGACAAGGAGAGACAGCAAGATCCCATGGCCTAAATGCTAAATGCACACCCTTCCATCAGGAAAAACTCCCCATTTACTTTCTGTGGCTACTGTTTTCATAAAAGTGGCAAACAACTCTTAATGAAGAAACACTTGAGGACAATTTGCTGCCTTGACAGCTTTAAAAAACCCAGCTTTTCACAGCAACTCAAATTAATGTGTGTTCCCACTGTACAGTAGCCTTGCTCAGCTTTAAGGAAACCAGGAATTATGCTTCAATAAAAATTCAGCCACGCAAATATTCTGCTATAAAAAGAGGCATAAACATACAACTCTCCAACTTCCAGAATCACGTACATGAGGCAAAGGGAAACGATATAAAAATAACTAGGTTTTTGTTTACATCTCAGATTTACAAGAGCAATTCCAGATACTAAGTTCTTCCACAGAGGCATTGATTTAATTAGCCTGCATAGCATGCTTTATTTGTATTTGAACCTCTGACGTACATCGATAAAAAAAGAAACAAATACACAATGGATACACACAAAATCGTTCCCTAAACTTTTTCCATGCCCAGGTGCAGGTAAGAATTCTCAAACACATTTTCATGGGCTCTTTCTCCAATGCAAATTATTCCTTTTTAACATATACAAACTATGTATGCTTTCAATTAAAAACCTGATTGGATCAATTGGATCATATAATCCTGCAAACCAGCCAAAAATCAAATACAAACTGAAGCCCTGAAGGAATTTCTGGAAGTACAAACCATACAGCACGACAGTTCTACTTCTGGCAAGGAGAATCAACTCTCCTATAGAAATGAAGCTAGAAGTGACAGCAGTGTGTGAAAACATGCTATCATCCAGCATTAATGAAAAATGCTCAGAAATCATAAAAAATGTAACTGGTAAAAGTCTCATCTTGGCAAGAAAGCACAAAATGATCAAGTAATAGCAGAGCACTTGTTTCTTACTTATTGGTGACTGTTAATCTCAATTTTGTGTCTCACTATTCAAGTGTATGACAAAACCAGTTTCTCAGAGTTGTGAGCATTGGATTCTCTTCAGGACACGAAAAATGGCAGTAAGGGGGAACATTTTTGCTTAAGGTAACAAGCAGGAGTACTAAGAATGGGTTCTCATGCACTTTTTTTCCCCACTGTATTCTGATCCACATTATTACAGATTCCTTCTGCTTGTCCTTCCTCATTTTAGATTTAAAAGCCAATACATCCCAGAGTTTTGGGAATAAATATTTAACTGTGAGTGTAAGTAAGAAGTATTATCCACTTTTAGAGACAATGTCCACGTCCAAGTCAGTGCCTACCTGCAAGGAATGCTTCTGAGGCTCATCAGTTTTTCTTCTCCTTATAATTTAATCTAATTCTCCATATTCATGCTTTGCACAGCCTGCAGCAAGCAGGGATCAGTGATTTTGTCCAGTAAACGTACATTTAGACATCAGATCAGCCTTTGCAAAGATACGGTCGCAACATCCTTCATGTGCACACACTGCAGCTGTCCATGACTTTCCCATGTGCATCGCACACAATCGGCTGTGGCCTCAAATCACTGCAGTGCAGCACACGTGTCCATAAACCAGTCCAGCTTTTACCTCCTCACCACACAGTAACTTTTCAGGCACTGACCAATGATGAAAAACACCAGTCACACGTTGGCATACCTAGAAATCAGAGGAAACAGCAGTATCCAAAGATACCCAAGACTCTGGATACTTCCACTGAGACTTTAATTAACAGCCAGTTTTTAAATTTTCTTTGGAGGAGGAGCCAAAGTCAGCAGTAGATATGCAGGCACATGGCAGAAGTCCCAAATGGAACCTGTGAGTCACCTCTACTGCAGATATATGTCTTCATTTAGGAAAATTAAGAAGTCAAAGGACAGAAAAGAGTGTAAAAGCAAAACTACCCTTTAAATTATTGTGGTGCAGTCTGCTATGAGCTTTCTGTCACTCAAAGACTTGTGCTCAGTACCAGACACCTTTTTCAGAGATGCACAAATTTATATCCTTGCACCCACACATCTTTCTCATATGCACAGGTTCATATCCTTGCATCCACTGCCTTCAAGATGTTGAATCAATCAGTTACAACTTCAAAACACAGACATGAAGGAACAGGTAAAGTGAAAGAGTTCTTTGCAGCAGGTTACTCAACTGTGCTTCAGCTTTGGTGTCTGGCGTCTCCACTGCTCATGGCATTCTTGACTTACAGGTTAATTATGTCTTCATTTATGCACATAACCTTTACAAGGCCACTATTTAGCAGGGCAGTATCACCTTGTTTTATTACCATAACCTGTCACCCAGAAAACATTAACTCTTTATGGATAAAATTGCCATTAAAAAAGTGGAGACGCAGACTTGAGGGTCTGCAGCCCAAATCAACTCGGAAGATATTTTACAGCAGATCACTTGTGAAAAATAGTTGTCATGCTTCTAAAATGTTGAGGAGAAATGAGAGCAGTTAGACTTTGGAGGGATCACCTTCTAAAGGGATTTACTTTTCTACTGTGAAAAGTAAGCTGTTTTAAGAACTCTAAAAGAGTAGTTCCTGTTTGACATTTGTATTTTGGTGAAACCTGAAATTACTGTTTACTATTTAGACGGTTGGACTGGATGATCTTGAGGGTCTCTTCCAGCCTTGAGGATTCTATGATTCTGCTGACCAAAGGTGTACATTTAGTGGTAGATGTGGCAGTGCTGGGTTTACAGTTGGACTCTATGATCTCAAAGGTCTTTTCCAACCTAAATGATTCTATTATTCTACGTGGGTAACAAACCACAATCCTTATCTCAGAATTTAAAAGCTGCCATCAGGTGGCCAAACTGGAAGTGGAGAATAGCAAATGAATGCAAGGATTAAAGAAACACAAACATTGCTTTTTCTCCTTTATCCAGAGTAATATGGACCAGAAAAAGCTCCGACAATACTCTCTGCACCAGAACTGGCTCCTACCCAGTCCTTCTGGTTCTTCCACTGTGTGCTGTGAGCCCCTGCAGCACTCGCTAGCTCAGGAGCTGCTCTGCACGCCCAGCTACGCCGCTGCCAGCAGTGCAGCCAATCGCACATTAGCTCAGGTGCACTGCTGCATGCTGTGCCAGGCTTCAGCCAGCATTTGTAAAACCAGTTCATGTGCATGGAAGGAACCAACCTACCTACAAACCTGATCATGTGCACTCAGGAGTAGCAGCTTGTTAATTTTTCACAGTACACCCAGTGCTGTTGAATGAAAAACTACAGAATGAGTACGTTGGAAGGAAATTAGAGACACTTGAGTAATAAGAATAGCAGCACATAACAACCTAACACATGATAAACTATACAATAATACATTTAAATACTAGCAGTGTCTGATACGCAGAAATGCAAGTGCTGAAACTGAAAATCTAGGTTTAAACATGATCTGTAGCTCATGCTGTACGCAGTGTTACAGCAGCTGCTTCCTGCAAGTCATTTTAACAAGGACTACCCTGACTCTAAATGTAGGAAAGCCAACAGTTAATACCCTGTACTCAGAGCAGCATTTTACATTTACAGTACTGGGATAAACACTATCATGGGGTACATCTAAAACAAACATATGCAAGAGACATACTCCTTAAATCTGAAACATACTGTTTTCTCAAAGGGTATGATGTAGGAAAACATACCAGCAGGCACTAATGTGTCTCACTGATCTGTCCCCTCAATAGCCAGAGGCTTTTAACCATGCCTACCTAACAAAGGAATCTAAATCGTATAAATCAACGTCTCAATTAACATTTTGTTTAGGAAGAGTTACGGAAGAAAAACAGAATGTAATCATTTGCTAGCACAGTGGCTCCAGAGGTCTGGGACTGAGTGTGAGAAGAATGGAGTTGAATGTGGGAAGGGTCCATTATTCTTTCAATAGCGTCTGGTGCTGCAAAATATGTGCTTGCATACTTTCCTACTTGACAAGCTTAAGTCTTCAGTAGCTCCTTGGTCTGGGAAAATGGCAGGCACCCAAATGCTAACCCAGGGATCTAGGAAGGAGATCTACCTGAAGAACAATATTTTTCAAGTGGCCTTAGAAGTGAAAAATGGCCATAGAGAAAAGTCTCATTCCCAAGGGATTTTATTCCTTCTGTCTGGCTGCTGTTCGTCAGGTGCCATTCCCTGCACACATCCCCAGCACATGCTAATGCGAGAACAGAGAGGGGGCCTCTCTGAAAATAATCACACTTGCTGAAAGACCTGCCCTGCATAAATATCTCTAACAACAGTACAAACAAAAATCAGCCTTCTTGCCTGATACTTTAGTTTAAATTTATGGCCCTGCTGGCCATGATTCTGTTATTACTACTCTACCTGGCTAAGGCTCAAAGTCACAGAAGTGGGAATTTCAGAGGTATTTTCAGAAATGCTGCAGCTCATTTGGGGAAAAAAATTACAAAAAAATAAATACCTAGTTACAGAAATACTGTACCCATACATTAGTGAACAAAGCTGTGTATTACACATATATGCATGCATCACATGCACCACAGAGATGTGACAGCGAAGTGAGGGACACACATGGCCTCTGAAGTGATATTTAATGCTACACCTTGGGAATAATAAAGCAAAGGGAAAAAAATAAAATCAAAGGGAATACTGAAAGACAGTCTCTTGTGCTCTTGCAAATATCATCAGCTGCTGGAGGATTTATATGCAGAAAAACTAGAAGCTGAGCTTTAACTTGAATTTCCCTTGCTTTCTTACTGGTTTGCTTCCAACCCTTGGAGTTTAATTAAAGTCCATCAGCCAAATTTTTTCTGTCTGAAGGCCCTAAATTATTCCCTTTTTAAATCTGTCTGTATTGACTGACCTAGATTTTTCAAAATCTTGAGCTTCCACTAACCTGAATTATGAATACCACTCCTCACATGTTTCTTTAAAAGGTTAAAGGATTCCAAGATGATCAGCCCAAGTAATACCAACAGCCACTGCTGTTGGTACATGTAAGTCTTACTTAGAATGAGTAATTGCGCAAGATACAGCCTTCTGCATTGCCAGTTCACATATCAAGGTCTAACAGCCATCTCCTCTTCCTTCCCAAAAGAGTATTTCATATTTGGTCAAGAAATCTCCAAGACAAAGGGATAAGTGGTTTTGCTGTGTGTAAAAGGAATCTCTATCTAATCTCCTCTAGCCGGGGAAATGGTGCAATAAATTTGATGAATAAAGGAAGGATTTAAAGCCAGGGAAAATTAGGATTTCTCAAAGCAGAAACGTAGAGGACATGCTGCCCTTAGGAATAGATCTCTGCTATTTACTCGATCTACTGGAAGAACTCCCGAGGAGCGTGTCTTAGCAAGAGAAAGGAAAGTTTGCTATGCTCTTCATTTCCTGTGTAATTCCAGAAACTGCCAGCACAATGCTGTTTGGGGAGAACCACACAACAGCTATTCAAGAGGGAATTCAGCATTGTATTCTGAGTGAATGGAAACATTTTGAAAGATGTATATTTGCTGCGAATAGAGTAGAATGTGAACGCAGTAAGGATCGTGGGCACATACACCTTCAACCAGCTAATTGTATATTCCCACTCCCATTGTGACTTTCACAATATTCTTAGCAGTACTGAACATCACAGTAAATCATCCAGGTTAGAGTTCACAGTAGCCATGAAGTAAGTGTAATAAATCAGCACTAAAAATACTATGCAACTACAGTTCGATTGATACCAAGTGTCAGCTAATTTTAATGGAGAGGCTGTCACTTTCATGTGTCCCTGCAAGTTAGCAATTTGGGATCTCCGCGACCAGGATGAAGGGAAGGCTCTTCAAAGTCCAGGTTTCTTAGAATAAACTAGATGAATGGTTCCTTGCAAAAATCCCAAGGGTATTTCCCTGCAGCCCAGTGCAAAAATCTTCTGCTAAGCATGACAATTTAAGGGATTTAGAAAAATAATTAAAAAATAAAGAAAATCAGCAATGTAGAACAGTAGGGGAACCACAAGCTTCGGCTGGGCTCAGGAGCCAGCACCTCAGCCCCATGCAGAATCAGACCTTTTAACTGAAGAGGAACAGTCACATGCCTCATTTCACCCTTACTTTGCTTTAAACTAGGCTGTTTCCTCCCCCCCCATATTCCACATTGGCTGATAAATTCCCCAACGGCGGGTGTTAACTAACTCTGCATTCCAGTCTGCTCTGCGTCATGGAGTTCCACATCCCGCTGATGAGGAACACATGGCGGACATGTGGGAAGGGAGAGCCTGACAGTGCTCGCACAAGCAGGGATAACTCCTCTGACCTCTGGCTTTTGCTTCTCCGTACCATCCCAACTGCACAATAAGGAGTCTGTGCCCCTGTGTCACATACTGGTCATTCTGGGATCACTGGGCACGAGCTGAAACCTTAAGGTTTCAACAGGCAGATACACTGAATACACACTATGGCTGAAAACGTAAGTTGAAAGCATATAATGGATCATTCTGTGTTTTGCCCCTAACCAGACCATTTGGAAGAACTTCTTGATCAAACAGGTTACGTCTGGATCAACTGGGGTAAATACATCACAAAAACAGCTGGTGATGGCTACAGTTCCCATCAACTCTGTGAAATAAACTAACTCACAGCACTGCTAAAAAATACACAGTGGCAACTGTATTAAAATATTAAGACATCTTTCTAAAATGAACAGACCATTTGTCATCTTTTCAAGACCTAAGCCTGGCTTAGAGTAACAATGAGATTCAGCTTCAGTGTTGTCCAACCTGGTGACTCATCCAGAGCACTATTTACCAAGTCACATGGACTTCAGCGTGTCCAAGCAATACAGTCAGCTCTTCCCCCTTTGAAACCTCCGAAAAGTAAAACTGAATCACAGGCTAAGTGCTGGTCTGAGACCTCAGCAGACAGACAGACAAATGACTAATGACAATCCACACAACATACACTTACTGATGATCAGAAACCAACTGCTGAGCCTGATGCTCTTTGCTTTTAGTCTTATGTGTACTGTAATGCTGGCAAGAATCTTGCAGTAAAATTAAATCTGTTGCAAATAAGTCTTTCTACAGCTACATTCAATAGAAGTCCTTGCTGATATTCCAGATTCCAAGATTCGTGACCTCTTACCTGTACAAGCTGTCAAGACACAGCATGACCTTTCTTTTACAAATAAGACCTGGATATGTTGTACATTCCTTTCAACCCTCCCACAATGAATGAGTAAAATAACATGGCAGCAGCAAAACACAATAAAATCCTGTGAAAGCAACAGTATTAAAATCAGTAATAGCAGTATGTTCTTTAAAACATAAAATCAACATCTCATGAACTGCTATGATAGTATGTTTACATTCACTGTACAAGCATAAATATAAAAGCACAAAATTAAAATGTTTTCCTTCTATTTGGCCAAATCCATTTTAGAAACAATAAATTGTTTTAAAAATACTCCATTTCTGAAGTTGAAGGTTACACTCATCCTCAACATATTTACAGAAAAAGCAGAGCAAGTTGAGCAAAGTTTAAATGCATAATAAAAAAGGGAAACTCTGAGAAAATTAATGTCTTTTAGTTACAGCAGCTACTGTGAGTGAACTGAGAAGCTTCTAAACAGGCAGTCAAGACCTCCAGGAGTACTTTGTGAACATCTCCTCCCAACTCACAGCTCAAACAACTCCTCACAGGTCGATATCTTTTTCTGAAATAATCATCAAAATCCTCTTTTGTAAAGAAATATGATTAAAGCCACACCAACATTTTAAAAGTGTGGTTATAGTCTGAGAAGTTAGTGTGTAAAAATCACACCCTCTTATTCAATAGACCTAGTTCCCCTGTTTTGATTCAGTCAGATCCACTTGCTTTACTGGCTAAAATAACTTTTTACAACTTTCTAAATTCCTACTAGTACTGTGAAACCAATTCAGTTCTGGGAAAGGGAAACCAGATTCTTTTCTGGTTTGTGCATCTGCAAAAGGATTATTACCTCAACACATACAATTTCTACTTTTGTGATGAAGGAGCCAGAAAGAACCTGACTTATTTTCTGAATGCTAGTCAGAAAATTTTATTTTTATTTATGAAAAGAACAGATTTGGAGTAACTGCAAGAGCAGATCTGGACTAACAGGAAAGATATAAAAATCTACACATCACTCTCTAAAAGGCACATTTTAGAGAAAAAAGAAATGCCCAACATATTTCCATTGCATTCCTCAAAATATCACTTGAATGCAAAGGAAACTTAGTAACAAGAGTTTGGTAATAGTGAAAACTACTGATTTTTCCAACACAGGAACAACACCAAAGCTCACATTCACCCTGTAGACAGCCGAGTCCAGCAAAGAGTTTTTGCTCCCTGGTCTGCCCTGAGTTGCTCCTCAAGGTTTTCCTACAGAACAGGGTTATTGCATCCTTCCTTTCCCTACCAGTGGCACTGCTTGTGGGGATCACTCCCTAATGCACAAAGTAAAAAGAAGCAAGTTATCAAAGTTCTGCAGTTTAATCTCTTAAAAGTAATGCAACTCATTTTGACACGTGGCTTACAAAGTACTCAGTCATACATCCAGCTAGGGGCAAGCTGGAGGAGGTGATCCCTTTCATCAGCACAGCTAGATCTGGAAGAGGACATCTGCCCATGATCTAGTTTAGGATGCTTTACACAGTGGAGCATCTGCCTGTAGCTGCATCCTTCCTGGCCTTGCTCGTGGAAGTACATTTAAAAAAAACCAAACAAAATAAAAACAACAAAAGAACCACCATAGGAGTGGCAGAGTGTTTCAGAGATACCAATTTCCCAAGGAGGGCAGTTTCAGAGAACAAACACTAAGGAAGTTGCAGTATGTTTATATAGGATCCACTTATTTAAAACAAATTATCAGCAGAAAAAAAGGCAATATCCCAAGGCAACAGAAAGGAAATCAAGTGTATCAAAGCTATTTCTAAACTCCTATTACCTACCCACTTGGCAACGCTGACTTTTAAAATTATACTACACCATTCATTTTTACTCTCATGATGCAAGGGGAGAAGGAAGAAAAAACTCCACATCCTACCCCCCTCTTTTTATTAAAATATCTTAAAAACAGATCTGTATTGTTACTTCAAGGTTACTAATGTTAGTACTGTATATATTTATAGATGAGGTATTCCTTTCTGTCTGAAGCACATGAGGTAATAAGTAGCTGGAATTGTCATGGTGATTTATTAACATATTCTCTAGGAGAAGCCCTGCACCTGCGTCTGTGCAGACAGAACACCCACGAAGGCTGAACTCACCCTTACACAGCCCACAAGATCTTAAAAGGAAATGCTCCAAATTTAGACCTGCTCCAACAGGTGTCTTTTACTGTCTCACTTTGCATGACCATAAATATCAGAGGTGGAGCAAAACGCTCCCCATCCATTGTAATTGTGCTTTGAAAACAAATACCTTTGCCCCCTCCAAAAGCAAAGGCGACAGCTATGGAATTCTCATCATTTCCTCACTCCTTCATCCTGCCAAGACCTAAGTCAGAGAGATGTCACCAGCAAAACCAGGCTCCAGGGATGAGCACATAACTTTATTTTTTTTCTCTTCAAAGGGTCCTAAGCTGGCTCCAAAACTTCCCCAAACTGTATTTCTTTCATTCTAGTATCTCATCGTGCAGCTATTTGCCAAAGTGAGTGACATGCACAGGCTGTTCGTGGCTTTTTATAAGCTCTCATTACCCAAACAGGGAACCATTTCCTTGAAAATGCTTTCCCCAGCAGCATTAGTGTCTCTAGGCACCACCAATAAATTTGTCTCCTGGCCCATCCTGGTGCACAGCAAAACGTGCCTGGATGGATGTATTTGATCCCATTTTGCACTTGTTTACTGGAGAAGGGATGCTACCTGAGGGACTTGTCATCAGTGTGATTAACAGGGGAAAACCAAAACAAACAAGAAAGCAGAAAAGGACAATTTTAACAGCTGAATGGAAAGCTTTGCCAGATTTGCTCTGGCAAGCAAATGAGCAAAATCCAGGCTGCTTTCTGTGGTGTAACAAGGAGAGGCATTCTTGAAACTGAAATGGCCATCCACAACTCACAAAACCCCAATACAAATCAAAACAACAAATCTGGAAAAGAAATCCTAACCAAGCCGAGAAAGAGAATAGCAGGTTACACCATGAACTTAGAAATCCTATAAAAATGTTTCATTCTGTAACACTTCCGATATTACAAAATGCCTGAGTCAAGAGCAAATAAATATTTAATACTCCACAGGTACTCGGGAGAATGTGTGTTTTCCTCTGTCCCTCCCCACCAGCTGCTCTTTTATGGCAGGAAAGCGAAGAGCGTGAAATCCAATGATAGGAAGAAGGCAAAGGTCAGGAAAAAGGTTTTTCTTCAAGGATTTAAATTAGCGTTCTACAGCTTTGGATGTTTTGTCAACACAACTTCCCTCCTGTGACGAGGGGAGGCCAAAGGTCCTTTGAACCATTTCTGTATGGGATCTAGATTTTTACCACTAACAAGACTCCTAGCTTTAAAGAAAAGTTCATCTTCCCTTTTCCCATTCCTTTCACCACTCCCTCCTTGTCTCTCCTTCCACTCCCCTCCTTAAAAAGGGAGAGAAAAAAGAAAACAGAAAAAGAAAAGGATCAGAAGAGCAAAACAAGCACTGAAGGAGTTCTAGAGTTCATGTAACAAGACCACCATAGCCCTTCAAAGGGACCATTAAAAGCAAAACAAACAAAAGCAACACCCTCAAGATGTCTATTGTATTTTACAGAGGAATGAATAAGTGTACTGGAAATTCTCCCATCTTGCCACAGTCTGTTATTGCATCAAAACAAAGTCCAGAGATCAAGAAATGGCCAACATGGTAGCTGAAAGTCAGTCACTTCAAGTGATCCACGAAGAAAAACGAGATTGGGCTTGCTAATTTTTTCCCCCTTTCTCTCTTTGCTTTACTGTGATGTATTCAAAAAAAAGACTTCAAAGAGCTTTTCAAGCGTTGCTTTTGTTTCTCACGTGAGAAAGTCAGGGCTTGAGCAGGTCTAGACAACACAGTGGTTAAAACATCATTAGCTGCCAACACTTTGTCTTCCTAAAGCTCCCACAGTTGTTGCTACCCTGGAATTGTCTTAATTTGAAAATATTTGATGATTTCCATATACGATTTTGCTTCCCTCAGAGCTTCTCCAAGATGGCAGCTGTAAGACAGAGTGTGCACGAGCATTCACATCAGGCAGTTTCAGATGTCAGAGGCTCATCCAGGTGGATCCTGGCCCAATGCTCCTGCCTGATGCTTCAAAGCATCTTTTTCTTAACTGCCCCCCCCCCCTTTTAACACTTAGCAGATCTTCTCTCTTTGTGCTGCTAGACTGTCCTATCATCTGTGGGCTTTACTTGGAGGGTGGCTAACACTTTACATGAGCTTTGATAGTGGTGTATATGGAAATGTAAGAAAGACAGGGAGACATACATGATATACAGACTTTTATCCCATCTGTATATCACCAAATACATTTGCCAAGTCCCAAACAGTTACGCTCAAGATCTGCTGAAGACAATGTAACTGAACAGGTGTTCCTGAAGGCAAGGTTTGGCCTGCAGGATAAAGCCTGATTAATTTAGCTACAGGGTAACAGGAATGAGAATCCTCTGGTTTAGATGAACCTGTAAAATCAGAGGTCAACTAAGATCACACGTGTTACAGCAATTTCTGAGTCGTTTTATCATAGCCACCCGCTAGCACTAGGAGAAAGCCATAAGGACAAGCCCATCACTAACAATATAATATTTCTTCCTAGCCCAAAATAGAGATATTTGTCTTTGTGCAAAACCACAGAATGCTGAATTCCCCTACACTACGCAGACCAGCTGCTGTGTGTGCACAGAAGGCTTGCCTGCAGCTCAGTAGCCAGTGGGACCATGCTGGGACACGCTCTTTTCACCGCAGCAGTTAACAGAGCTGACTCTTGACCACCTTCCTTCTAGGGTAATCCTTAAATTTGGGCAGAAGACGACGCATCCTTCTGTGGGCATACAGCACCTCCCTTGGATCAGGTAATGGGATGTTCAAGGGAAGACTGCACCTCACTGCAGCCCACAGCACACACCAGAGGCATGTTCACAGAAGAGATTATCTGAGAGCAGACCGCAGATGTCTGCATCCTTGACTTACAAGGTCCACATGGATGAATTTTCCAGCTCAGATGGCCGCCCCACGGGTGTCTAATCTCACAGAGGTGAAAGTCTGACTGTCAGCCTGGGACAGACTACAAAGCCTGGCCTCTGAAGGAGCCAGCAGAGGTTTCCTCAGAACATGTCAGACAATGTCTGAGAAAACTAAAATCACTGTACAGAAGAGCATAAAGAGCAACAAGCCATCTTTCCTTCTTCTGCTAATGGATACAAATTATGCTGTGATACAAATTAAGCTCTAGCTGGTGCAGCATATTTAATAAAGTCATCCAAGTCTCCAGCACAGTTTAATGGTGGATAAAACACAGATTCTCTAATGAATCTTTTTAGGCCTGGAAATACAGCTGGGGTTTTGTGCACTATCTGCAGAAGAGCGTCATGAAATCCTGACAGCCTCAGATACTCTGTAAATCCATTTGGGACTCAGATAATGAGACTAACATTTCATTTACGGGCATGTCTACCACTTCTGAATTTCTGAATCTAAACAGTATCTGTACTACAGCAATACTGCCTTCATTTCAAGGAGAGTTACATTTTCACCCGCTCCTTCTCTTTCCCCAGAATTTTTCACAGTAAAGGTATCAGACAAGCCTATCAACTGGTTTTAATGATGTAATGAATAATAAAATACTGCTCCCTGAATATTGCAAAAGCTGCTTTTCCTCTTCCCTTCTCATCCTACTTTCTCTTTAACCATCGCTCCTATTCCACAGTTATTTCTCCCCATTACAAGTTCAGTTTCTATTACAAGGACTCATAAGCTTACTTCTGAAGGATGGATCTTTTAATGACAAGTTCTTCATCCAAGTCAGCTTCATTAGCCATGAAGAGCAATCTTTTTCCTGTGTCATCCACTCCAATGAAGTCGCGCTGCTCCACTGAAGCAGAAAATCAAACACAATCATTATATAACCTGTCTTAATGCAGGCTAAAAAGACAAATGGGACCACCAACCACCCTCTAAATATGAAATTTCAGACTAACCCAGCAAATCAATGGATTTGCAATTTATCCACAATATTTATTAACTTATTTTCGTTCTGGGTAGCTGATGTGTATCTTGACATTCAAAACATTGGCCCTGCAAGCTTTCTGCATCCTTTTTATGAAGATGCCAACTACAGGTCCTGACATGCAACACTCCATCTTTATCTGTGCTTTCCTTCTCTCTCTCGCTTTTTTTTTTTCATTAAAAAACCCAAACCTGCCCCTTGGATTTACACAACAAACCCGAGGGATGCCGAAGGTACTCCAAAATCCAGTTGGTTCTTCCTCATCATAAATCACTCCACATCAGAATTTGGTGGTCTGCAGAACTACTTTGCAGTGGATCTCTTATTTCAGATAAGTACTGATAGCAATAGAAAACCTAAATCACACACACAACCAGACATGAAAGTATAGATTCTAGGACTCCTACCATTGATGTTTCTGGGTGGGTTAACTTGGTTTAAGTATCTATTTATAAAACTGCCAAGCAAGAGCATACCTAATAGTCACATATATTATTGTGGCAATTCCCATCTCCTGCAACCAGCATCTGTGCATCAACAGTGACTTTAGTCTACTGAAACATAAAACTTTTATTATTTTTGAACAGTTTTCCACAACATCTGAATACAGTGGTGGCAGCTTATTCTAACTTGCACTTTGTAGTATGAGCCATCCCTCGGGTGGCAACCATACACTGATCTTTACAGGAACACAGGCCATACAAGAATGCCACAGCACAGTTCTAACAAAAACCTCCTTTCTCCCACTAAATACTATTATTTTGGGCCAAACTGGCAAATATTCAGTCTCCTGAATTCTAAGCCTTTAACCACATTGGAGTAATAGCATGCTCTATAAGTAGTTAATTCTCTCAGATCTTTTCTCAGCCAAACTATTTTTAATCCTACTTTCCTCAGTTCAGCTCTATCCCCTATTTTTCTTTTACCTGTTCCTTCAGAGTTACCACAGCAATAACCACTATCAAAATACAGTCAAACCTATGCAGCTGTTGAAAGTTCTACTGTCAGCCTTTGATCTAAGCGATCAAGCATACCCTCTTCAGAAAACCCCCTACCCCTTCTCAGAAATTAATCATACAGCAAAGAAGTACAAAAATAGGCCTGAACATGTAACGCTGACAAATTAAGTACAATTAGGTTAAAGCTCTGTCCTGTAAAAACTCAGAAATAAGCCTTGAAATTAGTGCTGGTCCTCATGCTAAGGAGAGCCATGAAGTTTGAGAATAGGGGCTAACCAAGCATCGCCACTGCCACCTAACTGGGGTCTCCTGACAGGCTACAAACACGACAGCAACTGAATTTCCTCCATCAAGGTACCAACACTTCCCTCACAGTTCAGGTCGTGGCTGCCCATCTCCTGACCGTGTCTACAGAAACATAACTTATTACATATTTTGCTATCACAAAGCTCTGTGCAATAAGAAAAAGGGAAAAAGAAAACTTGATAAAAACGGGGCCAGGTACATGACTGCCACCAAACCGGTTTCTCTTGCTTGTGTAGATTGGGAAGAAACAGACAGCAAAACTGTGTGACAGTGCTGTATTTTCGGGTTTTTTTGTAGCAGACACCAAGCCAGGTTAGGTTGTTTGGGGTTTTTTTTGGTAATAAATAGCCTTACTTTTGTAATTGAGAAGAGACAGAAGTTCTTACTAAAATCAATTACCCAGCAATACAAGAGTGCTGTTTCAAATCACATCGACATTACTCAGTGAGGAAAAAATAAATGAAAGAACAAATACATAACTCGTTTGCAAAATCCCTGCGAGGAAAGTATGAGAAAAATGTTAAAGCTGCAGTGCTGTTAACTAAAAAAATAATTTAAAGTATAAAAATGGAATGCAGGATGTGTTTTACCTCCTCATGATAAACAAGGATTTGACATAGCTACTGCAATTTATTAATTACCTTAGAAATGAGATCCCCATTGATTTTGAGGGCTAAAGAAATCATGACATCACAAGAGAATGAAGTTGAGTGATTCAGTGATGAGACAAAATAGTTTTCAGTCAGATTTTCTAAAATGCTTTCTGGTTAAACATAATTAATTGACATTTGGGAAAAAGACACCTTTGTTAGAGATTTGGTATCCCCACCCTTTCAATTAAAGAGAGAGAATTCACACAATGCAGCCTGCAAGACCACCAAGAGGTCTTCTGGCAAACATAGGGAATACCAGTGATGACATGCCTGCTGCTTTCAAGACAAGAAAAACAAGCAGGAAAAAGTCACCATCCCCATCTTTTCTGCCTTTCTTTATACACAAAAAAAGTTCAAAAACTCTTTTCCACTCAATCCCTTGCAGGTCATCTTCAAGCACATGGCTTCATTCTGGGGGTCTGAATTCCTGACACTTACTGTTTATTTGGGTTACTACCACTCACTAACACACTGGTTTGGGTTTTTTTTAATTGCCATGCCTCTTATTAATCAGTATAAAAAGCCAGTGAGATTATTATTGTCAATATATGATTCCCTAAATATAAAAGCCAACGAAATTCACCCTATAATTTGCAGCTGAGTTATGTCAAGCATTTCAGGAAGCCATCAGTGTGAATTTATAGCTCCATAATACTGCAATTCATGCTAATTTAAAACTCTTCCTTTTATCACAGTTATTTAACATTCAATAATGTTTTGAAAGCAAGGACTTTGTATCAGATTCCACAACATATGCAAAATAAGTCTTGTTGCTCCTTCTCAAAAAATTAGTGAATTTGTAGGAAGAGTGAAATAATAAATAAAGCTGCAAATATATCTCGTGCCTCGTCAGGACTAAGGATCCATTTCCTGATGGTAACACTTGAACAGTACAGTGCAAGTACACAGAAATATATACGTGTCACTGTTCAGAGAAGGAGCTAATAGTGCCACATGCTATGAAAAGCTGCCTGACACATTCCATGTTAATACCTCATCTCCAGTTGCTCATAAGCTCCATCAAGTTTTAACTGTTTGGAATGAAATTTTAAATGCCGGGTGCCTGCCTTTGGAGGAACATTCGGAAAAATTCAGTGAAAACAGTTCAGCCACTTTTAAGACTAAAAGAAAAAAAAAAAGGTTTAACCTAAGCCTAAAAGGTTAGGTGGCCCTCCCCTCGAAAAGCTCTGGCCTTCCAGGTCTTTGGAGAAGCAGCATGACATTCAGTAAGCACTGCTGACCTGTGAATCAGGAGTGTACTTTTTGCCAGCTGACTCCATTTCAGATCTCTGAGGAACTGCAGTTTCACACACGCTCTCAAGACTTCCATTTTTGATGCAAAAATTTCTGTGTATTTTATTCTGAAGAAAAGGTTGTTTCAATTCTTCAGCTTCCAGAATTGAACAAAGAGCAGATGCCACCTAAGGTCTTCTGCACCATCAGGTGGTACAAGCAAAGCACAAGCCATGAGGGTCCAGAGCCATGCTGTGATGGCTGCTCCAGGGGAAAGAGCTTGATCAGTAGTGGTTTTGGAATCTGTTTTTTACAAGGAAATAAAGCTCACAAGGGTGAGGGGAAAGAAAAGCATAAAAACGAAGACTCTGCAAGATGGGCTGGAAGGGAAAGAAAGTAGTCCCCAAAAACTGGTGGAAATT
Source organism: Aegotheles bennettii (assembly GCA_013398125.1). Taxonomy (NCBI): domain Eukaryota; kingdom Metazoa; phylum Chordata; class Aves; order Caprimulgiformes; family Aegothelidae; genus Aegotheles; species Aegotheles bennettii. The sequence goes on from VZRW01010594.1 coordinate 122,858, forward strand.
GGGACCATCTGTGAAAGAACACTGGACAGGAATCAGAAGAGAAGAAAAAAGGTGACTATGGGCAAATAAATGAAACAGGTTGAGATGAGAAGTCAGAAGTAGAACAAGGTATAGGATCGGTAGTGAAAGAAGAGAGTAATATGTGAGGAAAAAAACGACTCTTGACAAGGATTCTTGAAGGAGGAAGTCAAGCAAAGAGAACAAGATTGGGGTTGGTGGTGCCAAGAAGCCAGCATGGGAAAAAGAGAGGGATGGGCTAGTATGACATTGACAGCAATTGGGTGCATTCAAGTCAAGTAGGAATGAAAGGCAGGAGGGTCTGGTGCTCCCTAAAATGTACTGCCCCTCTCCGGAACCCAGAGAAGAACCCAAAATGCCTCAGTCTTGGCATTCCCCTGCTTTTAGCAAATGAGTGAAAAAGGTCTGGTAGGGTACATGTCTCATCTGAGGCAGTTCATAGGAAACAACTTATTAGAGCTACCCATGACAGCTCGAGTAGAGTGGCTTTCAGTGGGAGACCTTAGCATCCAGCTCCACAGAAAAACACTGTGGGCGTCAAAACGCTTCCACATGATGGAATTGTAATGTTTTCAAGTTTTGTCTTTTACAGGTCTGAGAAATCATACAAAAATTTTAACAAGTCATGTAGGAAGAGTAATGCTACAAAGCCAAGCACGCAGACGTTAAAACCCAAGCAAATTAAGAATGCATGTGCAACCTGATGTGTTTACATTTGTGAAGAGTCTTCAGATGATCTTGTTTATCCTCATAGACCTTCTCACCCCACCCTGTGCGCTCAGAACTTATGTACTGGGCAGCTCTGTGATGTTTAACCATAGACCCATTCGTTTGTAACTCCTGAACGCTCAGCTCTGTGGCTGCAGCAGTGCCCTTGACAATGTTTTACGTGCCATTATCACTTAGGTTGCCTTTACAAAAACAGGGGGGTTTAGAGCTGTTTGAGGCTCCAAGTCTTAAATGCTTTCAGCCCTACTATCCTTAAACTTTGCTCCAGAAAATCTTCTCATGCAGAATCTAAGCAGATTTCTTCTAAAAACACATTTCCTCCACTTTCAGACACACACGTAGTCCCACTGTTGGCTTGCATTTCACTCCTCTCTCAAGCAGTTTGAAACTACCCTTTCTTCTGTGCATTACTGTAATGCCTCTGAGCTTTAATCATGGACCAGGACCCACTAAGCTGGCAATAATCAAGCCTCAGCAATTTAACAGATATCATTAAAAGAAAATGAGAGGTATGGGATGGGAACAACTGTATGATATTCAGTACTTTTAGCATACAAGTAAAATGGGAATAATAGCCCTGCCCTGCCTTACAGCAGTGTTGTGGGAATAGATGCATTAAAGATTATAAGGCACTAAGATATTATGGTAAGAGGGACAAGATAAGCATCTAACCAAGTCCTTGAAATCAGTGGGAGTTTTGCCTACCAAAAAGCTCCTGGATGTGATCTCAGAAGAGATCATATCACGAGAGGGGAGAATTCTAGAAGTATTTGTTACCCATCTAATGCTGGTCCCTACTGTCAGTGGTATAATTCCCAGCTATAATCTGGATGCTGCTTAGTGCTCTTGAAAAACCTAACGGTTTTAATGTTCATATGTAACAAAAATTTAGGGATTGATCCAAAACTCACTGAAGTCACCTGGAACTTTTCCCTTAACTCTTGTGAGCTTTGGATCAGAGCCTACAAGATTACACGAGTCTAATACTTAATTCTGAGCTGGAAAAAAACAAGTCACACCCCCACCAGGGAATCTGAGAAAAAATAGGGTATCTGTACCTTTTTTTTTTCTTTTCACTCTGGGACTGATAACTAAATGTATCGTACATACCAGTGGTTTCTCTATCATTTATTACTAAATAAATATATATATTCCTATCTACATACCTGGCTTTTTTTTCCCTTTCTGTCCTGGTACCACTTCTGTGGGTTCATGAGTTTTCTTCATCAACATGGAGAGAGTAGCATCATGTGTCCGAAAGAGATCCACCACTTTATATAAATCAACATCTGTGATCAGATCGCAGCTCAACACCAAGACATCAGTCTGCCAAAGAAGGAAAAAAAAACCAAACCCTTCAGAGATACAAATGACTACATATGGATTAGCATTTGAGGACTCAACAGCAAATACACCTGTAACTTCTTTTTTTCTTTATTGTGTTTTTTAAATACAGGTCTGACACACTCTGCCAAAAAATAGTCATTGGTTTTTACCAGTTTACTTTTCTTGAGTCCTGCTGTTACTGAATTAGTTATTTGGTTAATGCTTATCCAGCTCTGGACCATAAAGAATATGTGACCATCTAAGCTGCCATCATCTGCTTCTAAGGGAAGGAACCAGGACACATAAGCCATGGCTTTCACGACTGCCATAAAATTCTGCAGTATTTACAACAGCTACTTTTATTTACATAATGATGTAGAAAAGAAATCTTTCTGAAGAAATCTTTTTTAGCTGACTTTGCATCTGGCTACAAACCACTGGAAAAGATATTTAAACTATGTTATTTTATTGGGGGAAAAAAAAGCAAAGACTATCTAGGATGTGATTTACTCAGTAATTGCACTGCGATGGTGGGCTCAGTTTAGAAATACATTTCCTAAAACCAGCAATACCCCATATTTAAAGAAAAAAAAAAAGAGGAAGTTAGGTCCTATTTAATAACAGGCTTGTATTTAATTTTGATCTCACAGGATTCCAAAGTGCCTTACAAAGTATTTTAGAGAACTGCTGTATATATCACAGGAACGTTGTCGCATATTGAGTGAGACACAGCGGCTTCATTAACCATGCACGCTATCAATATACTCTGGTTAAAAACTCTTACTCAGAAACAATTTTCTGTATTTCACGTGGGTTGTGGAATATACTGCCAAAAAATCTACTAGTTCAGCAATTATCTTAATTTAAACTAATCCTAACATAATATTTGTGCAGCACGGCCTACAAAAAAGTAGCAAGTTTCCACTTTATTTTTTGTTAATGATAAACCTTCTAAAAGTGTCTCAAAGATAGTGTTTCTTTCTTGACATTTACCATTTTCACTTTCTGTGCTACCATTTACTATGGTAAGCCTCCCTGCAGAGCATGGCATGGCTTCCTAGTTTCATCTTTTTAAGAGATATTATTTAATAAGAAGGGAACTAGAAAATACTTGGTAAAATTTGAGCCAATTAACTCACGGAGGATCAGTATTTCTACTTTTACTTTTGACATCTATCTTGGTTCAAAGCAAACCAGTCCAGCGTTGACCTTTTATTACAGAAAAGGTTTATTATAAAAGTTTGCTTTACAGACTTTCTCTCATACTAGGAGACTAACTGAGGTCTGGTATTTACATTGTTTGACAGGTTCCCCTACAAACGCTAGGCAGTTACACGTGTTTACCAATAAGTCATTGGAATTCATCATGCCACAAACTGTTAGAGCTGCTGATTTGGCATGCTGTGCAAAAGGTCAAGCTCTTCAATTTTCATTTGATTTCTCTCCACTTTACTGAGAAACACCTGGCTGCTGTACAGGAAGGAACAATGCACAGGTTTAGAATTTTACACATTCAAAACCCGACTTGCACCTCCCCTTTTAACATATTTTCAAAATGTGTATTTTATATTATGGTTTTGCCCAGGAGAAGTGCTTTAATTATCACTTCTCTAAAACAAACAACATTCATATATTGGAAAAAAAGCACCAACCCAAACCACTAAAGCACTCCAGAGCTGCCCTGCTCCAACATTCCAGCGTGTACAAAGAGAGTGAGAAAAAAATTCAACTTGGTATGGAAGTAAATCTCCCGCTTCATAACTGTAAATAGTGAAGAAACACATATTAAATATTCCAGAAAACCCTGCAGAATTTTCAGATACTCTGTTTTTACAAGAGCACAAATGAGTTACACTACCTGCAGAACAGGCCAAAAGGTATCCAAGACCCATATGAACAACCCTGTACTTTTCAAACTCGGTTTGTAGAAGGAAGAGATCTCTGGCTTCAAACTTGAACGCATTCGGTCCCGTGGTAAAAATAAGAAGTAATAATAACAAGAGAGAGACAGACATAGCAATGAACTTATCCTAAGGAACAAGTATCTGGACTTGTAAAACAAACCTTCTAATCATTTCACATTTTACTAAATGCTTTAATCTGCCACTATCGCAAAAACCCAACAAGTGCTTCAAAGTCGAGAACGGGCTCCTGGGTTTTTTCTCCCCACTATCGGACAAGCTTTTTGCAAAAACTGAATGCAAGACCCCTGAGGAGCATACGGGAACAGAACCACCAAATGTCTGGTTGCCATCTGTTCTACCCATTTACTCTCCCAATATGTAAATAAACGTCAGTGAGCGCAGGGACCAGTGAAACACACAGTTGCTCTGTAAAGCCCACATTTCTGCCTCTCCTCCTGATGAGCAGAGCAGTGGCCTCAGAAGCACGCTGAGAATACACCATGAAAGGCTCTTTTGGGACTTGGCAGCCTCCCCTTTGAAACACCACCCCCCTCATAAATAAAGCCCTCACTGTCTAATGGATGCGCTTTTTTTCCAGTGTACAACTCCTGAACGAATAAACTAATGGCTGAATGAAAAAATAAACTATCCTAGCACTCTAGCAGAAGTGTGTGTTTTTCTTTACGTTTTTAGGGTGGGTGTAGAATAAAGAAAATAAATGGTAGAGCTTGTGGGTTTTTTACATATATACATGCCAAATGAACACAGTGCACCTTTCCCAAGCAGCCACTGATAGGAAAAGAAGTACGTACTTACTCCACACACTCATGTGCTAACAAGGGGTATGTGAACATACTTGACTTCATGAATTATGCAAACACCCAAGTACACACACACACACACACCTCTTAATGAAATACATGTAACAATGATTACATCAACCCCAAACTATTATACAAACACGCGATAAGAATCAACATGAATTGATTAAAAAAAAAAAACCCAGCAAGCACACACCCTGAGCAGAACCACTGTGAAGTAGGAAAAATGCACGCACAAATGCGCCCTCAACACCACAGGAAGGACAAGGCAAGGGTCCTAACTCAAGGAGGACCATCTAATGGAGGGGGCATGAAACAAATGCTTGGAATTTCTGGCATTTTCCTGCTCTGACAAACTTGATACATGCCATTTTGTTTACTACTTTTATGGCACTGAGGAGCCCTCATCACAGACCTGGTCTCTACCACAGAAGCTGCTGCACAGACCAGGTGAAAATAGCATCAAGCATAATAAAAGAGAACAGCAAATGACTTTGGGTTGGGGGACACAAGGAAACACTGCAGTGCTACTCGGGTATAGGGGCAGCAGCACCAGCTGGCTGGCTGTACAGTTCATATATTTTTTTGAGCATCACAAGAGCCACAGAAAAGACAAGGAGAAGATGACACTCCTTGGAAGAGTCACTGGCTGTACAGTAATCCCACTGAACCTCAGACTTGCGATTTACACACTCAAGTTCAGAATTTAAGACTTGGCTGCTGATCAGTGGAGAAAAAGGAGGTCCTACAGAGATCATCTCACCTGTGATCTGACTCTCAAGATGTTTCTCTGTCCCTTCTGACCATGGATGGAACCCAGGGTTTCCAGTCTAGCCATTGCTGAACACAGACTGTTCAGTCGTGTCAAGTATGGAAACACAGCACTTCAGGCCTCCAAATCTCCCCTCTCCCCTTCTAACACTGGCTAACGGCACTTCACCATCAAACATTTCCAAACTGTGAGATGCCTAGATATTACGAGATAACTTAAATACTCAATCTGGATAAATACAACAGTGTAACAGAAAACATGAAGGGATTTATACAAAGTAGAGAAAAAAAAAACAGTAAAGAAAAAACCTCAAAACCAACATGTCAACAATTATATTAAACCCAGCACAATATGGAAAATCTACACAAAAACAAGACCAAAAAGCAGAACGTTTCAAGAACTCAGTTCAAGACAACCGATTTAAAAATAGAAAACATGTTTTCAATGGAACTAATTCATACCACAGATCAAAAGATGGATGCAATTATATGGTGTAATATATTAGCATAAATAAAAAGCCTTGGACTTTCTCACACCCTGCATACAAAGGCAACGCTAAAAACTCTTTTATATTCAGCAATAATTGATAGACCCCTTCTGTTCAAACAGGAGATATCAAGGTTACCACAGATAGCTGGCAGCAAATGACAAATTTTTAGTGGTATTCACTATGCTTTTTCTATCAAGTATAGACAAGGGCAGGACCTTGTAGCCTGAACTGCTGAGGGCCTCAAAAACTGCAGACCAGAAAATGAGAAAACATGTGTTGCAAGGAAATCTCTAATTTGAACAAAATCAGCCTCAAGAGAAAGCGGAAAACAAATGTCAGATTGCATTATAAACAGAAAGGAAGCAAAATATCCATAAGCAGTAGAATCAGCTCCTAACAGAACTGAAGACAGACAAAACATTGAAGTTAAAAGCTAAAAGCTTCCAACTGCACAGTACTATAGCTGCGACTTTAAGAGGAACAGAAAAAAAAATAAAATCAAGAGAGTAGGTAGACTGTTCCTACACTCAGCCGAAGTTAACACACGCACAGAGAACTTTGCATCACTTCCCGCAGTGCCACCATACAACAGGGGAGAGGGGAACAAGTTATAATTACTGCTGGAATTAAGACTGAGAGTTTTATACACAATAGCCTGGAACTTCACCCACATGTTGCATTAACAGTGGGGTTTGTGTGTAATGCTTTTATTATTCTAAAGAGTGGAAAGGGAAAGAACAGTTTGGCTGTGGGCAAGCGTTTTGATTGCTTGTTAGCATGCTCCAGGCAAAGCCACAGATACCTCCTAGCAATTGCATTACTCACCACTCAGATCAGAAACTCACATCCAAGGCTTTAGAGAATCCCTTTTTATCTCAGTCTCCGTTAAGAGTCCTCCAATTTCCACACCTGTGACCTCTTTGAAGCTCTATGGCTGTTGCTGTAACTGAAGCAGGGAACCTCATTTATTTTTTGATGTCTGTAGGATCTTGTTAGCTACCGAGTGAAATGTCTGCCTTTGGCTGGGAATTCCCACTCTGCTTTTGTAATGTCCTTTATAGCAAGATTCAGAAGAAAATCATGATTGAACACTTTGTTAGTAGACATGAAGCATTTACCTACGGTGCACTCACCCTGCAGCAGCAAGTTTGCTGTAGACCAGCACCTCTTCTAAGGAGAGAGGGCAGCGAAGGCACAGGTTGTCCCTCAATCTGAAATCCAGCAGCAACCTCTCCTCATTAAAAGATGGAAGAAACGTGGTTTGTTTTTTTTTTTCATTTGAAAGACTGTGTAGCATGAAAGAGGCTTTTTTGTTTTGGTTTGGTTTTTTAAAAAAAGAAAACAGAAAAGTCTAATGTGGGAGCCAAGGGAGTCTCTTCTAATTTTTGGATGGCCCTGAATTCATCAGGTGAGGATATCTTAAGGCAAATGAATGCCTTCACACAGGTAACCTGTCAGCATCACTGTTTATCTTCCCAAAGAAAGCTGGAAGAAAGATGCCAGAAGCTGGGGAGGAGACTGAACCCCAGACCCATCATATGGCTCATCCTATGCGTTGTATCAGATGGGATCATAGAATGAAAACACCATTTTAGGTTATCTTTATATCTAAAGAGCTACCATCCAAAATCAATATTTAATTTGCATACATATAAGCTAGGAACAGGAAAGATATTCAAGCCTGGAAGGCATCCTGTCTCCTCCCAGGAGGAAGTCTCCTTACCTATTGCTCAAACTGACACATGGGGTGGAAAAGGGTAATTTACAGTTATCAGCAACCAAAAGCAGAAGTTTAGAGAAGAACACAGGTTCATAAGCTTAATTCAGAATGTTGCCAAAGCAGGACTTCAATATTATGACACGGAACAGTAAACCTTCTGGTCTGGAACATAAGCTTTGCAATCCACATTTGCCTCTGGTTCCGACTAATGCAATTTTGTCCTGCTCACATAGTACTCCAAAAATAATTTTCCCAGCTCCCTCCTCCAACCACATCACCCTTCTTCACTGGTTCCATTTTCTATGACATCAAAATTAAGCACAAGTTGTTTAATCTCCTTTTAATAGCCTATCCCTTCCACTCACCATTTACATACCAAGCCTACTTGTGCCTTACATCAATAAATCATGCCAGCTCTATTACCTGCTTGTGTCTTTTATAGAATGTGATTTTAGGCTCTGCGGTCTTTTCTTTTTTTAATAAAAGAAATCTGTTACACTTACAGAAAACTAACCATTATCAGGCTATCAGTATGCAGGGGCACCAGACTAGTACACTGACACCTACTACCCTGTCTCGCTAGGCTCTCTCATTTGCTGAGGCCAGGCATCATCTCCTTGGCTTATATCCAGATCCTAGGAATGCCACAGAGGAGCCTGTTTTTCCCCCACCCAGAGGCATCCAGAAAGCATGCACCGTCACTCACAAGAACCATGCATGCTAAAGCTCCAGGGAGCACCCCGTAACCCAGGCCCTGAATTTACCAGTTCACAGAGGGTGAGCCTGGCAAGCTGAATTCTCCCCTGGCTCAATGCACTGCATGAAGAGATCCCTTCTTCCCAGGAAGGAGATCTCCAGAAAGAAATGGTGCTCTCCTCGTCACTCCTGTTCCTGGAAGGCAGGTTTCCAGGACTACCTGGACAGCAGCACTACCAAACCTGCTGCACAGCTGATCTTGGACTCTGCCTCACACGAACAGAAAGGAGAACGCCGCAGTTGGGCTCCAACCTCAACAGCAGCAGTGCAGCAGGCTTGCTGCCAAAGCCCAGAGCTCAAGCCCAGGCTTAACACTTAATGTAAGCAGAGCCTTAGGCAGTCAGGTGCTGCAGTCATACAAACAATAATAATAAAAAGTAGTCCTAATGGAGCTCAACCAGCTCAACTTATTGAAGAGAAAGAAGGCCTTTGCCCACAGCCCACAATTACCTAAACAGCAGGAGATCTCGCAGCAACACAACAAAAAGCAGACGTGACTGGATCCAGCAGCCACAAATCAGTGTTCAACGTAGAAATAAAAGGCAGAATGTTTTAAGAAAGAGAATAAATATAATCTTGCATCAAATACCAATAACAGACTCTTGATCTACTAAAATGTATTAATAAAGACTTCCTATCTTGCAGAAATACTTTCAGTAAGTCATCCATAAGTTTTGGGGCTAACAGCCCTAATTACTGTGTGCAAATTTCCTTACAGCCTAGAGGATCATAATGGTTCAAACGAGACTATAAACGAGAACCAACACAGGTACATCACGTGTCCTCAGGAATCATTCTGCCATTCTGCAGCTGGTATCAGCACAATCTTAAATTTAAAAAAAATAATGGTGTGCAACTTCTTCTAAGGTCAACCCAAGTCATTACACAAAACCCAGTTTCAACTCTGCTCTCAAAGAAAAACCAAATGCTAATTTGCTCCACAAAGACCAGGCTCAACAGAACCAGTCACTGTGAAGCACAGCTCAATGGTGAGCCTGCACTGAACTGAGTGTCCACATGCATGAAACCTGATTAGCTTTGTTCAAGTGTTTTTTTCCTGTTAAAAAAAAAAATCATGCTACGTTACATAAAAGCACAGGTTTGAACCGTAGATTCCCATGCTATCCTCCATGCAACACGATTTTCTCCTCTACCATCCCTCCAGTGTTTCCAGTGATGTTTGTTCCGCAGCAACTGGTGTTGTAAGAAACACATTATGACAACTTCAATACCTCCACTGCTTTCTCCAGCACTGTTAGTCTACAACCAGAATTGGCACCATCTTCCCAAAGGAGCTAACAGAATTTGTTCTACAGAAAAATGCCTAAATTTGCTTCAAGAAAATCTGAATACACAATTGTTTTCCCCTTTTCAGCACAGAACCAAGAAAAAAGAAAAGCTACATGATCTACGTGTGTTTCCCAGTTAACATGACGAAAATGTAAAATTAAATTCCAGGCATCCTAAAAGTCCACTGATCTTCACCATGGCTTTCATCAAATTAAACAATGACAGAAAAATAGTTCTGAGCAAAGTGAGAGCCACTGGGGTAGCCTGTGCTGTGAACAGCACCATCAACATTACACTGCTGCACCAGGCTGCAAAAAACAGACACAGGGAAAAACCCCCCCTAGCACAGTAACTGACACTTGGCATCTACTCCCTCCCACACTCCTCAATAGCTGGAACTATGTACTTAAGTGAACACACACAATTGTGTTTGGTCTAAACACTTCCATTTTCTATTTTGAAGGATGAGTACTCACTAAAGACTGTCACCTGCAGCAGGGTAACCGTGGTAGCTGTACAGCCCACAATTGCCAGGAAAGGCCCCAAACCTCCCATGAGGGAAGGGCTTTTAAGATCCAAACATGGGGAAAACACCCAAGTTGAAGACATGCAGGCTAGAAACAAAGCAAAAAGGCTTCAGGCTGCAGGGAAGGAATGTTACCCAGAAAAACATGCAGATAATCAGTAAATGCCTCCTTGCAAGTCTCACCCTACCTGAAGCCAGTGGGGCCTTGAGTCTTAGCAGGAAAGGCCAAGGACACTGCAAATTACAAGCCAAAAATTACTAAAACATCAGACTAGATGGTGACTTCACACTCAAAACAAGGACATCATCAAGGGACACCAAAGAGACCCCTACATCACTCCTGGGTCATACTGCCATCAGTGATGCCTTCATGCATCTTCTAGGCACGAGGACAGTTACGTTCTCAAGGCTCACACAGAGCACAGGGCTTTGGCCTCTCCACTGACAGCACCAGGGAAAGATGGCAGCTGGAAGACACCGACTTTCTTCCTCACATTCTTTAATATTTTACTCTGTCTTTGGAAATAAAATAAGATGCACAAATTCACTTCATACAGACTTTGAACATTCATCATAGAGTGACTTTTAGAAACCGTAAACTTGAGTTTGATTTATTAATGCAAAAGGCTTCCTGTGCCTGCTAAAATGAGATTATAATAAAGGACGTTTAACCCTTCTTTAACAACACTTTCATGGGTGCATGAAGGTAAAGACAAAAAGTGCAAAAGGTTTTTTGAGATTACCTTTACTAAAGCTGGAATTTTCCCTCAATACACAGCACAGCAAGTAATTTACACAAGGAGGTTGCATATACTTTAAATAGGAAAAAAGAAGGATTATTTACAAAAATTAAAGCTTCTATTTACTCCCAACAAATGAAAACTATTAGTAGCTCATACAAAGCAGGAAAATATTTTTACCAGGGCACTTTTAAACAAATGATTTCAGCTATTTACATGTGCAAAGAGCTTACTGTGTCTGCAACTAGAATAGGCTGAATTTGTGTAATTCATCAGAAACCACATAGGGTCTAAATGAAAACATACACTGTAATACAGGAGAAATGCTGACAATTAACTTCCACATGGAAACAAGAGGTATTGGCTAACAGTACAAGCACAGGCCTTGAGTTGCCAGCAGCGTGGAAAGGATAAGGACACGCAGTGGGAGATGCAACCATTAAAACTGACAGGCACCTCAGGTCTGTTGATAACTCTTCCTGCAAAACACATAAGGTTTTTGCATTTTTGCCTGTGTGTATAATGGAAGGCATCCTCTATAGCCAACAACGTGCAGAATAGCAAATGCCCTAATAACCACTCTTGATCCTAACCTTCAGAGCTAATTGCTTCATTCAAACTTCTGGTGTTTTAACCCTAATCCATAGTAATCCCTGGCAGCAAAATAATTAATTTAATTAGCTACATTCTTCTAAAGCCGAGTAACTTTAAAAAAAACAACAAATGAACAACAACCAACAACTGTTGAATTCTCCAACTCTTACCCTGCCAGGAAAAATAAAGATCAGAGCAAAGTGGTGAACACATTCATCAAGCACACAGTCAAGCAGCGCTGTATCATTCCCCCCAGCAACATCGTCAGCCTGAGCACCTGCCAGTGTAGCTGCTTTCTACTGAGACAATCAGCTGTGCTCTGGAAATGGGACTCAGGCATGCAATCCGCAGTTAATTTTCCCTAGTGCCTCAACGGTGGCAGCTTTCAATCAGAGGCAGAGAAGGAAACAAGATGCTAAATACCCTGCGAGCTGCCACCTGATACATCTGCTTTTCCCACACAGCGCTAACAACATTGTGAAAGGCAGAATCAGAAAAACTGGCAAAACAGCAACTTTTATTTGCATTTTAGACACTCAAGTAAACAGTATTTTCTGTCAGGTATGCCAGAAAAAACTGAGGAAATTTTTTTTACTATTTCAAAACAGATGAGCAGACTGTTTAGTTAAGCCTTGCTCGGAGAGAGAGACCTTGTCTCTTACAAATGAATTTAATTTGTTTTTTTACTTCCACTGACAGTACAAAAAATACAAAACTGCATATTATGGGGACTGAAGTTTTTCTTTCCATGCTCATCAAACTCTCCTCAGCTGTACCAAAAGGATTCAGATTCCACCTTCCAGCCGTTACAGCAAGCTTACTTACATCATGTGTTTGGAGAGGAGATTTTTCAGCAGAGGAAGTGAAGCGCTTAGCCATGCCGTCCAAGACTCCACGGATCAGTGACCCTCAGCAGCACACAGACCACCACCGTGACATCACACTTTCCACAACATGGCTCCCAAAGATGCACATACCAAGAGAATCTGGAGTTTCAATCTTTGTTTATTTGTTCAAAGAAAGTTGGTTTTTCTTCTTTTTTGTAGCTTTTTAGGGTTTGTTTTGCTTTGCTTTAAGAGCTGTATTACTTTCAAATCTTGCTTTTTGAAACCAAGAAACCCAGGTGGACCACCTGAGATGAAACATTTTGCATGCAAGCACTCACCAGTGATAGCAGCAGAAGACATGCTGATTAATTCACATCATATTAGTCAGGGCTTCCATTAACACAACTAAAGGCTCATCAAGGAAGGAAAATGTGAAATTGTTCCATTGCTGTTACTCTGCTGGAACACTGCATTTTAATCGCTGGCTGGAGTATAGCTGAGTGACACAAGGGAGACAAATGCTTACCCAAAGATGAAAATAACATAGGCTCAGTGAAGACAAATGCTTGATCCATGCACACCCAATCCACCTCCTGCTTGAGCCTGAAACAGATTCATGATTTAACCAGGTTTCTCAACCTGCTGCCTGGAGAGGCCCCAGCCTGGGAGGTGGCGCCAGACAGCAGCTGTGTGGGTCCAGTAAAATTTGACACAAGAAACAAAATGGTCAAATATTAGAGATGCCTACATTTCAGAGGAACTAATTTGTAAACTACAGTGACACCCCCGTTTTTTTTTTCATGAACCATAATCTACAACCCACAAAAAGGCCTGCAGCAGTCTGATGAATGGTACAAGCAGACGGGCACAGAAACACAGTTCTCAAAGTGGTTTCCTGAGCCAGAGTTCAGCCTCCTGCCACCCCAGGTATCACATTACTCAGCTTATTTAAAAAACCAACCAACCAACAAACAACAACAAAAGAACAGCTTCTCACTACTCCAGTATAAAGTTAAAGGATTTTTGTCTTGATTACTCCTTCTGGAAGACTGTTTCACAATGCTATTCTGCTCCAAATAAAACCTTTCTGTAATTTTCAGCCTCTGTCTTCTCACAGCAAATTTAAATCCAATTATATTACACTCTTATCTCCTTTTCTAGCGTGTTCTGCATTTGAGTTCCACACCTGTGCAGTATTCCAGGCAAAATATCTTCTCACTGCCTTAAGCAACAATATTAAATTTCTCATCTCTATTAAAAAAATACTTTACCTGATACATTATAGTCTTGTGTTACCTTTCCTTCCTCCAGAGTGGCTGCTCACCATCATCCTATTTCAACCAGTACACTCCGAGACGTTTCAATTTACTCTTGGGCTCCCAACTCCTATTACAATTTCTTGTTCCTAGCCCCCAAAATCATGAGTTCTGTGTTACCAACCAAAGTCTTGACACTACTACTGCATTATAACATGACAGGCCACAGCACATGTATTTTGCATACTGGTCCTGTGAATCATCCAAAGAGGTCTACTAAACTGCAAGAGAAGGCCTTTAAGAGTGGTAGTAGAGGTCATTTAATAAATGAAGACACAAATCTGAACTGAAGAAGTTGCAGAGCAACATACCAGAGGGAATAACCCCACTAAAAAGCCCTGATGGACATACCAGAAGATTTTACATTATGACTTGAAAAAAGTGTGTTCACTAACACCAGCCACAGAGGAAAAGCCTCCCTAAGTCAGCCAGGGGATTTCATTACATAAAATTTCAAGACACATCAAAAGAAGTTAACTTTTAAAAAGGCAGTCTATTGCCCATAATTATGAAAAAAAAACCCCAACAAAAAAACCCCTCGCCACTGAAAGACAAGCTGCCTACAAAACAGAACCACATCTCTTCTACCACACGCATCAGACAGCACTCACATCTCTTCCCTTGATAGAAAGCATATCAGGTATCACCACTGGAACTGTCATGACTCTTACCAATTTCCCTGTTGTTCAGATTGAACTCATGTGAATGCTCCTGCCAGTGCTGCTTACCAATGAAAACCAGAAGCAAGGGCTGCTGATAGTTATTGAGGAGAAAGCAATTACACATGATTTTTAAAAGAGGAAAACCACACCTCTTAGAGAGACCCCCTTCCACACTGCTCCTGGCAGTCAGCAAGCTTTAGGGATGCTAAAAAAAACATAAATAAAAGCAGGAACATGGAAGTTATCAAATTACACCCTAGCACCTGCTCTGTCCCACCTGTAACAGCATCCTCAGTTTCCAGTGGCATGCCGAACATACTGTTTTACTAAAAATGCCAAACACTGATCTCATTTAAAACCCCCCTAATCCTGAAACACCATGTGTGAGGAAAATAAAAGACAAATCCAGAGCAAGTTCAGTGTTTTCTCATAATGTACGGAAGAGTATTCAGTCATTCGTGCTAAAGTCTAGATTAAGCCATCCTTACATCCAAATTGTTTGCTCAGTTGTCCCAAAAGTTTACCCTTTAGAGAATCTGACTTAAGAAAGCAAAGAGTTTCTTCCCCCTTACCAATTCTACAGGCTCCTTAGCAAAGCACGCAAAGGCTGTGTGCCTCCCATGCCTGTAAGGAGTGAAACAGTGACCAGTGACAGCCAAAGTGACTGATGAAGTAGGAAAGGTACCTTAAGAGAGTAGAATCGGAAAGTGACATGGGAAAAAAATGGATGTGGAAAACACGATTCAATGAAGGAGGGAGTTTGATTTAAATTTCATACAAAAAAAATTATACCTATGCTAACTGATTTTTTTTTATTTCAAACACTCTCTGACAGGTTAAGAATATTCTCTAATGCAAATAATAGATTAAGACAATAGCAAGAGGGCTTCAATCAAGGCAGGAGACTAAAACACAGGCACTTTGGAGACAAAGGAAAGCACAGATTCTGCCCTAAAGAGCTCACAGTCTGCTTTTACTAATATACATTGGATGAGGTGGCATTTACCTATTACAGACTTAAAGACAGCTGACTTTGTTATTTAATCTATAAAAATAATTTTCTGAAGTTTCAAAGTGATTCTTGAACACAGGCATGAAGCTAGAGCAGTAATTTGAAAGTTCAAGATAAAGAAAGTGGACTGAGTGAATTGTGCCAGAGTACTGCTTTACAGATTTGGAACCTAAGGATATGACTGTTTGATTCATCGCTTGGTACAATCCATCAAAGTCACTTGGTTTGTCATAGCCCTTGGTTGTCTTCAACAGATTTAGTGAAAGGTTTTTTCCACTACGTTGCACAGCTTTTGAGAAGCTGACAGGCGCACAGACGAAGAAATCCATGGTAGTGCCTCTTTTTGTGCCCCGTAAGTCTTGCTGGACCTGTCCCGCTTCTGTGCTGCGGGTAAGGCAATAACTCAAAGTACTGAAGTTTTCACTAAGTAAATCACTCCAGAATTACTCTACTATAATTGCATATGTGAAACCTGAAGAAAATCAAAGTCAGAAGGCTGATTATTTATTATTATTCAAATAAATAAATGAATACAGTTGATGTTCCTGTAATTAATTTACTCAGCTACAAAAGCAGACTTTCATCTTCCAAAATACATCGAACTCCTCTATATACCATCCTCTTGACAGGGCCCCATCGGGAGTAGGGGAGCTCTCTTCACTCTTCATGACCAGGGAAGGTCACCAATCCACACCTATCGGCACGTAAGGCTGGCTTATTTCTCAGTTTAGGCCAGATCACAAGGTGACAGAGACCTGCAAACACCTCTATGGTGGTAAAGCTGCAGTTTCAACACCAGCATTAATCTACTATCAACCATGAGCCTACATAACCTACGCTCCATCATTTCCAAGCCTATATATAGATGAGAAAAGCACTGCGCCTTTGCAGCTTCACTTTTGTTTTCATATTTTGAAAAGCCACTCTACCAGTCCTGCAAAAGACAAGCAGAAAACTAGGAACTTAAAGGGTCAAAAGAATACAACTGACAGGGATATTAAAAGTGTATCAAAAAACAAAGACTGAACATTAAAATGATAGCCATGGAAACTGCCATAAGGTACACAGACTATAGCAGGATCCTGAAACAGCATTCTGGGGAAATACTGAGATTGTCCACAGGAGAGCAATTAAAGGATCTGATCGACAATTGTCACAAAGTCCTTAAATTGTTTTCATATCCCTGTATAAAACCAAACATTTAAACAATAAATGAGTAACTCCTGTACCCACTTTCTGCTTTCTGCCAACATCATTTCAAGTGCTGGACTTAGCGCAAAACATTGATAAGTGCTGTATCACCCAATCAAAAAATAATATAAACACAGGAAAAAAAATATTGATTCCTACTTCATATGCTGCCATGGGATTTTTCAGTTACTCAGGTCTAGACTGATGCACTCCCAAATAATGTAATGCACACTGAAAAAACCACAACACTCACAATTCAGAAATTGGACTGCAGCTCTACTGAAGTTTCTGTTCCAGTAGTTTCCATTGAAAAGAATTTCAGCTTGTGTTTAATCTCTTGTCCTGATGGTTTTTTCAAGGTCGGGAAACAGAGTATGCCACAGGCACACAGTGTAGAAAGATGATCTTGTGCACGAAACCATGAGAGATTCAAGGCAGATGTCCTGTTTGCAGTACTGTTACAAATGCCTTTAACAATCCTAGGTAAATTACTTCATCTCCTGAAGCCTTGGTTCTCAGCTGTAGAGTTGTGAAGACAAACTGGTTAAAAAAACCTCACCACACAAGTCAATTAAAGAACTACTGGTAAAGACCAGGCCAGACTGAGACCCAGGCCTAGGAACTCAGAAATTGGAGCTTGCAGGATCAAGTTCTCTGCTGTTCATTACTTCTCAAGCAGGTGCCATTAGGAATCAAGTTTAGCACGATACCTTTATCGTGTGAAGGATCCAAAAAAGGATAGAGACTTGTAATGAACATAAAAACCCTAATGACGCTGCCACCTTGTCAATCAGGTCTAGGCTGAGACAGTCGAAAAACAACAGGAAGAGTTCTAGGAGAGCAAAGAGCATGCATCTGCTGTATCAGCTCCAGAAGTTAAGATGTAAAAAAATCCTGCGTGTGTACAGTGGGTGAACAGCAAACAAAAACTTGAACAGACTTCCTTTGCTCTCATGAGCTTCTGAACAACAAGGAAAGAGTGAGACTGGTGGAGTCAGCTAACCAAGGCAGTCTGTCGATCTTACCTGCCCCCAAAAATACCAGCACCAAAAAACAATAAAACAACAGTGATAACTACCTTCCCTCAGCCCTTAGAGCCTTTGCACGTATGTATTCTCATGATGTTAATGAATGCAGTTCTGTAAATCTAATCTTGACATCTAATCTTTACAGCATCAAACTTCATTAACCAAGGTGCAACACAGCAAAAAGGCCTGCTATTGTAAGCACAGTGAGCAGCAATGCTGCACTGGTGGAGCTCCCCAAGTCAAATGTCAGACAAGGCAGCAAGCCATGAGATTTCACGCTTTAGAGTCGTTCAACATTCATGTGCATCTCCGGGTTTGTGATCAGCAGTTCAGCCAGCCTTAGACGTATTTCATACTGTGCATTTATAATCTTGGCTCTACTCCACGTCGCTTGCACTGCACACAGGCAGGTTGTCTACTCTGTGCCACGTTACCTCGTTTTTATTGAGCATACTCACTCTTCTGTCTGTGGGCAATTAACTTCATTTGCGACAAATAAAAGTTTCGGCAACCAGTTTAAACTTCTCATCAGACTTTTGGCATGGGTTGCAAAAAGCTTGCCAGCAAACTATGGCCACAAGCAGCAGTTGTTTCCACCAGAGCATTCTTCAGCAAGATCCCTCTCCTGCTACGCTGTAGACATAGCTAACATACTGCAGCTTTTCAGCCACCTCTTCTGTGTAGCTCTCTCACCTATATCACACAGGAGAAGGTGTACCCTGTAAGAGGTGTACCAGTGGTATGCATTTACTAGAGGAATGACTCCAAAATACACAGTGCAGCAATCCGTTCAAGAACTTAGTATAGGCTTCTTTCTCAAATAAGAGACCACTTTGTCCTCTCTGGCCAGACAAGCAAGACATGGAATAAAAAGGGCAGAAGCGGTTGCTGACGATCATACACTGTGGTTGACTGAAGAAAAGTTGTGTGTTTTTCAACACTACCTCACATCTTCTCTAAGCCCCTTTTTTTCTGAAAAATAAACAGAAGATCAACACTGCCGCCTCTGAAGACACTGTCTATTTTCTTACCCCCACACATTTTACTGTTGCCTACCAGGCTTCCCCATAAGCAAACTTGCCCGGACTACCAAAAAGAGGGACAGCCAGACTGATCGCTCTGATTGGGCATTAAAACCATAAGGCCAGGGTCACAATCTGAAGTGCAAAGATATTTTCTTACTGCATGCATGCACTTAAAAAATACTGCAAACTGAGTTATGACAGAGTGAGAGTCTCCACATGACAGAAACATTCAGTTAAGTCAAACTGATTTTGTTGATTTTGCTTTTCCTCTTTATATCTTCTCTTCTTCCTCTAAATTATTCTAGTCTGTGCATTAATCCCTTGTGGAATCTCTCTCATTGCACCACCTAGACACTCACATTTGCCTGGAAAGTTTCATCTTGTCTCAGCTGGAGTATTTCTCTTGGGAGTACACAGCCTGTAACACTGCAGTTTATTGCCTTCAAAAAGCGCCTGAAGACAAAAGGATACCTCAGGACTTAAACAGTCCATTGATGTTCTGTTGCAACCTTTATTTAAACAGCCAATTTGGCTAAGATGGCCTAAACAGACAAGGAACAAATCGGAAAGATTAAGTATATGACAACAACAAAAACAAAATTCCATCCCAGATTGTGGCAAGAGCCCCAAGCAGCATTTCTGCCTTACATGGGAGTGTGTTAATTGTGCAGCTGGAAATTAAAATTCTATAAACCCGCTTTCTTATTAGAACAGCAGCCCTTTATCACATTTGGGCACTGTTTATCTAAGAGTTTACCATATGACCAAGCCAGTAAAAGCACAGGAAAAGCAGAAAAATGAAGCACAGAGCCAGCCAGTTGCCTAACGGCGCAGGCAAGTCCATGGCAGGGCCAAGAACTGAACATCAGCTTCCCTGCATATCGGTGTGTTGCCTAAGCAACAGTAAGGTACCAGCAGGAAGCTGAATCAGGGGAGGTTTTTCACCCAGAGGGTGATAGACCACTGGAACAGGCTCCCCAGGGCAGTGGTCACAGCACCAAGCCTGACTGAGTTCAAGAAGCATTTGGACGATGCTCTCGGGCACATGGTGTGACTCCTGGGGATCCCTGCAAAGGCACAGGAGTTGGACTTGATGATCCTGGAGGGTCCCTTCCAACTCGACATGTTCTATGGTTCTATGGTTAAGTTAGGAGAACTAAGGTCATTTGTACAGAACTACCTCCCCAAGCACCAGTGGACAACAGCTATCACACATTGTTTCAAAAACTGAATGAATAAATACGACCTTTTAAGGAACCTGCCAAAAAGCTAACGCTGACTAAGAAGCAGGCAGCCTGTATCTGCTCCAGCCTTTCTAGCTATCAATTCTGGTCACTTAAAAGTCTGAGTTCCCTTATGAGGTGACCTTTACAGAATTCAGCTCTTCTGGAAGATCAGGAAATTCAGCTAAACCCAGTGCCACTACATGGGACAGCTCTTAAAGCACAATGAAAAAAACATTATTATAAACAAATATCTTCCAGTCAAGTTCAATAAAAGACAATAATACCTTAATTTTCTGATGAATATGCCTCAATGAATCTGCTGTACCCATGTCCATGTTGTCACTGATGCACACAAAATCCAGCTTCATTTTTGTGTCCAAGTTTAACATCTTTTGGATTTCCTTCCTTGTAATCACAATGACCTCTAGGACAGAGGAAAGTCGGATGAAATCAAGCAAAAATAATAACATGTTCATCACAAATAAAATACATTCACTTTTTATTTACAAAGACTGATAGAACTGTCAAAAGACTTGAGTAACATAACTTGGTTCTACAACAAATCAAGCTCTTCTGGCAACAGTAACTTTTGCATAAGAGAAACTTCTACTGTATCTGAAAATCTCTTGTTTTTTTGTGGGGGTGGAGGGATGTTACTGAAAGGGACACAGGCACGTGAGTGGCATGAGTTAGCAAGACTGAACACAAATGTCTTCTATTGTTAGCGAGCGACTTAAACCATATGTCCTCAAACAGATCAATGAGACCCTGCAATAATGTCACCAACGCTTCAGAGCTTGTCTTTTGTCCACCCTGATCCTGTATAATCAATCCCCTGTGGACAACAGCACCAACCACCATATTACAATACAATGGCTGAACTATTCCTCCTCACCGGCTTGGCAAGGGAATGGAGTAATATTTAGCAACAAACTCATTCCATCTACAAAAGAAAAAAGGTAAATGCATATTTGAAGGGTATCAACAGTGGCATGAAAGCATATTTCCCAAAATGAAGAATGTGAGAACAGAAGCTCTGCAAAGACAAGACTGACAAAGCAAAACAGCAAGAAAACTTTTTCCCTGGTCACAAGAACTGGAAGGAAAAGCAGGAATCAAACCCTCAAGATAAAATATTCCACCCCACAAAAAAACCCCAAAACAACAAACAAACACCATAACATTGTAGTCCACATGAAATTTTAACAGAGAAGTATGGGAAATCATCCAGCCCTCAGCCTAGGAAGCTCCTGCGGTAAGATGAAAACACACCAGAAATACATCTGTATCGACCAAAACTGAACTCATCCTGAATCTGTTAACAGAAGAGAGAAAGGAACTGCAAACATGAGAACTGTGTGGCAGTTTGGTACCAGAGAACGGGGAGGGCTCCCCTCACAGTCCCATACTGGATGCCAGCTTGGATTCAAAACAGGCTGAAGACCTAGAGAAAGGGATAGAAAGCACACCTTGAATTGAGGAAAGCAGTAACTGATGGTGAAGGAATTGCTGTCAGGTGGAAGTTATAAACCCACAGTTCAGCATAAATCTGGTGAGCTGGACAAAGCCTCCTAATACTAGAAGAGATGAAGCACTTGCAGTTGGGACAGAAGGGATGTAGTGATTCAGACTGTGGAACATCTCTTTGCTAATATAAGCAAATATGAGGAACTAAAGCCTCCTGTAATACTCAGAATTATGATCCAATGAGAGAATTTATGCCACTGGAGTATCAACACAGAAACGTGAGGGGGCAGAAGCAAGAGAGGAGCAGGAAGGTGGCAGCTTGCTTACTGAAGCTGCATATCCAACCCTGCATGTCCAGATTTTCATAGGGAATAGATGAACTGAAGAGCCACGTGTGAGAAATGAGACAGATACAACTGTAACACCACCTACTAGTGGTCAAGAGCATCAAGTGGAAATGGTTGTTTCTGAATAGTTATAAAGAGCCATACAAAGCACAGGGCTGGTTACAGAGGAGCTTTTAGCTGCCCATGTATCTGCATCATAGGATAAAAGCATGATCCTAGCCAAAAAGAGACAGGCAAGCAGTCAGAGAAACATTCAGTCAAAGATTTTCAGAAAGCAGACTTCAACAAACAACAAAGAGCAATTCCAAGGGAAAAAAGTCCTTAAAGATTTCTTAATGAAACAAAATAAAAATCTTTAGTTTGCTCTTCCTTTTGTTCCTTCACGCTGAAACAATAAGAGGCAGACATGGATAACCACAAGCTGATCTTTATAACTTCACAGACAAAAGAAACAGTCAGGGAAAAAGCCACATTCTCGGGATGGAGTATAGAATAGTCACACAGTCACGCAGGAGAAGCTAAAACAGAGAACAGAAAGACAAAGGGCAAATACAAACATGAAAAAACAGAGCCACGAAAGGTGTCAGGAGGAAGTTTTATAGGGAATACCACAGAAAGATTTGGTTCACTGCTCAAAAGGTAAACAAAAACCTAAACTCAGAAAATACTGAATAACCTCACCGTGTACTAAACACCCTTTTAGCCTCCCGTGAAACAAGGCCCACGAGTGAACATTACAAGCCTGTCACTTCCCCCTGCCCTGTTCTGTCCAAACCTAGCACTCAGCTCTGCACCGCAACAACAGGGACTAAATGCCTCAGACAGAGCAAGTAACCCTGAACTTGAGGCCAAACTAAAACAACAAACCAAGAGACATCCCTAGAGAGCTGACACGCTTCTCACACCACTCTCATTAATGATTCTGAGACAGAAACATGAGACTCCCAGTTAACAACACTGGAAAAGGCACTAAAGTTGGGAGAAGCATATAGATGGAAAAAGTCTTAATGAGGGGAGAAGAGGGGGAAGGGGGAGCAGACACAGGAGTAGAGCTAAGGAAAGGATGTGACGTGGGCCAGCAGCATAGCTCCAGCGCAGAGAACTCCTAAGGCAACTGCCCTGGCCAACAGGGCACCTATGAGAGGACATTAGAACGAGGGGGGTGACAAACAGGAGTGGTGGAGGTGGCCACGGGAAACCTGAAGAGACCAGGGTCGTCTCCACCCGCACCCCAAGCCGCCGTCGCGCCTCACCTTCGAAGCCGGCGCGCTCCAGGAGGTTCAGCGGGTACCAGAGCAGGGGCCGGTTGCCCACCGGGAGCAGCGGCTTCGGGATGCTGGAGGTGAGGTCCGTCATACGGGAACCGCCTCCCGCCGCCATCACCACGGCCTGGAACTCCATGCTGCAGAGGGAGCACAGGGGCAGGGCCTCGCTCAGCCGCGGCAGAACCGGGCAGGCCCCGGCCGGG
Source organism: Aegotheles bennettii (assembly GCA_013398125.1). Taxonomy (NCBI): domain Eukaryota; kingdom Metazoa; phylum Chordata; class Aves; order Caprimulgiformes; family Aegothelidae; genus Aegotheles; species Aegotheles bennettii. The sequence goes on from VZRW01010594.1 coordinate 146,113, forward strand.
CCAGGCCGAGCCCAGCCGGGCTAAGGCCGGTTCGGTTCAGTCTCGCCCAGCTTCAGCCACCAGCGCTTCTCAGAGGCGCCGGTCGGCCCCCCGCCTCCCCCGCGCCCCTC
>VZRW01010594.1:156050-169467 GCA_013398125.1 Aegotheles bennettii
CCCCGCCCGCCTCCGGCCGCGCCCGGCCCGGCTCTCCGGGGCTGCCCCGAGCCGGGCTGGCGCCGCTCCGCCCGTGCCCCCGGCACACCCTTCCTCAGCCCGGAGGGAAGGGGGCTGAGGGGACCTTCTCGCCCTCCGCAGCTCTTGAGAGGAGTTTGGGGCGAGGGGGATCGGTCTCTGCTCCCAAGTAACAAGCGACAGGACAAGAGGAGATGGCCTCAAGTTGTGCCAGGGGAGGTTTAGGTTGGATATTAGGAAAAATTTCTTCCCCGGAGGAGTTGTCAGGCCCTGGCACAGGCTGCCCAGAGCAGTGGTGGAGTCACCAGCCCAGAGATATTTAAAAGCTGTGTAGGTGTGGTGCTGAGGGACGTGGTTCAGTGGTGGCCTTGGCAGTGCTGGGGTAACAGTTGGACTTGATGATCTTAAAGGGTTTTTTCCAACCCAAATGATTCTATGATTCGTTGCCCCTATCTGGCCATAGCCAGAGCCTCTCTGCTCCATAGCAGAGTACTGGATGCAAGGCCACTGTCACCCTCCTTTGTCAAGCTGGGACTGTTACCCCAACCTTGGGTCCCTCTGTCCCAGCAGGAGCTGACCTGGGTCACCTGCATCCCCTCATCCCATGACTCAGGACCTACTGTCTCCTGGTCTCCAAAGTCCCTTGTCCCTGCCTGCATCCCTACAAGCAGAGAGTGGGTCCCTGTGGAGTCAGGGCACAGGGCTACATCTCCAGTACAGGTAGGGAGAAGAGGGAAGGAGTCATCCTGCTATGAGGAGAGGCAGCTCCTGGCTGACTGGGGAACATATTCCTGCCCCAGGCAGGCTTGCAGGGGAGGATGACAGGCTTCCCTGCCCAGGAGTGGCTTTATCCCAGCCACCCTTGGCAGCAGGGGCAAGGCTATGACACCCAGCAGCACTCGACCTCACCAGAATGTGCCACCACATCACAGCTGCCTGTTGCATACCATGGTGAGGCGGTGGCAGAGAGCAACTCAGCTCCACCTCACCCTGCCTGAATTTCTCTGGGTTGGGCACAAAGAGCTGTGTTTAGGGAACAGGAAACAAGCAGGCTGGCAGAGCTCAAAGGTCCCCGCACCCCTCTGGTGCCTGCCTACTCTCGTGGCAGGTCAGAGTCCAGCTCCATCCCTGCCTGCAACGGCACAGTGCAGAGCTGTGACAGCTGCCACCCTGCAGCATTATCTATGGAGCAGGTGGGACTGTGCCTCACCACAGCAACAGGCACTGGCCTTGCCGGGAGCAAAGTGCCCTGAGCCATGGTGGGAGAGAAATGCAAACTTCTGCCTTGCTCCAAACTGCAGCCAGGAGGGTCCTGTGCCCTCCCTCCACAGCCACGTCACCCTATAAAACCAGTTGCAGAGCTGCTGCAAAGGGCTGGGCCAGTTAATGCTCTGAGTCACCTCCATGACACTGCTTTGTGTGCAAAGGGCATCATGGGACCAACTTCTGCTTCCTTTCCCGTCGCCTCTCCTGACGCCAGCCTCCATCTCTGCTTACCCAATAGCAGGACACAGCAGCCCCAGCCAGAGCAGACAAGCCAGGAGGAAGGCCAGGAGGATTGGTTTGTTCACTTTATTTTAGATCCTACATGAGGTAGGGACAGACAGATTCTGTCAAACTATTTATAGCTTGTCATACTCCAGAGTATCAGTGGAATAACAAGAACAGCTAGGCTACACGCACGTTATTAATCACCTGAAGCTATTCTATGACAATTCAGCCAGATGAAGTCAAGACAGAGTGAGTGATTACACGGAGCCATCACAGAATCAGTCCCTCCCCCAAATCATCTCTACCTACCCTGTAAAGCTGCAGCTCTTGGCACACACTCCTCAGGATGGCACTGACTTGAAAAATCAATCTCGACCAACTCAAGACGGAATGACAGGGTGGGGATGTGCAGCCTCTGGTTCCCTGTGCCCAGGAGGGCTCTCTCGCCCCAGGTCACACACAGCTGGAGTCCAGGGCAGGGGCACTTGACTTGAGTAGGAGACAGCTCCTACCCGCAGCTTTAAAGATCAGAGGAGAAGGAATATCACCCAGCACTGAAACAACATCTACTTTGGGCCCCTAAGATTGGCCAGAGCTCAGCCAGGCTGACCTTTTCCACAATTCACTGGGCTGTCACGGCAGAAATTCAGTCTGCAATTGGCCTTGAAACACCACAGATGAGAGAGAAGACCATGCAGAGGAGATCCAGCCACGTTACCAGCTCCCCCTTCCCAGTTCAGCTTTGCATGGCAAACTCAACAGTACCACATGTGGGACATCTTGCTCAGCAGTCACGTTTGTCCTCTGACCACATCCTAAATCAGCTGAGACCTTGCTGCAGTGATGGGCTCCTCCTGCAACTGGAAGGGTTTTCACAGGTGTAACACTACAGCAGCAGCTGCTGCCATTCTCCAGCCTGGATATGGCCATAACACAAAATGGACAGTAAAGCAATGGCGTATATGGTAAACCAATGTTTTTCTCAGTACACTTGTAGGGAGCTCATCCAGGATGGTCTGGGTTTAGCAGCATAAAACTGAGGAGGTGAGAGGTCAGGGGCTAAAAAACCTTGCTGGGAGGAAGAGTGGCAAAATATGGGAAAAACTGGAGTCGGTAACTCTGCAGTCATCAAGTGTCCACAAGTCATCAAACAGCATGTGCTCTCTTCTGCTCTTTATGTACAACCCCCCCAGCAGCTCTGGGAATACCACAGTTTCTAAGGAAACTGGTGAAGGGAAGGACTTGGTTTACAACTGGAAATGTTTTCTGGGTGACAGACTCCTTCAACAGAGGAGAAAAAGGCATGAAGCATTAAGACAGGATAAACCTTAACTCACAGCATTAGCTCCACTCCAGTGAAGGCCCAGTGACTCGGTGGCTCTTAGCAGTGGTGGGTCCAGCAGACCATACAGGCTGAAGATGGAGCTGGGGATATAAAAGTGGACCGACATCTGGTAGCTCACAGTGCTAGGCAATGACGAGCCCTGCCTAGGGCTGGGAAGATTAAGGAACAATGGTCTTAAAGTTGTAAAGCTTTCATTGCCTGCTCCTTGCTCACACACTGTGTCCATCTGGCTCAAGGAGCTCCAAGCCTTGGTACCCACAGTCCCTCCACTACCCTGGGGCAAAGGCTTTCCCTGTCCACCTGAAACCTCCACCTAACTCCACACAACAGAGGGGAGCAGAGCCTGGTGCTCTGTGCCTTTCTGCTTCTCTAAGCCCTGCTGTCCGGGAGAAGAGCTTGGTCTGCCTCCACATCTCCATGAGAGCTAGAACAGAGTAAGTGTAATACTGGCTTTTAGGGAAAAATCGAGGCTCAAAGACCCTGGGAGAACAGCCACTAGACCACCAGCATGCCAGATGCAGAACTGAAGGTTACAGAGCAGAAGGGAAGTAGACAGTTCCCACCTCCTGTAGGGGAGCAGCTCCCCCAGCAGTCGCTGCTGTGCAAGGGGTGCAGGGAACTAGGCGTGGCCACAGGAACTGGGATTTCATGCACGTAAAAGCATGGGAGCCCTTTCCTGACAGCACCCTCAGACCTGCTGTGCAGGTCTGTCCTGACACCTGGTGGCCAGAGGCACCCCTGCAGCACCTGCCACCAGCCTGTCCCATTTATTCCTAAACCTAGATGAATGATCTCATTTCCATTGACCTCAGGCGAGAGCAGGAACCAGGCAAGAGCATGTGGTCAGGACACTCAGGCTAGGACACACTGAGAATCTCTGAGAATTCCCCCAGTCTCAGAAGCAGCTCACAGTTCTGTCCCATGCTGTAACCTGCTGTGCAGCTCTGTGGTCCAACCCCACTTCTGGCTGGAGCAGAGTGCAGCTTGGAAGGAGCGGGAGTTGTAGAGCTGCAATAGGAACACATGGATAAGAAACTCCTTGCAAAAGTCTACCAGACCTTTCCGATGTATGAGAGCTGGGCCAGGGTTTCATTCTTGCAATCACATTTACACTCCAAGCTAGCTCCCACCCTGCTGAAGACCCAAATCTCCATGTCCAAAGGAGGTGCTGGTTACCACTGCTGTGAGCCAGGCTTCACACCTATATATTTATTATATATACACTTCCTGGGGGGACAAGGGAACTCTTCCCACTGCAGGTTTTGTCGAACGATTGTCCATGCTGCTTGGTCAGGCTGGAACATCACTCCTCCCACGGACTCATATCTGTGTCAATGGCCACGCAGTTGTAGGCGGCGTAGCGCAACTTCTCTTCACATACCTTGGCTCTAGGGACAGCAGGAGGGGGGGAGAAGAAAAAACATACAAGAAAAAGTTGCCATTGCTGCATTTGCCAGCTGGGAGGACAAGATGCTTTCCGAGATGGAGGCTCTGCTTCACCAGCTGCTCACAGAATCACAGCTGCTACATGGTACAGGCAGGGGGACATTAAGTGTGGCAAAGCTATGGGGCCCTATGGGTCAGCACCAAGGTTAAGAAGAGAGCCCAGACACAGAATCCCCCAGACATAAGGTAGCACCAAAACTTACGTGGCATAGTTGGGCAAGAAGAGGGTGCTGGAGCAGGTGGATGACTCCGGCAAAGCATCTGTTGTCTCAGAGCTTGGGAAAAAGGTGACAAACTGGTCAGAAGCAGCAGGCCAGTGAGGCAGGGGAGACCAGATCACACATCCCTTTGGTGTGGGATGTGTCAGCCTCGTAGTCTACCAAAGAATGGACCTTACCCCATCTTATCTGGATAGATGTAGATCCGTGCTGGAAGGCGGCTTCTGCCAGTGACAAATCTGAGGAAGCGGCTGCGATCCTCTGTGAAGGAAAAGCAAAGACATCAGCAGACCCTAGAGGGATTAAGATGGAGTACAGCACTTCCAAGTATCCCCAGCACTAGCAGGGGGAACCTTCAGCCTAGCTGCTTGCTCTCCTTGGCTCCCATCTGTTCCCCAGGCAGCAATGAGGGTGGTTTCACCCTCCCATTTCCCAGCCAGTATGCAGGAGCTGTCACAGCATGAGATTTGCAGGGACAGAGCAAATCACTCACCATTGGTGAAGTTGTTGAGTGCTTCCCAGAAGTACTGAACACGGGTGTCCAATGGCTCAAAGTCCTCAAACCGGGCTGGCAGAAAGGATATGGAAAAGGAGTTAAAGATCAAAGCTCCTCCTGGATAAATTAGAGCAGAGCCCCCCCTGCTCACCCAGGGGTCCTCTGCCAGTGTAGGAGGAAACTTCTAAGTGCCTGCAGGGTGTGAGCATGTAGACCCAAGGTGCAAGGGACACATGCAGTCAAGCCCCTCCCAGAAAGCACATCCAGATCCGTATCTCAGCTCCACAGAGGCTCAGATACTGGCAGGCTACGGACACTGCAGCATCTACTCCAAGGTCCAGCTTGGAGAAAAGAGACATCCCTGTTCTCAACAGCACCCAGCTAGAGGCAAGTAAGTATATAGGCCCACATTCTCCCTGTAATAAAGGCTAATATTGGCTTCCCACACCTCTCCTTGTCCCAGCACGGAGAGAAGACAGTCTTGTTTTCAGCAGAGCCCTTCACTTACTGAGTTTCTTCAGGGCATCGACTGTAACTTCAGGGTCTCCACAGACTTTTTTTTCCAGCTCCTGCCAGGTGAGGAGGTCAAGAACAGCTTGGGGCACCACCTTCAGCAGCCCAGCCTGCATGGCCATGATCTGAAAAGGAGATAGCACAGGTAAGAAGCGTGCCTTGCCCATTTCCCTGGCTTGTGCTTGAGCCACAGGACTTGACTGGACAGAAGCCATGTGACTCCTCAGCAAATGCTTGAAGGAACCTGAAGAAGGGAACAGGATCACACAGAGATGCATCCCAGTTCATTCAGTAAGCCCATGTCAGAACTGGGAATAAAACCCCATGGCCCCCATGCTGCTACAAACCACTTTGCTTATCATCAACTCCATGGGCCCAAGAATTTCACCAGAAAGGACTGCCTAATGAGCACCAGGACACCAACCACAATATATTTTACCAGAAACAGACTGGGGGGGGTATGTCTCTGGGAACTCAATGACCACTGATACTATGGGACGGTGTTACCTGCTCCTTGCTCTCCTCCAGCCGAGCCTTCTGCACCAGGCGGATGAACTCCTTGCGGTCCTCATAGCGCACCACAGTGCTGCTGCCATTGGGGATCAGCTCCACCACGCGCTGGTCACTCAACACCGTTGTGTAGGTGAGCTCATTCCCAAATTTGAACTCAAAGGTGTCTTTGTCCATGACTTCCATCACCTCCAGGAGCTTCACCTACCAGGTGAGTTCTTATTAAGAGACATGCCCAGTGAGAAGTGGTGTGCTCAAGCCCCCATCTCCTCCCTTCCCAGACAAGAGCTGGAGTGACTGTGACAGCAGCACAGCATGGGATATGCTGCCCTACAGCTGTTTAGCAGACCCTGGGGCACTGCATGCCCAAAGCAGCAGTCAGCATGGCTACATCACTGTATTAGCTATAGGACACGTTAAATGCTAACAGTGCCCTTTTTGTGCGTGTTTCTTTGACACATCACAGGAGGAAGGCAGTACAACATGAGGACAGGGACACAAATTGCCACCTTGCTGAGTGCCACAAGGAATAGGATGGGTACAGCCTCCCAGTTCCTCTCACCAGTACGGAGTCCACAGCAGGGAAGTCTTTGCTCCAGCTGACCTCCTCCCCTGTTAATTGTTTCCATACAAAGCCAGGAAGAGCCAGGACCTGAAGGAGAACAGGGATTTTGCCAAGTCTGTGTGAAAGGAGACATCCCCAAAGATGGAGATAGGGCTCAACAGTGCAGACACAAAGGGGCTTCCCAGCTCCCCCTGTCCAAATGCAGGGCTCATCATAGTTGAGGAGAGACCAGACACCCTCTCCCAAATTCTCAGCAGCATCACCCAAAACTCAGGCTGTGAGCGCTTCTGGCCCCTTGGCAGGATCTGGGGCCAAACACCTTTTGCCCCAGTGTGTGATCATAGATACCTCCCACCCTCCTGTGGAAGGGGACTAATGACTCCCTTGGCAGCAAACCTCCAAGCAGGGATGGGGTTGAAAGCTTACCAGAAACTCTTTGCCCCTCAGAGCTGCTCCCATGATCTGCCCAATCCACTCATACTTTGGGAAGTCTTTACAGGAGGGGTTGGGGACATACATGTCCCTGGCTTCTCCAGTGCCGTTACCCTAGAGGAGCAAGAAGCAAAACTCCAAGTCATGACCTCAGCACAGCACAAAGCACCACAAACACAGCTCCTGCAGTGCCTCTGGGCACTTCTCACAACAGAAGTGGGCTAAGCTCCCCATCCTCCTTGGCAATATTTCTAGTGAGAGACAAGTACCCAGACATTTGTCAGCACATCCTAAAATGAGATGCCACGAAGCAATCTACCCAACCCTTCACGAGGAAAAGCTCCAGACCAGCAAAAGCAGGTATGTCCCTGGCATGCAGGGGGACAGGGACAGCACTGCACTGCCAAGCACAGACAGATCTGCCTCAAACCCCCCGACCCACAGCACCTGGTTGGACGTGCGCACAAAGAAGGGCAGAGGCACAGGGGTCTCTGCTGAGCTGGGACACAGCTCCTCCGACATGTCCGCCAGGCTGTCCCGAAAACCACCACCTGCAACCCCAAAAGAAGGGCAATTTTAGTGATATGAATACCCCATGTGCTGACCCTCAGTTATGGATCGAAGGTGAGGAATTCTCATCCAACCCGGCCCAGGACTGAGCACAAGGCTCCTGTCAGAGCCTTACGGCACTGGAGAAACAACACCCCTGCCTGGCCTATGGACAGCCAGAGGGAGCATTGGCACTGTCACAGTTGTGTTAGTGACTAATGGAGGCGTGGTCTCCACCCTAGCGAGCAGCACTCCTGATCTGGGATGTGGAGAGGGGTGGCAGGACAAGGCAACTTGATTTCCCACTCTCCTCCATGGGCAGTAACACTGCGAGCAAACAGGAGCCCCTGCAGCAACCCCATCAACCCCTGACCCTGCTCCAGATGAGCCCTTGTCTCACACAGTCCCTACCTTGGTCGATGATGCCCTCTGCGATGAATTTGCACTCCCACCACTGGTCATAACGTAACGGCCACCTGCGGAGAACCAGGCATTGCCTGAGGTGCTGCTCAAAGCTGAGGAGATGCTGGGGAGGCAGCAGGCACAGCAGGGACACCAGGGGACTAGGGTGGACCACCCTGGACTTAGAACAGGACAAGATCTCAATCTCCAGAGAGAGCTGCATCTTCAGTGGGGAGGTGACACCTTGGGGAACAGGCCCTGATGCCATGGCTAAGCTGGCTCCTGCCCTAGCAAGTCCTCTCCACAGCACAGAACACACACAGGCTTCCCAAACACCCTGCTGTGACAGAGGACATAGCTCCCAGCACTGCATGATCCCCTCCCTCTCCCAGACATCACTTACCTATAATCTAGAGGCTTTTCAAACTTGTCTGAGGGTTTCAGGCCTTCATAAACCTGCAACAAGCAGAGAAGATCAAGGCTGGTATCCCCTCTCCAGGGGAATAGGGGCCAGGTGAAAGCAGAAAATTGAAAGAAATCTGGTTTGCCCCAAACCATTAAGTACTGATCAAAGCTGATCTCTAAATGGTCTAGGAGCCCTTCATTTTTGGAAAGGGAACATAAATTACAGTGCTAACCACTGCATGGAGCTTTTTGGCCTCAGAAGTACATCAAACACATATTAAACCTAACAGCAGTCTGGGCTGATTGTGCACACACAGAGCAACAGATCTTTTGGAGGTGGGAGGAGAATGACAACAGGAAGATCAGCATTGCTATAAAACCATGACACAGGGCTGTATGCAGCTGCATTATTGCTGGCACACAAGAATTCTTTGCTGCCCTTTCAGTGTAACAAGAGTGTTACGCTCTGCATTAGCAAAATGCCACAGAGAGCATCCAGGATAAAGTACAGGCTTCAACTCAGAGCTCCCAAGTCCTTCCTAGACATTATTCTTGGATATGGGATCATCAGCACATGTAATTGTAGATCCTATGAGTCATGTGAAGAGGCCTTGAGGACTCCAGGTGTCTCCAGCTCCAAGCTGTCCCTTCCACCCACCTCTGTGTGGCTCATTTTGGTTTGGGGATGTCCCACTCTCCCCACAGCAGCGAGGACCCTTCCCAGAGGGACAGTACCTGGGTGAAGACAGCGTTCTTGCAGCTGGGGTCCAGGGCAGGGTTGTCTCGGTGCTCCATAGCCAGGCGTCGGTTAATATAGAGCCGTGGCATGAAATTGGGCTTGCTGGTCTCTGAATCCTTCAGGCACTGGGTAATGAGAGCTGTGCGCCTCTTGGACAGCAGCAAGAACTGCTTGATATGCTGCCAACAGGTATGTCCAAAACATCAGAAGTGCCCAGTTTCCAAAACATGTCACCTACTTTCTACTGAGGCCACTGCACTGCCAGGTCTCTCCCCTTTCCAGGGACCACTGCCTTCCATACACAGACACATTCTCCTCGACAATATTTGCTCTGCCTGTGAAAGATTTTGCTTTCTGGTTTAAGGGAGATACCAAGCCCAGTTCTCTCTCCATCAGTCATCATCTGATTCTCACACTCATGTTGCTTGGACTCTCCTCCACCCTCACTCTCATCAGAACAACAGCCTTATTATCCCTCCAATTTGTTGTCAAAACAAGCTCCTCTAAACAAAAGAGAATGCTCAAATGCTTTGGGTGCTAGACTGAGCCAGCACAGGAATTACAGTGCATTCTGACATCAGACCTGGAAAAATGAAGAATGGAGCTACCCCAGCAATGACCAGCATATGTATTCTGGGAGAGGATGTAAGGAAAACAGACAACTGGAGGGACAAACTCAGTCTTGTGAGATAGAAATCAAAAGCTTATTAAAGCCAGAAAGAAGCTACTGGTAAAAGCTTTGCTGTCTGGACACAGCCAGCTCAAAGCTGCTGGCAGCAATCACAAGAACAGAGTGTCCTGGGCTGAGATCTTGGAGGGGATGTGTGTCCAGCTCACGTACCCAGTGCTGCTATGGTCCAAGTCCTTTTGAGGGTGAAGTGCTCTGGTTTGATTCTATTCTCCATGTTTCCACATCAGCGTTTTGGGAAACTAGCGTTTCCTACACAGCATTTAGGAAAATAACCTCTAAACAATACCACCTTTTACAGCTTTAATTAATTAGTTCAGCCAGATATTTCCCTTGAGCTGCTTTAAAAGCAACAAGCACTGACTGCCTCCCTTACCACAGCCCAAGTGCAACCACCCTGTCTGACTGAGGCCCCACAAGACACAGAGGGAATTGCTCACCTTGAGTTTGCTGAACGTGCCAACAGTGTGGTCCCAGGCTGGCACCAAGTGATGCAGAACACTGTCCAGGAGTTTGATGAACCTAAATCACAAAGAAAAAGATATTGCGACACAAGGAGGGACAGGGATCTGCACAAGCCTATTCCAGACCAGACATCCCTGGACACAAGCAGAAAAGTAATACTGATCCAAAACCCACCCAGCATGGTCTTTTACATCACAGCGCCTTCGGCACTAAATTCCTATTCCCTGGGCACTGCAGGGAACTTGGACCCCTTGCAAGGGACTCTGCATGCACCTGCCCCACACACCACAGATACACTGCGCTTGCGACACACAAGACACTGAACCTGAGCTGCAAAATTCCTCTGGAAGTGCAAAGGAGTTATTCCAGAGAGCCCACTTTGTTCCCAAATGACTATTTTTTCCAAGGTCCATGATGCCCCTCCCAAGGGGAGTCACAAAGCTTTACAGGTTCCAGCCATACCCATGCTGGAGATGGCACCAATCCCTGCAGGTAACACCACCCCACTTGCTTGTCCCCCTCCACACAGTACCTTTGAATGAGCACAGCCCGTCGGTACAGCAGGTCAGGGTCTGTCCCTTCTAGGCGAGGGTAGCGCACCAAATTGGGCAGCTGGAACATGTCAGCACTGAGCCCCAAGTCCCTCTGTCTGGAGGATTTGATTTTGATGCCTCGGAGGCGAACATCAATCCCATCATCTGCCAAGGAAGACCATGCGTGATACCCTAAGACCATGATAAACCAAGCCTTCCAGTGTGGAAGGGCTGTAAGTAAAACCACTGGGAATGCAACCAGTGCCACCAGCTCCGGGGCTGGGCACTGGGAGCCTGAATTACCTCTGTGAAGAAGCAGGGCATTTACAGAAGAAAAAAAATAATAAGTAATTGAAGGCAGAGAAAGATGGGATGAAAACTGAGCTAGCAAATCCCCAAGTTCCCCTGGAGTTTCCCATGGTTCTTCTGCATCTCGTCTTAAACAGCCCACAGGGCCAGGAAGTACAAGCCACAGGAACAAACTCTTGATGTACAGCATCTCACAGGTGCATTACAGATGTGGCCATCACACCCAGCCCTACCTCTGCACTCCACAATCCGGATCTCAATGACAGGCAGGTGTGTTGTCATGTCCTCAAGGACGCACACATCCCCGATGTAGCTCCTGCAAACACAGCACAGACAAGAGCTGCAGAGCTGTTCCCTCGCCCATCCTGCCAAAATCCACTCGGCTGCTTTTAAGGGAAGAGGGTTTGCATCTTCTGAAATGGAAGCCTGCAGCAGGAACCCAGACACAGTTGGCTACCACATGGCCTGTGTTGAATGCTCGAACCTGCTGGTGCCCCAGGTCCAGGTGACATGATCCCAATGGGTCCCACAATTGGCCCAGAAGAGCCCTGATGATTGTGCCATCTGCTATTGCCAGCAGAGTGAACCCGCGGCTCAGAGATGGAAAATGCCAGTCCCAAGGCCCTGGGGCCCTTAAGCCAGGCTGGCGCTAGCATGACTGCTTAGGGGCAGTATGTCCAGCTCCTCTGGCCCCTGCACGGGTCACATTACCCTCTCCACCCCCGTCCACTCACTCATCAATGCTGACATCATTCAATTTCTTCAGATTGTCCCCTTCGCCCCCATACACGGCAACCCGCTTGGGCATGAAGTTCTCATCAGTGGTATCCACTGTCAGCAGGAGCTTCCTGCAAAGGGAAGCACGGAATGAGGAGAAGGTAACTGCATCTGAACACCCATTGCTGCTCCCCCTCATTGCCGGGTCATGCTTGTTATCAAGCACACGTAGTTGGTGCTGGGATCCCCGAGTACCTGTGACAATACTATGACCCCTTCAAGCCCAGAACCAGGGCAAGGGCTGAGGGGAAGGGAGCGCAGGGCAAATTTGGGCATGACAGACTCATGCAGAGTGCCAAGGCTGCAGGGCTCGCCCCAGCTGTGAGCCAGCGCGCAGGAGAGAGGTGCCTCACTTGACAATGGTGCCTTTCTTCATGTTGAGCCGCACCCAGTGCTGGCCCTGGGACCCGTCACTCTCCCAGTATGTGTCGGCATGGCTGTCGGTCAAGCATGACACATTGAAGTCCTCCTGGAAGAGAGCAGTGAATGAAAGGAAGATCAGATGGGGGTAGGATTAGCTTCCCCTTAGAGGTTACTTCCATAATTAATCTTAGAGCCAGAGGGCACCGAACTGGCCTGTTCCATTTGCTAGGCTGTGGGTAGACACAGGGCGTACAGAGCACACAGGACCCCGGGGCTGACCCCTCCAAGGTGCTCTGGGGTCACACACAGAGCACAGAATATCAAACCCTCCCTAACAATCAGCTTAGTAGCCAATATGAGCATTTGCTTCTCAAATCACAGCCCCTACAGAGGCCACATTACACAATATGCTGCATGATGTTCCCCAGGCTTCTCTCCCACATCCTCAAACACAGCCCAGCCCACTAAGCACCATTGACACTCCCCAGCCCCACGTGCTGTGCACAGGGCCAATGCAGCCTCGTGCCTTTAACCCACCGTGTAGGATGAGACATCGATGCTGTCCACGTACTGCTTGACACTGCCTAAGTTCTCATCTTCCTTCCCAATGTGATCATAGAGGAAATGCACCAGGTCTTCGTCACATTCGTAAGTCCATGTTGGGGGCACAAACCTACCAGGGAAAAGGGATTAATAGGTCTGGATAGCCAGGGACAGCCAGGCCGATGGGACAGGGAAGGCAAGTCCACGTCCTGCTTGCCTTGGTTTTGCCCTGTTTTCTGCTTTGTGAAGGCTTATCTAGGACAAGACTGTGCTAAGCAGAGCTGTTGCCTACTGCCTGTCCTTACTCCTCTCCCCCCTGGTCTGCAGCCAGGGAGAGACAGTGGCTTGCACCCAACCACAGCAGAAGCTGGGCAGCAGCTCATACCGAAGCTTCTCTACTGCGGCCTCATCCTGCTCCATGGGCTTGGGCTTTGCTCCGAGGCGCAGGGAGTACGTCAGATCCACCACTTGCTCCCACCTGAAACAACCCAGAGAAGGGGAGAATGAGAAAATCCCGGGAGAAAGAAGGAGCTGGTGGTTGAGAAGTAGCTGGAAAGGGAAGATTTGGGTTTAGAGCCCCACTGCACCCCATGCCCCCCAGACCCCACCC